>JABYQJ010000038.1:0-352232 GCA_022606055.1 Trametes gibbosa | reverse complement strand
CTTGTTGCCTGCCCTTTGACTGGGACGTCGTCGATGTACGGGATTTGTGAGATGGGGGATTTCAAGGCGCAGGATATATGTGACGTCGTCGTGGAAGATGGGAACCGAATTACACCACCCCATAGGGAGGGTGCGATGGCGCAGCGCGCCAAAAGGAGTCTGGAAGGTGGTGAGGTCGCGCGAGTTCACGGAGATGAGCCGCTCGTCATAGCCCACATAGAGATCGAAGATGGAGCCGCACGGCCGCCTCCGAATTGTTCTGCAAGGTGGTCTGGTGTGGGCGGGACTCCGCTATGCTGGATGGTGACCTTGTTGAGTGGCTCGAGGCTGTGGACAAGGTGGAGCGAGTGCTTGTCCTTCTTGAGAACACAAAACCAGCGCGAGCGATAGGAAGAATTGGAGGGCTCATACACGCCCGCCGCGATCTTCTTTTTGATGATGTCGCAGACTTCGTTGTAGAGCCCTGGGGGTATAGGGATGTTGCGCTCGACCCAGGGTGTGTGCGGGACCACCGGAAACTCCACAGGAGGGAAGAACTCGGGCTTGAAGCACCCACGCTCGTCGTCGTTCCACGCGAAGGCCTCATTCTGCTGGCTGAAGAAGTGGTGCAAGAGCTTCTGCTCTTCTGGCCAGAGGAAGCCGTCGCCATGCGCCTTGTCCACTGCCTCCATGCGCGCCTGCGTGTAGCAACCTGTTGGAACGAATGGTGGTGGGCGCGCGCTGAGCTCGGGCATTGACGCGAGTGGGTCGCCGGTGATGTTGCGCTCGATGCGAAAGGACTTGGGCGCCGTGCCGAGGACTGGTCTGACCTTGCGCGCGACGGGCTTGTATTTCTTCTTGGCCGAAATGTACGACTCGGTCGACACGCCGGTGCTGGCCAGCGTACTCGGTGTTTGCGCGCGTGCGGGATCGCGCGACGGAATGGTAGGGGGTGCGCTACGTGTGCGCGTAGTCGCGTGCGCTTTTTCGTGGGCGCGCGCGGTGTTGTGACCGCGCGCTGGGGTATCGGTAGCTGGGGTTGCGCCCTGCTGAGCGAAGACAGATCGCAGATTTTCAGAACCAGAAGCGCGCCCAAGATGAGAACGAGACGCAGACTGAAGAGGAGAGACAGGATGAGATGAGACGGAACCTGGAATGGGGTGCGCACTGTAGGCGTCGACATGGGGTTTTTGCGATCTGGTGGAAGCTGGGGGTGCGCGCGCTGCGTCTTCATGTGGCTTTTCAATTTTGTCGAGACACGCGAGCACCTCTACAGGTAGTGCGTCGCATGCAGTGAAATAGAGCGCAGCCGGAGTCAAAGAAAGGTCGGGGTTTGGGGTATACGAGGTGATGCGCGGTACACCATTTTCTACAGTGATCACGCACGCGATGTTGCCGTCGGCAGCCTCAAGCAAGGGCTGGCTGTCCGAGAGGGTGTCCTGCGTCGGAGGCGCGAAAACGCGCGCGCCCGCGCGCGATGGTGGGCACTGTCGCGGTCGCGCCGGTGTTAGGGCACACAATGGTCAGCGTCTGTTCCTCGTTGGTGAAATTCTTGACGATGCTCTTGGTTAGGACGTCGAAGGGACGGCCCAGAAGAATGTCGTATGCCGCGTGCCGGATGACGTGCACCTGGAGGTAGAGGACGATGTCCGCGATTGCGAAGGGGACGTTTCGCACTAACCCAAGGGAGCGATCCACATCGCCGTTGGCCGACTGCATATTGAGCACGATGGTGGGGTCGTAGGCCAGCCGCAGGGCATGACAGACGTCCTCGGACATTGCAACAATCTGCGAGCCTGGGTCGATGATTGCTTCGACGAACTCCTTGTTGTCGACCAGACCGACGATGGAGCGCAGCGCATGGGACTCCTTAGCCACAGTGAGAATGTCGGGATCGCTGCCCGGCTCGAGCCGCTTCAGATAGACCTCATAGGGATCAGGGACCACCACACCTTCGGGTAGGAGGGGCTCGCCACTGCATGAGAAGAGCGCTGGGTCGTCGGTATAGCCCTCGAGGACCTCGTCGATCGTCGTGCAGGCCGCCATAGCCATTACACGTGTGTCGTCCGGGCTGTGTGACTCGCCAGGTGCGCGCGCCTCGACTTGCGCGCGCGGGTCGGTAGCTACGCGCTTCGGGGTCACCGCCTCGCGATACTTCGCTCGGACCTCGGGTGAGATAGAGAGTAGTTCCTCTGGCGTGAGCGTAAGCACTGGGGCCTTCATAGAGCGCTCGAAGATGTCCTCGGCGAAGCTCGCGCGATAGACGGGCACCTGGGTCTTGTAGGCCGTGTCCTTATCCTTGGGCGGAACTGGGGGCGCGCCAAAGTTACGGACGCGCAGCGGCGCATAGGTGGCATCGCGTGCCTTTGCAAAGGGGTGTTCGCGCGACGGTTCCGGCGCAGGTGGTGCACGCGCAGCCGCCGGAGCAGGCTGGTGTGGGGGAGGATCACGTACCGGTGCCTCCGCCGCTGCTGCCTCGCGCGCTGCTCGTACCGCGCGCGCCGCGTCCCCTCCGACGGTGTCCGGGTAGACTGGGGGCGCAGGACCCTGTGCTGCCTGTGGTCGCCGCTGCAAGATGCGTGGGGGCCGACTGTTGATCTCCACTCCGTCGAAGGCCTGCCTGCCGCGTAGCGCATACAACTCGCGCTCTAGCTGGTCGATGCGCGCGTCGGTGGATAACTGGAACGTCGAGACATCGATAGGGGCGCTTGGGACAACCTGCAAGACCATCTGGGCCGCGGGCGCAGCTGGCGCAGTACCTTGCGCAAGAGGGTAGCGGCGATACCACTCGAAGACCCGGTCGCGCATGGTGAGTCCTGGGAGATTCCGCGGCACGAAACTCCCGTTAGCGAGGACTATCCGGCCTTCTCCATTGCGCGCGATTCGGCCCTCCTTGATATCTTCCTCCGCGTGTCTACAGAAACGCACCTGACAGCCCGCGTCGCCACAGTAGTGGCAGTAGCTGCTGTTGGCGCGATAGTCGTACTGATTCTGGCCTCCTATGGGGCCTCCTGCCGCCGCGCGCTGCGCAGAGGTCATCGCTGCTGGGTTTGCGCCCTGAAAGTTGCTGCCCGCGCCGTTCTGCTCGACCATAGACTTGGCGAGGAGCTTGAGGAGCGGCGCGAGATCCTCGACCTTCAGGTCTGCGGCGCGCGCGCCCGCGCTTGGTCGCTCCTGGGTAACAGGGGCCGCCGCTGCTGGCAGGTTGACCATCGCGCCGGTCAGGACGTACTCCGCTGCACTGAGGACTCGATCTGGATCGTAGGGGCGGTCGGCGGGCTGGTCCGGGAACTTGAGCTGGAGGCGGTTCCTGACTTGCGTGCGCAACGGCTCGCTGATGCCCTCGATGAAGAGACGATCGCGCTCAGTGATGCTGTAGACCCCCGCCTTGATGAGGCTCGCGGTTATTGCCTTGAACTCGCGATGGTACTCCGCCATCTCCGCGATGGAAGCAATGGGGGTCGTGCCGCGTCGGAGCGCGAGAGACTGCGCATCCCGCACAAAGTAGGACTTGATAGCGCCGGCGCCCGGGTAGAGCTGGGTGAGCGCGACCTTGAACTCTTCGTAGGTAGCGTCTCCTTCGGACTCCGGGAGTGCTTCCGCCAAGTCGGCCACATCGATAGGCAGATAGCGGACGACCCAACTGATGCGCTCTGCGTCCCCGCCGGTCGCAGTGCGCTCAAAAAGGAACTCGAGGTCCTGGAAGAACCGACGGAGCGTCCGGGGGTTCGCGGGGTCGAAGACAGGGGCGGTACTATGACCGCGCGCGGGCATGGACGCGCGCGGGAATTGTGCAGGGTGGTCATGGTGTTGTTCGTCAGCCATCGCGCGCGGTTGAGAGCCAGGGGAAAGCGCGCGTTCGGACAAGCTGGAGAGTGTAGAGACTGTGGGCTCGGGGGTATCCTCTTCTGATGAGGCTAACAGCGCGGTAGTCGATGCAGTGCGCCGGGAGTGGCGTAGCTTTGCCGGGAACTCGAAGTCTGAGGGTGGCGATGGGGGAACCTCTGGCGTAGAGGGAGCAGAGTCTTTGCGAGGCAGTGTTTGGGCCAAATCACGGAACCAAGAGGTGGTTGGGTTCGAGCGCAGGCGGCGCGCGCTGTAGCTCAGAAAGAGGGAGAGGGACTCAACGACGATGTGGAGATCCTGAGGCGTACACTGGCTATAGCCAACGGTGAGGAGCTCGCGAAGGGCGCTCTCGAGCAGTTCCGCTGCTAGGTCGGTGGCCGTGGTAGCCGTGCGCGCGCGCGGTCGTCTCTAGTATGCGATCCGAAGGCGTAGGTCGAGATCTGAAACCCCCTCGCGGTGGGCTCCAAAATGATACGGTAAGAGGTACTCTGACGGCCGATAGCCGAGGGGTAGAGGACGTCTCTAGGAAGGGGTGAAGGGGAGTAAGGTCTCGAGCTCCCTGGGATCGTCACTAGACCACTGATGATGGGAATTAGTCCTCGAGCGCGGAGGTAGGACGTGCGCGCGCGATGCTAGGCCCAACGCGCGCAATTCGCAGTATCGATGTAGCGCGCGGGGTATAAGCGCGACGCTTGCCGTGGGACGCAGTATCGCAGTAAACGCAGTAGAACGCAGTGAACGCAGAGGAACGCAGTAAACGCAGTGAAAACGCAGTAAAACGCAGTAAACGCAGTGAACGCAGTGAAAACGCAGTAAAACGCAGTAAACGCAGTGGACGCAGCTGACTTTACGCTGTCAAGGCGGAGAGCTTTCCGGACACGCAAGTGTGGGGGGGGGGTGAGCTGCGCGCGATATTCGTTGTGGAGCGCAAGGGACACGTTCCCAAAGACGAGAGAGTAAGGGGTGGATTGTCTGGGGGGTTCAAATGCCCCCAAAACGACTATGTACAGGAATGCCCGAAGGCTGAATCAAAACACGTGCTACGAGGCGGAAGATACTCGGAAACGGAAGCCGGAATGTCCTGCGCGCCGATTGCGCGCCAAGTGCGCGATCAGGTACGGGGGCACGCGGCGCGCGCGCCACTGATGCATAGCTGACCAAAACCCGAACGCCGCCGACACCGATAGACCGGGCAGCCTCCGGAGACACGGAATGTCCCCTCGGGCAGAGACTGAGCGCGTTCGCGCGACCTGCACAGACGGGGGCTGGGGGAAGGACTCTGACAGTGACTTGGGGATGCGTGGAGGTGCGCGCGTCTTGAAGACATAACGCGCGCAGTGCGCGCGCGCGAGCAAAGAGGTGAGAAGCGGGGTTTTCTGGTGTGGTACGCCGGTGGTGCTCATCACCGGGATCAAGTGGATCGCACGAATGATGTGCGCCGGATCAATGAAACCAAAGGCGGTGGAGTCCGGAGCCCAAGGGATGTATCGCACATGCTCCAGCCTACGTACTTCAGACCCGCTGCTCCAGTTGGTGTCCTGTTCGAACCACCGAACGTGCAAGAACTCGACGCGATGAGCTTGGAGTGTTCCAGGGGTGATCACGTTAGCATGGTAGATCCCGATTACTCGTGCGTAACTCCAAGGACACTGGATGTGCTCTTCCGTGGACGGGGTGTGAACAAGGACGTCGGACTTCCCAACGGAAGGATGAATGATGTCTTGCTCGCGCTGCAAGTCGTAAGATGTGTAGTTGACGTGGGTGGTGGCGTGCTGATAGACACGGTCATGGTGCAAGATAATTGGTATGTCTTGGTCGCCCAGAGTGGGGTACACGTCCTGCAGGTGCTGCCGAAGGTGCTCCTTGAGGTCAGGTACGAAGGCCTGCATATTCAGCCGTAAATCAGTATCGGAATGGCAGAGATGCAACACAAAGGCTGGCAGCGCACCTCTACAACCGGGTCATCCGGGTTCTCAGCCTGCCACTCCCGAAGATCAACATAGTTCTTCTCCGAGCTTGCGATGTGATGATGATCTTTGGGAGGAATGGCCAAGGGGGAGGCAACGTCGTCCGAATGTGAGATGATCCCCGGTATCCCAAGGCCGGCATCGGCAAGCTCATGAGCGATCGCGAACATGCGTGCCTCCTGGGCATCAATATTCATGACCTGACTACCAGCACGTACGCCGTTAGTACGCTGCCAGCGCGACTTCACCCGCTGGTGCTTATGTTCTCCCTGGCGTAGACGCGTAAGTGTCTGGGAACCCAATATGGAGACCCAGACTCACAGTTTGACTTGTATACGAGTCTGTTGTGCCCTTATTTCTCACCGATGTGACATAGTCCCCGAGGAAATGCAGCTTGATAGTGTGCAGGTTGAAACCCCGGGGGCGTCATCCGGCCACCTGCAATGTGTTGTTCCGCAATGGTACTGAAGAGCCTTGATCGGACAGAGCAGCTCGGCGCGCTTCCGCTCGCTTCCGTGCGTCGTACTCAGACTGAGTTTCACGAGTAGCGAATGCAGAACAGGTGACTGTGGAGAAACGGCGAAGCTCGTATCCTAGTGTTGCCGTGGTGTCGTCAAAGAGCTATAATGATGTGTCTGTATGCATCCGCATCTTCGCCAAAGCATGCCAATATGCTGCCACAAACAGGAGAGTCGAAATCGCATGGTCGTGGCCTTCTGGGAGCAGACCCTCGAAACACGGGATGATGCACTAGCGTATGATCAGGACACAACTCGGATGGGCTAGTATATACAAATTCTATTACCTGCAGGATGTCTTCGTAGTCTCGCGCGGCCATTCTCTTCATTTCGGAGACATTGTCGGCAAACTTGCGTATAGTTGTCCATGCAAAAGGGGGAACTTGACGGAAACTTGTTGAATATGATCACTGTTAGCGGAGACGCTTCCTGCAGCAGTAGCGATTATGACATACCGTTCATTGAGCTCGTTGACTACTTCGGAGCCTGCTGCATCAAGTATGCGCACAAGATGGGAGAAGAGTGCCTTCCAGACACCTAGCTCGTACTCGTGAAGTTGATCTACGACGAGCGCATCTTGAATGTTGAAATTAAACTCGCGGAGACGTGAAAATGTGTTCTAAATGACATCAGCCAAGCAGTCAGCTCGGTAGGCCCCTCTCAGTGGATAGGACATACCACAGTTGGTACCAGGGAATGATCTCGCAGTAGCGTCTCGACGCGATCGGAATTGACTATATAGCCGTTGTCGTAAATGATACCTCGTGCCTGTTTGACCAGATCGGATTGCGCTCCAACGGTATCTCTTGCATTGCGACGGCGGCTTTCAGAATCCTCGGAGGTGCCGATCTTGTTGATATCTTGAAATGTCACAAGACAGCGTGGACACGGGCATCGCCCCTTGTCTCTCAGAGTAGCGATGAGCATCCTAAGGAGTCAGTTAGTGATGGGTATGTAGAAACAATGAATGCGAAGTCGTACTTCTCAGGGTAATCGGCCGAATATATGAAGATACGAGGGTAGATTCTGCGACGTATTCCATCGATACAGTCGATGACGATGCCATGCTTGTACACGTATACAAACTCCTCCTCCAATAAGCAGCCCCACTGCGCGTGGAACAGCTCGCGGCGGCAGTGAGTGAGCAGCTGCGCTGATCCGGACTTGCCATCATACTGCGCCCGAAAGAAATCTTGAATGTGATCGGGCAGCTATGAAGACAAGAGTACCACATTAGCAACTGTCTAACAGAATCTTGGGCCTGTGACTCACCGTGGTAAAGTAGGCGACATGGTGAGCCGCACGCGCTGTCGGTCGGGCACGCGTGTACTTCGATTGATTCCCAAAATACATGTAGCAAGGCCACACCTTCTGATTCCCGAACTGTGAGACCACCGTCGCGTTGCTCCAGAACATCAGTGCAGCAATGGCGTGAGGGAGCTGGCAACCTGGTTCCCACGGAGAGTTCTGCAGCCGTAGATCTTCTTGAACGAAGGCCGGCGAGTTGTAAAGCTCTCTGTGTACTCGTTCAGTCTCCGACGAGTTCGGGAGAACGTGTTCGATGAGAAAGGGCTCATAGACAAAGTCACGAGCTGCTGGGTCGGACGAGAAAGTCCTCTTGATCTCTGCACACAGGCTCTTGTGGGGGAAGTCCTCGACCGTGAAGTGATGTCCAGGTACGGCATGTACAGGTGGTGTATCCGCAGCAGGTTCGTGTCGAGTGACACGGTGTGCCGCCGCGGCTGCGTCGCGCCGGGATGCCTGGGTGGAACGCTTCCCGATGGGAACCCCGATGGTGACAGAAGATGTTCGCCAACCTTCACGAGTGTTGGACCAAGGTGTGTCTGCGCAAACACCTGACACGAGCTGTTCGTCCAACTTGCGAAAGTTGGTATCAGCGATGTCCGCCTGCAAGAAGTCGTCCCGGTTGAGCAACTCCTTCATAGCCTCACGATCAGCCTGCGTCTTCTTGTAGCCGTTGGTATAGTGCCAAGAAAAGCGCCATGATGAGATGTTCGGGAAGGGGAAAATGATCTCCGCAATGGTTCGGGACTTCTTCTTTGCAGCGGAGACATTTGCCGTAGGCGCATAGCACGCCTCAAGATCCATTCGAGACTGTGGAGGGCGAGGGGGGCGTTGCTTGTAGAACCGACGAAGCCCAAACGTGTTCGCCACCGTCCGCACATATTCGGTAGCAAGCAGGATGAGGTGCAGGCGCGAGCGTGGTTCCGTACCCGAAGACTCGGGGAGTACAGGTGCGGCGTCTTTGACTGGTAGAGGATTGTCTAGGGCTGCACCAACGTCCTCCGGCAGAGCATCGCGGACCTTCCAAGTCGGACGTGTTGTTCGGCCAGCTCTTGTCCGCGGGGCAGGCGGCGCGACGTCTGACAGAAACTCAGGGACCGTGCTTTCAGAGATATAATTTGAATCATCCTGTGCCCACAATGAGCGACGAGATACTATGAAAATGGGACATACTCTTACCTGTACGAGATCGGGCTCTCTCTCAACACGGGCTGTGTTTTGATGAATATCCTCTGTATGCGTGGCCGATCCTTGCGATAGATCCCCTATCCGTCCAGCGGGGCGCATCCATTCCTATATCAACGTAAAAATGATCAGGAAGTTATACAGGCTGCTGTCAAGATATAATACGCACCGGCACACTGAGTGCAAGGCGAGGCTTCTTCGGCACCGGGCCTTGATCTTGCTGGGCACGGGCAGCGCGGTATGTCTCCGCAGACGCATCGGAGACCAGCGTACATGTTTTGCGATGTCGTGAAAGGGCAGCCTTATTGGCGTATGGCCCCCTGCCGCATGCACATTTCACCATGGCAAAGCGGCGACAATCCAGGGATCACGGTGCTGAATACCAATGGGAGACGAATAGTGGAAGCCCGATAGATTTCAGAGTGATGCATAGTGCTGTCTGTTCAGTTACTTCTGAAGATAATGAGAGGGTTGGGTGAGCTTGCGATGTTTTATCAGGGCCAGTATTGGCTTACTGGAACGCACTTGGAGCCCCGCACAAGAAGTTGCTGCTGTCAGTCTCCCTCCAGTTATCAAAAGCTGGGATGACAGCCAAGGCGTAGGGCAAGCAGGAAGCGGAGTACAAAAGTGCGAGGAGGAAAAGCGCAACACGGTGTGGTTGCCAGGTGTTGAGTTTGAGAAATCCAGAGACGCCCAATCGACTGCCATGCTGTAGCGCCTCGCTCACTGTTCACCCATTCCAACTCCGACTCTTACTAGACTTATACCCTTACCCCACACTCCTTACTCGACGCTCCTTTAGGATATGCTCTCCCACGGCCTTCGTATATAAGCCTACGACCTATGTAGGGCGAAGCCCCAGTGTTCTCGCAATCGACTAGACATTAGTCCTGTCACCTCTGCCTGAACCTCTTCTCTTGTCGCGTCACCGGCTCTCCTCGACTCGCGAACGCGACATATTTTTGACAGTCCAGTCTACTCTCTCGAACACACCTCGCTTTACTTGATACCTCTGGTTCCGTCTGGGTCGCCCTCGAGTCTGATCAACTCGAACCTCCTCACGGCAACTGGTCCACTTCCCCCTCTCAACACTACCCCCTTTGAACAATCCTCGATGTCGACCCGATACAACCTGCGTCGGCCTCGCGCCGCGTCGCCACCTATGGAGGAGGTCGCTATTGGTGAGTTCGTACCTGCTGCCACCGAGAACGTTGACAGCGCCGTTGGTCTTAGCCCCTTGACCAGCACTGCGACTCCCAAGAGCCCTCGCCTCGGCGCCGAGCGTCGTCCCGGTCTGACCTATAGTCAGGCGGTCGCCTCGAGACCTACGAGCCCGGTGCACAACACCGGGGCCTCGGATCGTACTGTCGGTACAATAAGCAGAAATATACTTGTTACTCCATCTACATCTCCCGCGCGTGCGTCTTCGCCCGCGGCAGCTCCTCGTCGTCGTGTGACTATTGAAGAGGTCACTGATGAAGAGGCCAACGGACCATGGATAGAGGTCCGTCGCCGTCGTCGTGCCCATAGTGCGGGGTCGCTCCCCGGCTCCCCGTCGCGACCACACCACGGCCTGACTCGAGCCCAGCGGCAGACAGTGCGCCGGGCTGAGCAGCGTCTCGCGCCCACAGAGCGCGAGCTCATCGCTCGTCGAATGGAGCACAGCCAGACCGCGGACCGGCGCGCTGAATCGACGAGCTCGGATTCTCGCGGAGAGGGTCCGTCAGATCCCAAGACGAAGGGAAAGACGGTCGACGCGCGCAACTGGGGCGCGGCCGGTATACCGTCCGACGAGCTTGATCCTGACACGCAGGAACGCGAGCTCGACAGGTACTCCATCAATCGCTCGATGGTGAGCGGCGCGTCGGACGGCTTCTCTGCCGACGAACGGCGCGATATGCTAGCATACTGGAAGGCTCACAAGGCAGCCGAAAAGGTTGCGGAGACGTCCGCCACCCGCAACATGGCCGAGCCTCTGTTCAGCGCCGGAGTGCGCACTCAGATAACACCCGCCGTACCTGACGATGAGCACGGAGCTATCAGTCGGCGCATGGAAGAACTGCAGCGCGAGCTAGACGTGCTGCGAGCTCGAGCTGTTCCGACGGTGCTAGCCACCTCGAGGAAGCACAAGCACAAGAAGAAGACCCGCCTGAATAGGCAGGAGCTGAGTA
Organism: Trametes gibbosa; assembly: GCA_022606055.1. Lineage (NCBI taxonomy): Eukaryota > Fungi > Basidiomycota > Agaricomycetes > Polyporales > Polyporaceae > Trametes > Trametes gibbosa. The sequence continues at coordinate 341,261 of JABYQJ010000038.1, read as the reverse complement.
CAGACGACGACGACTGTTACCGTCCCGACCTCGCGAAGCCTCGAGCTCGTCAGTCCGGGAAAGGTCGACAGTCTTCGCTTCGCCCCGTTGCACAGCTAGCACCCGGGAGCTACCTCGGTCGTGCATTCGAGCACTTGATCGGCGGCGGCGACCCGGGCGACTCTCCGAGCAGTTCCTCTCCAGCGTCGTCGAAGTCTTCAGTCCGCAAGCCGAGCCGAAGGCGGAGACAGAAGTCCCCTTCATCGGATAGCTCGTCCACAGACTTGAGCAGTACAGACGGCGCGGCCGTACGCTCAAAATCAAAGAAAAAGCTCCGGCTCAAGCCCGAGAAGCCTGAGCCGTACGACGGGAAGCCTGATGCGCAGGTCTTCCATAAGTTCATGCGGCAGACTATTGAATACTTGTCCGCGTTCGACATCGAGCGTGGCATGGTCGCGTCACAGGTTTCAAACTTCCTCAAGGGGAATGCATACCGCTTCTGGGTCACCTCCGTCGAGTCAAGGTCGCCGCAAAAGTGGAGTCTTCGTAGATTGTTTATTGAATTATTCAACTACTGCTTCCCTGTCGATTACCGCCTACAGATGCGCGAAAAGCTGAAAAGCAGTAAGCAGGATACTCGGACCGTACGGGAATACGTACACGAGCTCAAGAACCTATTCTTGATGATCGGATTTGTCTCTGAGCACGAGAAGGTCGACAAGCTTTGGAATGGCTTGAGTCGACCTATCCAGAAAGAGCTCTGGAAGCGCGAGCTTAACCCGACGAGTGCCACCTGGGACGAGGTCCGCGAAGTTGCTGAAGTGATCGAAATCGCCGAGCGTGTTGGGCAACGTATTGACCGTCATGACCGGGACCGCAATGGGCGTCCGAGTGAGCCGCATCGTCCACGCGAAGGACGCGATACTCGTGATCGCTCACCAAAGGCCAGTGCGTGGATACCGACTCGTGGCGGGCATACACGCGGCCGTGGTCGTGGTCGTGGTGCGCATGTACCAAACGAGCGTGGGCAATATGCACAAAGCAGATCGCTGCCCGCAGAACGGCAAGGCTCGAGTGTGGGCGGCACATGGCAGGTGCGGGCGAGTCAGCCATCGTCGAAATTATCCAAAGACGAGAAGGACGAACTGACCGCTGCCGGAAAGTGCTTCCTGTGCAAGAAAGCCGGCCATTACCAGCGCGACTGCCCGACGCGCGACCGAGTGAAGTCGGAAAAGGCAGGCAAGCCACCTGGTGTGAGCTCGTACCACATGGGCGTGTCAAGCACGCAGAGTCGCGGTCGCACCGATAGCCTTCGCGCGTTGGCGGCGACGACCGAAACAACAGCCGGCATTGACCTGTGTGTCATGGGGATGCCGCTGGAGGGCAACTCGGACGATGAGCCTCTCAGCGGGTCGGACATGCCACACTCCCTGGCACCATCTGTAGACCGAGAGTCAGCGCCGTATGGATACATCCCGAAGCGCGTGGAACTACCTATTACAGTCCGAGAAGGACGTGAACCGACGCAGCTAGGTGACCTCTACGCTATGCGTGCGGAAGAGGTCTTGAACCGCTGCGGACCGTACTGCTGCGAAGCTGCTGGCTTTGATGGTGGTAACGAGTACGATGCAAACGTGTACCGCACGACGGATTCATTGCATGTCGTGATGCACTACCGGTTTGACACATTAGTCGAGACCGCGCAGTTGAAAGATCCTGAGTTTGACTTACCGCGTTGGTACCGACAAGTGGTCGTGAATTCCTTTGCACAGGAGCATCAGCAGTGCTTCCTGTCGACGCGCGGCGAATGCATGGGCAACGCACTCGCCATTGGTGCCCGTCGAGTGCTGGAAGCGACAATTCCATGGCCTGAGTCGGCAGCTGCGGATATATTGCGCTTCACCTGCGTACAGCGCGGGCCGGCATTGGTGCGGATATACAACCTGTATCTGAGCCTTGCTATAGACGTCCCGACGCATGTACTAGAAAACACTTACCTGGACCTCCCGAACTACTATGCAACACATGTACGGGAGTACTTCGAGCCTGTGCAGCCGGCCTTCATTCTCGATGACCTGGAGGGCGAATTAATTCACCTCTTTCGATGACCGGCACGCGCAAATGGTATCACGAACCTTGAGCTCAACGCAGTCAGACCGCATGGACGCCCGTCACGAGACAAGATTCCGACGGATGGCCTAGCGGCACTCCAGCGCAATGCGGCAGTTACTCGAGACTTCAAGAGATTGATACCGGAGCCCATCGTGATTGTCGTCCACATTAATGGGCATCCAGCACGCGCACTACTTGACTCCGGCTCGTTGTCGGACTTCATGTCCGCGAAACTGGCGCACCAACTCGGAGTGCAGGTCTTTCAGCTCGAGAAACCATTGCTGGTGCACCTGGCCGTCCAAGGCTCACATGCGAAGATTAATTCTGGATGTCGAGCTGTACTTGAGTATCAGCACATCAAGGCAGACCGCTACTTTGATGTCGTCAACTTACTAAATTATGATCTGATTCTCGGAACTCCCTTCTTGTTCCAGCACAAGGCGTCGTTCAGCTTCAATCCTACGACGATCGTAATTGGGAGCTCACAAGCCTTGCCTATGGAAGGGAAGTCTGTCCGAGTGCTGCAATCGCACGCGGCGGACATCCTCGAAGACGACCTCGAGGCTGCGCGCGAGGAGCTACGTGAGTACGCGGCACCTATATGCAAGGAAGCGAGCGACTCACCTCTGCCCCCGCTGCGTGTGATCAATCATCGTATCCCCTTGATAGATGACAGTAAGGTCTATTCTTGGCGACCTTCAAGATGTCCTGACGCCTTGCGTGCACTCTGGATAGAAAAGCGAGACACGTACCTCAAGTCCGGCCGCTGGCGCATGACGAGCGCACGTAACACTTCGCCGATGCTTCTCTTGACGAAGCCTGGTACTGGCGTAAAGGGCATTCCGCCGCGTCTTCGCGTGGTATGTGATCTTCGTGAGCGCAACGCAAACACACGGAAAGTTAGCTCACCTCTTCCTGATATGGAAGGCATCCTTCGGCGCATCTCGCGACGACCGTACCGCTCCCTTATTGACGGGAAAGACGCCTACGAGCAAATCCGGGTAGAGCCAGAGGATGTAGAACATACGGCCATGACCACACCCGATGGGAATGTCGTCAGTCTAGTACTACAGCAAGGTGATTGTAATGCAGTTGCTACTTACCAAGGATTGATGAACCACATATTTGGCCCATATATTGGTGTATTCATGGACGTATACCTCGATGACATTGCCATTTACTCGGACACCCTAGATGACCACTTGAAGCATGTTAAGCTTGTCACTGATATCCTGAAACGCGAACAGCTTTACCTCAGTGCGAGCAAGCTGCACTTCCTTTGTCGTGAGATGAAGATCCTCGGCCGCATAGTTGACGAGCAGGGCATCCGGATGGATCCCGACAAGGTCGACTCCGTGTTGAATTGGAAGGTCCCTACAAACAAGGAGTTATTGCGGGGCTTCCTAGGTTCAGTCGGCTACTTAGCTGATGATATTGCGACTATCCGCATACCGATGGGCATCCTGACATCCCTAACAAGTGTGGAAGTGTCCTTCAAGTGGGATTACACACATCAGCGAGCATTCGACGAAATCAAGCGCTTAGTTCATGCTCACCGAGAGCACCATCGTGTGCCGCTTGATTACTCGTCGGCAGCACCACCCATTTGGCTCGTTACAGATGGCTCACATGGTGGCATTGCGGGTGTTGTCACCCAAGGCAATGACTTTCGTACGGGACGTGTCGCTGCATTCTTCTCGGCAAAACTTTCATCGGCGCAGATGAATTATCCTGTGCATGAAGTAGAGATGTTAGCAGGTGTTGAAGCGATGCGACGGCATCGTGACATCCTATTGGGGTGTCCATTCACCTGGGTGACTGATCACAAGGGTCTCGTACACCTCCTGAACCAGCGCCACCTCTCGGGGCGCCAGGCCCGCTGGTTGGAACACATATCTGAGTTCAATTTTCGGATTGAGCACGTTCCGGGCGTGGAGAACGTACTGGCAGACGCATTGTCCCGCATCTACTCTAATGACCAGCCTGGAACGGTGCGTGCAGAGTCAGAGTATGCTATGTTTGATGACGACAATGGGCCACCTACAGCACTCCAGTCGCATGCCATCTCTGTGCCAGTTCTGGTGGATCTAGAGGGACGTGCGGCAAGTTCTTCGACTGAGGCCAGGATGCGGCCGACACGGGTCCGCATGGCTCCTGCTCGCGTTCAGAGACCGGCCATTGTTCCGAGTCCACCACCACGTCGTGGGGTGACATCTGTTGCGGAGGGTGTAAGAATGCACGCTGCTCGCACCCGAATGCCACGGTCCAAGGCCGCGGAGCTCCCGCCCGAGGCTGGTCGACCGGAGACAGCTCGTGAATTCTCGAAACGTGTCCGTCTCGTCCTGCATGGTCCGCGCGCAGAACGAGAGGAGGGCGCGAGGGTGCCATCCGCTAGCACCCAGCCTGTCAACGAGTCAGTACTTGCAGAAGTCCGAGAAACGGAGGGCGACAAATGCACACCAGGCACGGAGGGCGATAATTGCTCTACCGAGTTGTCGACACCGCCGTTGATTGAACACCTGGCCACCTCAACCGATGGCATACACCTCCAGGATGAAATCCGCCACCGCTACAACGAGGACGCATTCTTTGGCGATATCTTGACGAACCTAAAGCAGCACAAGAACTTCTCCATTGAGGACGGGCTCGTGCTACTGAAGGATCAAGGCCGGGAACTCCTATGTGTGCCCAATATCCTAGTGAGCGGTCGAAATGTCCGCGAGATAGTGATCTCGCATGCGCACTCGCTGCTAGCTCACCTTGGGCCCCACAAGACGTCCAGCCTCCTTCGCGACCACGTGTGGTGGAAAACGCTGCTGCCGGATGTGCAGAAGTATTGTGATTCTTGCATGACCTGTAAACACAGCAAACCGGCAAATCAGAAGCCGTATGGGTTACTCAATCCACTCCCGGTACCCAGCGCTCCTTGGGAAGCTGTCGGGATTGATTTCGTCGGGCCACTCTGTAAGAATGACGGGGTAGGTGCCTTACTGGGCTCCTATCCCTTGGGTACTCTGGTCCGGGCTCGTATTTGGGCTCGGCGTACTCGTAGGGATGGTGGAGGGTAGTAAGGACTTACCCTCCACCAGGCGCCCGAGTTCCGAACACTCGGGACACCGTACGCGGTGGCATTACATACATGCGGCTATCCGCGCGCTAATATGCGCGCGTGTACGTATTGTCCGATTCCGTATATTTTAGTTGTGCGTTTCGCACAACTAAAGGACCCTGTAGGAGCGCAGGATACGCGCTCCTTACACTCTCCCCCACTAGACCTGATCCCAGGTCTACAGATGTATAGTAAAGAATATAAATAGTATATATTTTTTGAGGGCCACAATTAGCAGTGGCCATTACGCCTATGATACACAGAAGTCGTCGTGGCGTCCGACGGTTCATGGTAGGGGTCACCGATAGGTGACCCTGCGTCTGGGTGTACGAACCGTGCTCGACGAGGCTGACGGTAAGAGGCGGCATGCCCGATAATATACTCGTCCACCAATTTCGGTGGGGTTATGATTGTTGATTAGCCAATAGTAGTCGACGCAGGTGGGGCAGGCACCTGCGCGGTGATAGTATCATGGGCGGTGAACCACATAGGTTCACGACGCCATGGACGTAGCATCGTCGTAAGGAGGGGGAGCATCGCCTCCCGGCTCTCCTTGAGTCTCTTGACGAGCCCCTGTGTCACCCATTTCGGTGACCGGGGCCGTGGTGGTGGGCGTAGCCTCGCCCTCCTCGACCTCCATGTTGTCGTTCGACGCGTGAGCTGGAGGGGGAGGAGCGGGGTTAGCGGCCGGAGCCTCGTTGGTAGCGGTCGACGTGGGTGTCGCCGCTATGTTTAGGGATTGGGGAGGGGGTACATTGACCACCTCCGATACAGAGTGTATGCCGGGGAGAGCCGTGATAGGTTCCCCGGGAGTGATTCCTTCGCGAGCGGCGCGGGATCGCGCGGCCGCGTCGCGGTGCTCGTCTGCCCACTCGATGGTGACGCCTAGTCGGGCGTACCAGAGTGCGACGTGAAACAGGGACAGCGCGTCCTCTGCGAAGCTGCCGGGATATGCCTGCGTGGTGCTCTCGGGGCTGACAGGGTACTGTCCCTTCAGAATGATATGACGGTACAGGCCCGGCACTGAGAACAATACGTTCGTCAGCGAGAGCCACCGTCCGCGTTCAGACGGGGTTACACGGCGCGTCAAAGCGCGGCGACCCATCTGGTGGAACTCGACGTGGACCAGTTGCGGCCGACCGTCGGGGGCGACCGTCATCCACGACGGACGAGACGACGGGTAGTTCTTCATCCACTCGCGAAGCTCCTTCGCGGTGGAGTCCAGCCGTGGCTGCGCGAGCTTCACGTGCGGCTGCTGCTTGGAGCGATACGGCCGTCCTGCAATCGGGCGGTCGTTGCGGGTGGTGGGCATCGGCAGATGCGCCGTACTTGTAGGGATTAACCCCGGCGGCGTATATGCAGCCGGGTGGGGCTGGTCTACGGTGGGACCTGTCCGATTGGATGGGCCACCCGAGGGACCAGCTCGGTCGGGGTTCCGCCAGCTGCTCACCAAGACTTGTAATCCCCGCACGCTGGTCAGTGCGGGGTTGGCGTTGACCTGCGCCAGCAGATGTTGTATGCGATGCCGCGCCTGACCCATGTCAGTGTGCGAGGCATCCAAGATTTGCCGGGCCTCCTCTTGAGTCATTGGCACGAAGTCGTACCAATGGTTGGTGAGCTTGGGGTCCGAGTTCGCCGGTGCGGCTAACTCGTCGTGGGGCCAGTTGGGGATGAGCGACTGATGAGAGGCGGCAGTCGTGCCTGTCCACGTCATCGTGCCCGGGCGCGGAGGAGCTGGTACTCCTCGACGCGCGTTCCGCATCACTTGCCGACTCGAAATACGCCGCGCCCGTTTGGCGTCGAACGTAGCCTCGTCTTCCGACGAGAAGTCGTAGTCGACCATGGGGTGCGGGGCCGGCTCTTCCCGCGGCGGCTCGATTCTTTGGGTCTCGGGCGACGTCTGCGTCGGCCGAGTCGTGGTAGACGATCCTTGTCGGAACATGTCAAATCCACGAACGTCCCCTGCTGATATTGGCGGGGGAAAGCGGGACGACATGTCCTCGCGCCTATCCCCGCGCCGCACGTCCTGTCCTCGTTGGGACGGCTGTAAGGTTGGTAACGAGCAGTTTCTGCTCGAGACTCCTGTTGTTTCTTCATATCCTCCAGCTGCTGCTGGAGTCGATCCTTCTCGTCTTGCAGATCGTCGTACCGCTCGCGCTCGTCGTTGCGCTCGCGACGGTACCGCTCCATCGTCTCACGACGCTCATCTGCGAGCCGCCGTGCCTCCTTCAACTGCTCTTGCAGTTCGGCTATACGCCGCTCGTTCTCCGCGGCGTCCCCTCCCTCCTTGGAGCGACTATGCTCCTCGAAGTACTGCCAGAACCGGGCTTGAAGCTGAGCTTGCACGCTCATTTGAGCTTCGCGCAGCGATGGCTCCGACTGCGCGCCCCGAAGATGGCGGATGAACTCGGCGCAGATCACGCAGCCCGTCGTATGCGCGACGAGGAGCGGATGCTCTGCTACCGGTCCCCAGGCCAGGTTCATGCTCAGTGGCATGATGGGCGGCATCCCTGGCATTACGCCCATGGGAGCGACCTGATTTTGGGGCGGAGCAAACGCTGAGACCGACGCCCCGTGTGCTTGAGGGTACGCGGGCGGGTACGCGTAGCCGTATCCCGGCTGCGGATATTGATTCGTAGGCGGTGTCTGCGTTGGGGCACCGCCGTACTGGTACTGGGCCGGATACGGCGCAGGATACCCAGCTACTTGCTGATGCACGGCTGGGGCGGCAGGATCCGGGAAGGCCACGTTTGGTGGCATGGCGGTAGAGGGGGGTGCTGGGCGGTCCACTACCATTTCGGTAGTGGCGCTCGGGGGTGCATTGAGGGGCGCGTGAGGCGGCTGGGATTGGTCGGGGTTCATGGCGGTGGTGCGAGTGTTGAGGGCGAGTGGGCGAGTGAGAGAGTCGTAGTGAAAGCAAGAGAGACGAGTGTGAAGTTAGGCGAGCGCGAGCTGGCAATTCGCCAGTCGCAGGGTCGCGGAGCCACGCTAAGCGCTGGCTGAGCTCGAATCTGAGCTGTAATTACGCGACGCGTCGCGCGTAGCACATGTGACCGCGTGCGAGCGCTTGCTAGCAGGTGGCTGTGCTCGCGCCTTCAACGCCGGACGCACAAGTCCTTTTCTCCTTTGACGCCGCACTGGCTACACTCGCCGTATCGGCGTAGCTACTCCCCACCGCACACGTATTAGTGTGCGGCTGGTTTCCGGGGTAAGGCTCGCCATGAGCTGACTCCCATGAGCGTACAATACTCGTCCAACGCTGCGAGATCTTTACAGCTCTCATACGGCTCCCAAGTATGGTCGCCCTGGGTCCACCGTACGTGAAACCGACATCTGGCGCCTTGCCACTCGTGGCCGACTATCTCGTCGACCAACCATTCAGCGTCGTCGCTGAGCCCGAAGTCGTAGAAGGTTTGGGCATCGCGATGCGGGAATACCGCATCGTCGTTGGCTTCATGTCTCCTAAGTAGGGAGACATGGAATTTGGGATGTATTCGCCGCTCTCGTAATTCCGAGGGTAGGTCCAATACATAGTTGGAAGTGCGAGGTATGCACTCCAAAATCTTGTATGGCCCGATGTACTTAGGCACGAGCTTGCGTGCTCGACCTTTGGGCACGGTTAGGTTCTTAGTCGAGAGATAGACTAAGTCTCCAATCTGGAACTCAGGTTCCTCCTGCCTATGCTTATTCGCATGGTAGGTTTGAGACACGCGAGCGTCGATTATGGCATCGTGCGCTATCTCAAGATTAGCACGAGCTCGCTGTGCGAACTCGCGTACTCCCGCGAACGGAGTTTCCGTTCTGATTCCACTCATCGGCCGAGGTAAATACCCATAGTTCAATTCGAACGGGGCAAACCCAGTAGTAGAGCTGGCGGCAGAATTCAATGCGAATTCTGCCAAGGGTAGTTTCTCGTACCAATCGAGTTGATTGGGCGATACTATAGCACGGAGAATCTGAGTAATTGAACGAATAGTTCGCTCACTCAGTCCATCCGTTTGCGGGTGGAAAGAAGTGGACATGAGCAGCTTCGCGCCCATGAGTCTATGAAGCTCACGCCAGAACTTCGACGTGAACTTGCTGTCTCTATCAGATACGATAGATTCAGGCAACCCGTGGAGTCGTACTACCTCTCGCAGATATACGAGAGATAGTTCCGCGGCCGTGTCGGTCGTTCGTACAGGTATTAAGTGTACCATAGACGTCATGCGGCATACGACTACCCATACGTAGTCGTATCCGTGTGACAATGGAAATGGACCGACAAAGTCCATGGAGATCGAGACCCATGGGGCCAGGGCCAGGGGTAAGCTATGTAGTAGCCCCATAGGTAGTTGAGTGGACGACTTTGCGGTATGACATGTACCGCAAGTTATACAAAATTTATCTACGTCTTTGCGTAGCGTCGGCCACCAAAACCAACGTCTGAGATACTCAGACGTGCGTTGCGGACCGAGATGTCCCAACGTACTGTGCGCGCGATCAATCACGATCTCGTGTAGTGATCGTTTGTTCAATAGAACCCGGGGTAGGCATAACACAGCCTCGCCTTCGCGGTTCTTGGAGAAAATCAACCCATCGCGAGTGGCGAATGCGCTAAACTGAGATGGTTTAGCCATAATTTTGCCAAACGTCTTGTCCGTAACATATCCGTTACGGACGGCTTTCATGAACCCATCTTCGTTTTCGAAGTGGGTGCGCAGTGAGGGGCCGGACGCTAGCGACATCGCTAGCGTAGGGTCGTCAGGCGACGTTGGTTCAGATGTAACCTCAGCCGCTGGAGCGTGTGTGGCATACCGTGCGCTCTCTATGACTCGCTCCTCCACTGGCTCCGGCAGCGTGGTAGCTGTCGGCTTCGCTTTTGCCGGGAGAACGACTTTGTTCTTCGGGCGTGCTACTGGCGCCTCGTCATCGGAGTCACGATAACGAGCAGGTTTCCGAATGACTCGTCCAGCTCGTATCTCGAGCAGACGACTCTGAGGTAGATCGTCTCCCTCAGGATCTAATCGCGCGTCAGCGTTCACGACGTCGTATTCCGGCGTCATGTCATGCAAGGAGTCCATCTCGTAGTATCGAGATAGACAGTCCGCGACTTTGTTGAGTCGCCCAGGTACGTAGGTAATATCGTAGTCAAATCTGGCTAGGTATTCGTACCAGCGAATCTGGCGACGATTCGGATTCTTGACCCCTTTCATAAATTCTAAGGCCTTATGGTCAGTTACGATACGTAACTTGCGGCCGAGAAGTTTATCCTCCCATTTCAGGAGTCCTTCCATTATTGCAAGCGTCTCTTGCTCATACGTGTGATATGCACGCTGAGCACTGGTGAACTTCTTCGATAGAAATCCAGCGGGACGGCATGATTGCCAGTCCTCGCCTTGGCCGTATAAGGCCCCGATTCCAAACAGTGAGGCGTCGCATATGAGCCATATCGGCTCACTGCGGCGCGGGTCTATTGGTCTCAGTATGGGGACCTTGCACGCTAGAGTCTTAATGGACTCGAAGCATTTCTCGTGCAAGGCTCGCCATACGAAAGGTCTATCGTTGTGTACCATCTCCGAAAGCGGAGATGTGTATGCCGATATATCTGGCATGAAATGGGCTAGGTAATTCACTAGTCCCAGAAACCGCTGGACTTCATTGTAAGACTGCGGGGTTCTCCAGTTACGGATACGGCTCATCTTGTCTGTATCGGCGTGCAAGCCGCGGTCATCTATGCGATGACCTAAACAGTCCAGATCCTTAGAATACAAGTCGCATTTCGACTTGCTAAGGAATAGTTGTGCCTTTCGAAGCTCGTTAAATACCAATTTCAGGTGTTTCTCGTGATCTTCGATAGTATCCGAGAAGACGAATATGTCATCGAGGTATACGTGAACGAATCGGCCTATGAATTCACGAAATATCGTGGTCATTAGCCTTTGGAATGTAGAGGGTGCATTTGTGTCGCCCTGCTGCATTACTTCGCTCACGAAGGTTCCGAAAGGAGTGGAAAATGCGGTTTTCCAGATATCCTCCGCTACGATGCGTATTTGCTCGTACGCGTCGGATAAGTCAATCTTCGAACGGTATTTCGCTCGTGCCACGTCCATCCGGATCTGATCTTGATCCGGAAATGGCGTAAGATCATGTACAGTATTGTCATTGCGCTGTCTTGCGTCAATGACAGTTCGGAGTTTGCCATTTTTCTTCGCTACGCATAGTAGCGGAGCGGCTTGTGTGACCGTAGCAGGTCTCCACCAGCCGGCCTTTACATACCGGTTGATCTTCGTAAGAAGCTCATCCTTGATCGCCTCCGCGCATCGCGGCAGATGATACTTGTATAGTTTTTTCTCATCAATCAGCGGAATACGATGATTGATCTCCCTATACGGGGGTAGGGTCTCAGGCGCAGGACGCATTATGTCCTCCGTCTCTTTATACCACCGTTCTCGGAGCCTATTCAGCTCTTCTTCTGATTCATCTATGACAAATCCGACGTGTGTCCGTCGGATTATTTCATCCTCCAGTTGCTCTTTCGCTATCTGGTCGAGCATCTCGTGGATGCCGAATGGGTCTTTGCCATAGTTGTTGACCAATTTCGGTCTCGATTGTGAGTGTACGGTAGGTACACTACGTTCTCGTATGTCGGGAACAGCGGCATTCGCTGCCCGACCTTGATGTCGTACCGGAGTTACGACGGTTTCGCCGTCGTTCCCTCCCCCTTCCGGTGACATACTAGTCATCGCGTAGCGGGTTTGGGGAGGCTCCACCTTGGTGGATTCCACTACGCTGTGCTAATACGCCGCACGCTGGCTGGCGTATTTGCCTCCTTCAATGAATAACGGGATCTCCTTCCCATTCATCACTACTCGGTTCTTCGCGAAGTCGAGAACAACGCCATATTGACGACAGAATACGGTGCCTAATATGGCATCGTATTTGTCAATATCCACGACGTCGAAATAATGCGTTTCACATATATTTCCGAGCGCTATTGACGCTTGAGCCCCGAAGTTTATCTTCGTGCGGCTGCCTTTGGTGCCCAACTGTAGGCCCATTGGCTCCTTCAAGTCGATACGACTTGCCTTGCACAAATCTGCGAACTCCGGAGTGATAGAGTCCGTGGTGCATCCGGAGTCAAAGAGCACTAAGCCCTTGACTCCGTTGATCGGGAGCTCGGCACATAACGTGCGTTGCGTATCCAGCGTACGTGCTGGTTGTGCCTGCGGATCCTCGATGCGCCGTACTTTGGCGTCATACATCCACGCATGTCTCGCAGCACGGTCTTGCCCTACTGCCATGCTGTGGATGTGTATCGTATCCGATACTTCATCGGCCAAAGGTTCTATGCGCATTCCTGCGAACTCCAATTGATCGTAGTGATCATTGGTGTCGAACACTTCTTCGTGCTCTGATTCATACTGAGATCCTCCCCAGCCATATTCTGACTGAGGGTAATCCCCTACGACTTGCAGGTCGGTTTCGTCCTCTACCAGAGCTTCATCCTCCTCTGGTTCGGGTACATGGTCATCAGCCACGCCGACTTGCTCGTCGTGCGCGGCCTGTTCATGGTCGGACGTATCGTCCAATACTCGTTGAGCAAACATGCGAGGACCGGAGTGGTCGCGTTTGCCCGCATTCGGACAGACTGGATCGGACGCGAAATGTCCGATCTGTCCACACGAATAGCAAGTCTGCGCTGCTTTGGTGGCGGCCTGCTTTCCGTTGGGACGATTGTTCGGGTGAGGCACGTTACGTGTCTTGTCCCCAGACGGACCTCCGGTGCGAGGCCGTCCTTGTTCGGCAGGCTTAGCCGCGTAGTGCGCAGGCCGTGAGACCGACGTAGGTTGCGTCGGTTTACTCGGAGGAGCAGTTTGCTTCCTCCGAGTGGAGAGGTCCTTCGTAGGGCGCGTCACCGTAGTTGAAGCGACCGTATTATGGCCTTCACGGGCACGCCTGCGCATCTGCATAGCGCGCGTATTCTGCTCGATATCCAGAGCAGCATGGTACAGGTCGATCAAGGTATTGTATTTAACGGATAAGCCGTTAACTACCGCTATCACATGCTCGAAACTCTCGGGCAATGCGTCAAGGAACTTGGTCCTCATCTGGTATCGTGAAGGGCGCTCCCACATCCTGTCGGATATGTATAGTAGCCGTTCATACAGAGCGGCTACTCCTCCCTTGCTAGCGTCGTATTTCAGACGTTCAAATTGCTGGGCCGCGTAGAGGTAATTATCCCGATGGATAAACCGGCGGAACAGCCCGATTACGGCCTCGGAGAAGAGCCAGTTTCTCTTCTCGCGAGAAGTGGACTGCACCGTGTTGTAAAACCACAGCGCCGCCTCGTCCGTGAGACTCGAGCTGAGCAGACGTAACCTGTCTGCATCCATGCTGTCTCCGGTGATGCGGAGAGTATGGAAATACTCCAGTAGTCCGCGGAGCCACAGCTCGAACTCGTCCAGATTGTCTTTGCCGTCGTACGATTTCGGCGGCGGCAACTTGGACATCTTGAGATAGGCTGGGGGAGGAGAGGTAGCCTCCTCGCTTACCATCTCCTCAATCATGTCCATCAATCGCTGGACGCCAAAACTATCTCGCGCGATAGGACTGGGACCCGTATACGCCAACTCGGGTACATCATGTGCCGTGTTGGCATCGCGCTCATTATCGGGGCGGGCGTAGTGCATCCCGCCCATGGCTGATGGGGCCATCGACCGACGAGGTCGTAGTCCTGGCATTGCAGGAGGAAGCGTAGGGCCCGTAACTCCCGCGGCATTCAGGCCTCTGGTAAGAGGCGCGGCCGCGTCGGGCCAGGCGTTCGCCCTGGATATGGAACCGTAACGCGGTTCCTCCGGGTCGAACACTACGTTCCTGCGAGGCATCGCATTCGATGCTCCGCCTTGACCGATAGGTCTCGGTGTCGACTCAAACGCCGGCTGCGAACGTCTACGTTCTATGTCGGATTCACTGAGTCCAGCCCTCTTCAGTCGTTCGCGCCGGCCGGCTTCCCAGCGACGCTGTTCGTCCATTTCCGCCTCGAGATCGGGGGCTGACTCGTATCCGAGTAGCTCGTCTTCGACCTCGTGTTCGTCGCCAGCAGCTTCACCTGCTGGCAGCTCGACATCGCTGTCCATTTCGGACCTATTCGGTCCATGCCCGTCGGATCCATGTAATATGGTCAGGCCTGTAATGTGGCCAGCCAGCTCGTCTTCTGCGTCCAATATCTGGTTCCGTAATTCGCGGAACCGGGTTGCAGACCGCTGCAGTGCGCTGAGCAGCTCGAGCGAGGTTGATGGGGCAATGGAGTCGCAACGATGTCGGTCGCGAACGCCTTGCCACCGTTTGCTGACCTTCGCTAGACCTTTCGAGTCTAGCGACAGCTGGGAACTCCTACTTGCTGACCTCGGCAATTGACTCGCCGCTGGCCGCGGCGATTCCGGTCCTCGTACTGAGCCAACCACGATACTACGTGGTTGGCTGACGTATTCCAACGACGGGGAATCCGCGCGCATAGACGGCGGGCCTGTCCGAGTCACTGGAGGGGGCATAACACTCGTATGCGAGTGAGCTCTTGACGGCGCACGAGAAACGTTCGCTGCGGGGCGTACGGTCGTCTCGACCGGCACGTTTACATTCTCGGAACGCGAAGTTACGTTCCGAGTCCGTCGCGCGCCCGCATGCGGGTGTGAGTACACTGGCACGGGGGGGGTGTTGCGACGTGGCACACCAGCACCGATATCAGTGCGTGGCGGGAGGGAAGAAGCTCGCGGGGGGGAATTAGGCCTACTCGGCCGCTTGCTTCCGGAACCTGGCGCGGATTCTTCCATTTGGAAGGATGTCGAGTTGTTTATGGCAGATGTTGTTGATGATTGATGACGTGGTAACGTCGAGCCCCAAATATGGGCGTGTAAGTATCACGGAGAGTAAAAAAGTGTAAGAATGACGGGGTAGGTGCCTTACTGGGCTCCTATCCCTTGGGTACTCTGGTCCGGGCTCGTATTTGGGCTCGGCGTACTCGTAGGGATGGTGGAGGGTAGTAAGGACTTGCCCTCCACCAGGCGCCCGAGTTCCGAACACTCGGGACACCGTACGCGGTGGCATTACATACATGCGGCTATCCGCGCGCTAATATGCGCGCGTGTACGTATTGTCCGATTCCGTATATTTTAGTTGTGCGTTTCGCACAACTAAAGGATCCTGTAGGAGCGCAGGATACGCGCTCCTTACACACTCCCACCATCTAAGAACCGAGACGGCACCTTCGATGCGATAACTACGATCATTGACCTGCTTACTGGCATGGTTCATCTCGTGCCAAGTCGAACCGACTACCGTGCCCGAGACGTCGCAGAGCTTGTTTTTGCGGAAATTTACAAGCATCACGGTCTGCCAAAAGCGATCGTCAGTGATCGGGATGTACTGTTCACTAGTACATTCTGGTCTCACCTCCACAAGTTGATAGGAGTAGAGCTCCGCATGTCGAGCAGCTATCACCCCGAGTCCGATGGTTCCACGGAGCGTGCAAATCGTACCGTATCACAGATGCTACGGCAATGTGTGAGTTCAACGCAGCGCGACTGGGTTACTAAATTACCTGCTATTGAATTCGCCATCAACATGGCGCGGTCAGACTCGACGGGGTATGCTCCGTTCTTCTTGAACACCGGTCGGATGCCCCGACCAATGATCTGGGACCATGCGGCCGCCGACGAGTATCCGGGTGTTAGAACATATGCACGGAAAGTCAAGATGGCGGTAATGGCCGCACATGACAGTCTGATTGCGGCGCGAGTAAAGCAAACTCGCGACGCGAATCGGCGGCGCCGGCCTGCACCATTCGTTGAAGGTGATCTTGTGTATGTTTCGACTAAGAACATCTCCCTGCCGAAAGGGTTAGCCAGGAAACTAGCACCAAAATACATTGGTCCATACCGTATTGTGCGCGACTTTGGCAACAGCTCATTCCGGTTAGATCTTCCGGCGTCGTTACGGCGTCGTGGTATTCATGACGTCTTCCACGCGTCGCTCCTGCGCGTGCACGAGCCCAACGATGACCGGTTGTTTCCGGGGCGTCTTGACACGCAAATCTTTGAGTTAGAAGATCGTGAAAATGAATGGGCTATTGAACGGTTCATTGCTCACCGAGGTGCGGGAACCGACACGCTCTTGGAGGCGCTATGGAAATCAGGCGACCGGACGTGGGTGCCTTACTCGTCAGTGGCGCATCTAGAGGCCTTGAAGGCTTATCTGGAAGCCAACGGGGTTAGCGAAATCGCCGAGCTACCAGACGGCTCGGGACAGCCACCTACAGATCCTCAGGTTTTCGTCGGATTTATTGACCTAATTCTGGACGAATTATCACACCTTGGAGGTATTATAAAGGGCGGTGAGGAGATGAGCGAGGAGGGGTGTGGGCCCAAACTCACCCGTTTCCGTGCGCCTGCGTCTCCCATTCCTCAATCTCGCTCGCCTCCCATCCCATCTCGCCCCCGATCCTCCCTACCTCCTCGCTTCGCACTCTCCCTTCCTCCGGTTCCTTCCTTCCTATCCTCGCCTCTCACCTCCTCTGTCAATCACATCAATGCCGCCCAAGCGTGTCGGTCGCCTACCCCCGCACTTCAGCCTCGACTCGGCCACCGGGGATGTAGTGGCGACCAACCCCTCCGGCTGGCTCGTCCGCTTCGCGCGGGACCAGGTGCGGCTCATTCTAGCTCTCGACGAGACTCTTCGTCAGGGCGCTTTCGATCCAACCACGGACGCGGTCCCAGCCGGCTACGAAACCTTTCGGGCGCTGTGGAACAGCGACGAAACCAACCAGTACGGGTTGGTCCGCCTCCCAGACGAATCCGACATCGTCGTCACCGCTCCTTGCCGGGGCCAAATCCCGCACTACCTCGTGCTCCCTCGTCGCAACGAGGACGAGATGCGCGACCCCGCCACCTACCAGCGCCTCATGGGCATCGCCGTGAAAACGCTTCTGCGTGGCGAGGAGCACAAATCCTATCACATCGCCAAGCGCGTCAACAACAAGGAACGCCGTCGCATCGCAGCCACTCACGTCGCGGCCACATCCGGGCGTATCCCGCCCCGTCGTGTCCCAATTTTCTCTCGGGCGAGCTCTGTCGCCTCAGAGACGATGTCCGGCTTCTCATTCGAGGCACCGCCGCCGCCGTTCGACTTCCAGGACGCGCCGTTCTTCGCGGACGCTCCGCAGAACGTGGCCGGGCCATCCAACCAGTCTGCGAACGTGGCCGAGCCTGCGGTCCCCATCGTTCCGCCGTCGGTCGCTCTTGTTCAGGCGGCCCCCGCACCACCGACGTTGACGTCCACTTCCGAGTCGGCCGTGACGAACGCGGGTCTCCCCCTTGCGCAGACTGCCGCTGCCGAGGCCATCGTCGCTGTAGGTTCGGCCATGGCGGAGACTTCGGCGTCGAGCACCACCGAGGGTGGTCGTGCCGACTTGGACGTACCGATGAACGGGATGGAGGGGTATATTAGCGATGGCGACCGTCTCTCGGATGCGTAGACTATCGTGGTACGATAGTCGGAGGGCGTATGTAGCGCCTCGCTCACTGTTCACCCATTCCAACTCCGACTCTTACTAGACTTATACCCTTACCCCACACTCCTTACTCGACGCTCCTTTAGGATATGCTCTCCCACGGCCTTCGTATATAAGCCTACGACCTATGTAGGGCGAAGCCCCAGTGTTCTCGCAATCGACTAGACATTAGTCCTGTCACCTCTGCCTGAACCTCTTCTCTTGTCGCGTCACCGGCTCTCCTCGACTCGCGAACGCGACACATGCGCAGCGCTGAGCGCTGAGCGCCAAACTCCGGTCTCAGTTCACGTTCACCACTTCCATCCCTTCGTCATCCCTATACATTCTGCTCTCCTGGCTTGTCAAGTGTGCATGGGAATTATCACTCTGAACAATGATCCGACCCGGGCGTAGTTTACAAGATCAGTCTACCTGTCAACCTAGACGACATCACTCTTAATGTCGCCATCGGACGGCCGACCACCAGCCCACCTAGTTCGATAGCATTGGAACCAGGAGCGATTACACCTCATGAAACTATAGTAAGCAAATAACCAGGTCGCCTGATGAGCGTGCTAACAATCTCTACTGCAGACTCTGTCGATACGTCGTCGCCGCCTCGGAATCGCCTGCTACCATCCCGACACTGGTGTCTCTGTCTGAGGCATCACGCTCACTACCTCATGCTCCAAAGGAACTCCTTGAACGGTCTGAGGCGACGCTGCCACCGACGACTTCCACATCAGATGACACAGGACTGCTCAGCCAGTCGTCGTCTCCGCCTGTATCGCCCACCCCTTCACAGTCTGCTTGTATGTTCCTGCAGTCTTCGCTGTGATATGCAGATGTGTACTGATTCATCATTCTCTTCCATAGTGCCTGCATCCGTGATCAAGACCCTCTTCATGAGGCTTCCGGAGGCTCGTGAATTTTTCGACAGCATACCGCTACAAACACCGAGCCCGGCATCATCGGAGTCAGTGCTTCCAGCCTCAAGTCCGTCCACACGACCAGCATCACCTACGCACCAACGCCAGCCTTCGTGCTCACCCTCGCCCCCAGCAGAAGATGTGTCCTATGAGCCTGGCGAGCTCGCGCTCCCGGGTGATACGAGTCCACGTCCGACACGGTCAGCGTCACGGTCAATCGGTCTACCAAGCCGCCCTGTAACTCCGGCCCCGGATCCTGCCCCGGAGACCATCTCACAGGATCTATCCGGCTCCGACACGGAGTCCGAGCATGACCATGTCTTTGATGCATACACCCTGGGATGCGCAGACGGGCGAGCGCAAGGGCGCAATGATGCGCTGAAGCTCACGGGAGAGATGGGGGATGAAGCAGCGAGGATTGTGGCAGAACGGGTTCTAGAACTCGACCGTGCGTTCAGAGATCCCAATCACCCACCGGTATGTAGGGCTTGTTTGTACACAATGTTCACTCACGCTAATGCAATATTATTCATAGACTTATGTACCCATTCCAAACGTGCTCAACGGCTGCGTTCTGACGCCGCGGACACGCAAGCGAATCGCGCCGGAGCTTCCGCCGCTCCACATCATAGAGCAGAGGGTCAAGCGTTATAAAGAAGCTCACGCGCTCGGTCCGGCTGAGGTGGCGGAGTTGCTCGCCGAGTGAGGGTTCGCGCGCAGCGCTCCGATGGCTCACGGCATCAGGAGTTGAATATATGCTGTACTGTTGTGTTGTATCGTAATACGAACTATCCATAGTTATAGATCGAGGGTATTTCCGGGACGTCGAGGCTGAACTTGAAGGCATTAGGGCCTATCGTAGCTGGCACAAACTAAACATCAAGCATGGTCGTTGAGTACTGTCTCATGGCAATGTAAGACGATCAATGATTGCATACCAGTTACAAGGGTTTACAAAGTTTGCACCGTGTCGTAGACCATTATAATAGCTACGAAATATTGAACCTATATAAACACTCACTCTGGAGGCCGTGGTGATGAGCACAATCATTATGGTGTGGTTACAATCGACCCAATCCTCCCGCGCGGTCGCGATTGGCTTACAATGCTTTCCGCATGACTTACGGCGCTTAGAAGGTGCGCGAACTTGGCGCGCCTGCCAATATCGACGCCGTTTCTGTGATGTACAAACGTCTACTTCACGCACGCCAATCTTCCCCACCAAAAGCTGTCTCAGCAGTACTACGTCAAGTTTTCTTCAACATCTCAATTCGCGACCTCAGGCGAGCAGTTTGATGCAGCAATATCTGATATGACGTACGTCTTGCTTCCCTGTTAGAGCGCTATGCATATTTGTGCTGACAATCATTGTTAATAGTGGCGATAACACTTGGCATACTACGTACGACTGCAGTATTCAGGAGGAGGTGATGCTCAGAGTGCTTCCTGAGGTGTTACCGGCCGATAATCCTCAACAATCCACGTTGTGCTCCCATGTGGGACTACATGGCAACCATCCATGTAGACATTGTGGGTTCGGTGGGCCTGAGTTGGAGCGTAAAAGCGATGAGGGCTATGAAAGCCATTTCTCGGTCAGTAAAATATTCAACTTTCTGACTCCTCTCAGACACTCACACTACGTCAGCCGGGGGTACCGCGCACCACAGCAGATACACTAGCCGCTGTCCACGCGCAAATACGTGCAGCTGGTTTAGGTGTCGCGAAGACAGTCGCTGACATGCAGACGATGTCAGGGGTCAAAGACACTCTCGCGGAGTATTGGATTCAGCAGCTGATCGTGCTGGCTCGCGAGAAGCAGCAGGTCCGCATCCGCAACACCACGACTCGTGATCTGCGCTTGAACGCACGACGGGTGCTCAATCGAGCTGCAATTGTTCGCGAGATCGAGATGGAGATTCAGGATGAGCTGATGCGCTGGCTGGTCACCCAACCCGATGTGGACTTCCAGGCCCTCACCCCTAATTCACGTACAGTTCTGACTCTCGCTTATTGAGTATTTTTGCGCTACTAATTGTCCTTTTCTTTAGCACTGCGTCTGGAACTTCGACCGGGTGTGCACTTCAACTCTCTTTTGTGTGTCGAGAGTGGGCGTACTTGAATAGATAGCATGTCATATGCAGTATCTGATGTATAGATGAGTACAGGTCTTGATGTTCACCGGGACACACCCGTGGAACTTCTCCATACCTACCTCCTGGGTGTCGAGAAGTATTCCTGGTATCATATTCACAACTCCTGGACAGATTCACAACGGGACACATTCGCAACCCGTCTGCAAGCATTGTCGCTCGATGGACTTTCACTCCCCGCCCTGCGGGCGAGTTGGATGCTGCAACATCCCAACAACCTCATCGGCAAGCATCTCAAGGCTTTGCAGCAGCTAACGATGTTTCACTTAGATGATTCGCTATGTGATGTACTCACATTCGACCTAATCAAGGCGACCGGGGAACTAGGAGCTTTGCTCTGGTTCCCCAAAATCGATGACATCAAAGAATATCAGGCAAGGCTTTCATAGCGTTCACGTGTTTTTACCTAAAGGCTGACATCCATGACCTCGCATACACAGGAAGATCTCACAATCCTCATAGGCAACTTGCTGGATATCTGGTCACGCATTGATCCACAGCGCATATTTGTCAAGCTCAAGCTTCACATTCTCCTGCATGTGCTTGAGGACGTACGCACACACGGTCCTGGTATCCTCAACTCAACCGAAGTTTTTGAAGCATTCAACGCTGTCTTTCGTGGCAGCAGTGTATTGTCGAATCACCTTGCCCCGAGTAGAGACATCGCAAATAGCTCCGCTGTGATGGAGAGCTACAAGCACATTGTTAGCGGAGGGTGGTGGACTGACAGAGATGGTTCTCATGTCCGTGCAGGATTCAGAGTACGACAATCATTCACCGATCCTCATGTAAATGGCCAAATGGGAATCGAGAGCGCGCGAGATAAGCCAGGTATGTTCTTGTCCATTCGCGACCGGTCCAAAGTGATCTTGAGTGGATATATGTCCTACTTAGGTGATATTCATTGCCTCCAAAAAACACGCAAGCAAGCCGCGCTCACTTGGGGTTCACTACACATCGAGGTCGTAAACCCGCATGGGATATCCCCAGTGCTCGACTCAACATGGTACCCATGTCAATACATGGTCTCGCAGCATCTAGACCGTTGTCGTGTTGGCTCGTGGGTCTTCGCAGATTTGGCTGTAAGCCCAAGTCCATTCATGTGTTCTCACCCATTCTGACAGTTGACCGTCACAGGGGCAAACGGTAGCAGGGAGGATCATCCAATTGCTGATATCAGCTACACCAGAACCTGACGTGGACGCACTCGTGGTCATGAAGTTATATACCATACCCAGTAGTCGACACCCACACTTCAGCATGCCCGAACTCAGGCGGGACGCAGATGATAAAATGCACACAGTCGTCACACCGAAGGTACACGATCATGACACCGGATACCCCGTTCAAGTCCCTCATTGCATTTACAGAGCATCTTGTTCATCGTGAATGTGCAGCACAACTGCAGAGACAGTGTATGTACTGCTAGCGGGCGGCAGGTAGTTCGACAGGAGCGACAAGACTCAAATATCACACGCCCGGCGATCCAACATACCAACGATACCCTGTACCTGATCAACACCCATGCACTACACCACGCAGCACTGCTACGGCAAGCGCTGTCGCGCGAGCTCACGAAGCCCCTGCCATACATCATAGACCGACCCGCTGAACACAAGATAGTCGCCGCGACCCTGCGCTCGACCCATCAGGCACGGCGACAGAAGGACGCTGATGCACGTCGTACGCGCAAGGAGAAGGCGACGGCAGACAAGGCAAACCTTACCCCAAACTTGGTTGTGCCCACGGGGACAGGAGAGGTGTTCGCGCCTACCCACGGAGGCGGGCGAGCAGGTGCAAGCAGGAGTCCTCCACCGGCAACGGCCTCCACCACTGACCGCCCCCATGCAACATCATCATCGAGTACTGGCCGATCAGTGGAATCTGAAGACCTGCCCGGACAGAAGTCTACGTCTTCAGTACAAATGCGAGCCAGGGCCAATGCAGGTGGGGTGTCTGAGTTCCTACCAGATAGCGCTGGTGCAATGGCTGGTACGAGCCCATCGTGGGCGCAAACTCAAGAGTGGACGGCCAGCACGAGCCACGCGCTGGCCGGATATCTCCCAGAACCGTCAGGTGGTCATCCGGAACCCATGCCAGCCGGTGCGCAGGCAGGCTCCAACTGGATGACGCTCGCGAGCGGCCAGAGGCGTGAAACGTGGTCGGCGTACGAAGGCAAGCGGGTCCTAGAGGGCTTGCAGATGGTGTCGAGCAGGCAAGTGCACGGCAGGAGGGCAACAGAGGCGGAAAATGCCTGTACCATTCCCCAACAGGAGGGCCGACTTCATTACGAGGAAAGCATCACGAGAAGTGGCCAGTTGGGAAACGAAGCTCTATCAATGAGAGAGTATCATGGTAGCTTTCCCGGAGGACAGGTAAGAACATATCCGTGATGAGGGAACTGTAACTCACACCCTATTCACAGCTATTTTGTCCACCGCGGGGCTGAGAGACTTGATGATAGGCAGGGGGGAGTCAGCAGGGATGAGCAAGGGCGCATTGACCACGACGAAAGTAGAATTCACGTACAATGATGTTGCGGATGGCCTTGGGATGGCGCGTTACCGGTTTTCTCGTACCTCTGAGCATAAACCAGAACAGCCCAAGAGATGCTGGGGCATACAGATCTGTTCAACGATGGAACCGATGGGACAGCGGGGCTGGAGCAGGGGCATTCCCCCAGCGAGACCCTGGGCGGGAGACAGCGAGTACGGACGTGGGGTTCGCCAGCTGGCAGCCAGACGAGAGATAGCCCGCAGCCAGCCACGCGGACGGTCTGGGTCCCACGATGGGCAGCGCTCTGGCACCCAGCCGGGACGGGATTGGCGGTGTAGGTGTGCCCATCACGATCTACCACCCGGCTTTTGCGACCTTTCTACGAGTCATGCACGAGGAGGATCAGACGTTGACCCGTGAAGAAATCGATCATGCCCAAACATGTTTAGAAACATTCGTCGACTTCTACGAGGATGAACATGGACGTGTCCATGCGTTACAGTCCAGCACACTTGGGTGGCTGACGGGTTCAGATATTCTCCAACAAATCACCCACACCTTGCTATCTCGCACCTTCAAACCTGATGGTAGCCTTGCAGCCAACATTCCTAGAAGCCACCACCGCAGACCTCTTTTCGGCATCACTGAAGTAAAGGCTGAAATAGGACATGGTAAATGTGACCCGATCGCTCAGGCCGAACAGTGCTACAAGGCATTTTACACCTCGACCGAGGTACGTCTCTTGTACCTGCTCATGTTATCTGAGCTTATACATACATGACAGGCCGAGGTTTATAGGAATGCGTCCTGCTCTCCGTGTCTTCTCATTGGGATTGTGGGTCCGAGAATCATGGTTTCCGGCGCTGTCTTTGGGGACTACATCCTTGCACAGTCGCTCACAGACTTCGTATGCGTCGTTCCACGACCCGTACCCGGCGAGAAGTCCCCGTACGCTGCAGCAATCTGCCGGCTAGCTCGTCTTTTTCGTGCTATCAGGGAGACACTGAGGGAACTGGAGGATTTCTACATCCAACTGCCAGTGGCAGCAACTCCAAATCTCCCGACGAGGACGAAGGCCCCGTCCGGAGGGCGTCATCCAGGCCCAACCCCGACCCCGCGGCCTTTTATTGGACCACACTTCACGACGTTCTTGTGTGAAAATACGCCCACTGTGCTCGTATACACCAAGCGACTGGATGGACACAACAGCCGCAAGGCGGTATTCGCTGCCCAAGCAACGATCGAAGGCGTTGAGCGTCAGCTCATCGTCAAATACGCGCACAGCTACTCGGTCAAAGGACATAAGCTCCTCGCAGACAACTCACTCGCGCCGAAGCTATATTTCTGCGAGAAGGTCGCAAGTGTCGGGATGTATGTGGTCGTCATGGACCACATCTCTGATGCGATGGACGCAGCGGACAGGCCGCTGAGCTTGTTACAGCGTGAGCTGCTTCGAAAGGCGGTCGCGCTGCTTCACGAGCACGACCTCGTCTTTGGCGACTTACGCGAGCCGAATATCATGGTGGGCAAAGATGGTAAACGTCTGATGCTTATAGACTTCGACTGGTGCGGCGAGGAGGGCAAGGTGCGGTACCCAGAGGACATCAACATGGACGAATCGATAGCTTGGCACGACAGCGTTGGCGGCGGTGAGGAGATAAGGAAGAAGCATGATGAGCACATGTTGAATCGTCTTGTGAGCTTGGATGGGATAGAGGGTGGGCTAGAGATGCATTCCATTTGCATTTTGTAAAGGTGATTTGTTCCTCAAATTTCATTGTTCATCAAATCACCTCCGGCGGGACTGTCCGTCGACTCTTTCACGCCATTACCAATAATTTCATGCTCTCTCACGGCACTACACGCGACATTGTCTAGTTGACGCCGAGCTCGAGAGAGGCACACACGACAAACATCCCAGGATTCCAGGTCTCCTGACGTGCTGAGAAACTTACGCCTGATTTTTACTGAAATCGAATACAGACAAAGAAGTTCATGGGACTTAAGATTCCTCGTGAAGTACGCGGCCTTGGTATCATTTATCGTGACAACATACGACGACCGCCACAGCGCCCAGGGCAACTGCCATACCCGGCATTCCGGCTCCGTCGCTTGTCATCATTTCGGAGTGCGGTGGGTGCGGTGGGACGGCGCCGATGCAAACGGTCACAGCCTAGTATGTCATTCAAAGTGCATATCATTCAAAAGCCAACCTCGAGCGGATGGCCCGAGGAAAACCTAACAGTAAACGCTATCTCCCAGCCCGCGCATCGCAGTGCTAGTACTAGTGGTGCCAGTCATGGCTGACAAACAACATGGAGCGAGGTCCCGCGGCGGAGGGAGTGCGCACTGTGTGCCCGAGGAGTGACGATCCGACAGGCTTTAAGTGATCATTTTCGCACTCCGTCAGTTCTAGTGATGCTGTAGTGACGCTGTGCGCTAATTTGACGAAAAGCGCGACTTCGAATAATGCGACCTGAAGTGACGGTAAACGGCACCTCCTGTCCCGGTATCAGACACCTTTAGCGCTCAAAGTAGTAGGCGCGGCGTGGGGGAGCCATATATGTTCATAGAGGCTCTCCTGTGCACTGGGATTCCACTCGCGACTACTGAGTATACCTGTTATGCTTCAGTTCTCTGTTAGTGGCTATCGAGCGCACCGTTAGAACTGGAAGCCAGGTTGGGCGAAGGGGAGAGGTTCAGACGAGGAGTTCAGGGGGTGAAACAGGAGATTGAAGCTGGGGCTCTACCCTGAGCCCCCTGGTCTTATATACATGTGGGGTGGAGTCATATCCAGTATGACTCGCCATGGGTCTGAGTCACTATGAGTCCATATGAGTCACTACTAGTCAAGGACGAGTCAGAGCGAGTCAGCACGAGTCACTACGCCTCCGGAGCCTACATGAGTCAGAATGAGTCTGCTACCAGTAACCAGCCAATTGTAACATTACCCCCCCCCTAAGGCTGATCGTCCTCGATCAGACGTACTCCAATTCATCGTTGTCGTTGACAATGATGGGGGTCAGAGGTCGGGCCTGGAGGTCCCACGGGTTGACAGTGGCGGGTGGATCCGTTGCAACAGGAGGAGGGAGGTAAGGGTGGTGGCGGCGGCGGGATCCTTGTCAACCGGATGCCTAGTAGGGCTCTGAGGGCGATGTTTTCGATGTCGCGCTCGAGGTCCGCTTCTGACGATGGAGGGGTACGTGGGCGTGGCTCGAGGGGTGGGAGGGAGGTTGGAGTACCCGGACGATTGGGGGGACTGGAGAGACGTTCCGCCAAAGGGGGCCGAGGCGTGTGGTTCTCCTGGTCGGTGTCGTTGTCGTCGTGGGTGGTCCACCCGTGTGCCACAAGGGGCGGTTCTCCCCAGGTACCATCGTCGAGAGGTGACTCAGCCCTTGTGATCCGCCGCCAATGGGTCTGGTCGTAGGGGTGAATTCCCCCAATGTAGGAGTGCCGTGCCGGGCCGTTATAGGCTGGGTTGGGGCGAGGGCGGCCTTCGTACTGGTCGACTGGGAGGAGGTCGTAAAGAGGGTCGAGGATAGGGATGATACCGAGGAGGGGGACGATCTGTCCCAGGCTCCTGTCCGCGATCCTGTAGTTCCAGTGGATCGCCGAGTCGATAGCCGCCAGTGTGTCGCGATAGAGGCACTGGTCCTCGCCCGGGTTGAGGGCCACGAACCTCCTCATGAGGTGGAGAGAGGCCAGTGTGTCGGCCGCCGCCCGGTAGTTGTCCGCGGAGATCACGGTCTCGCTCCGATAGCGGATGAGAAGGGTGTTCGTGATACCCCGTAGGTCGGGGTGGAGGAGGGTCCATCCGACG
Source organism: Trametes gibbosa (assembly GCA_022606055.1). Lineage (NCBI taxonomy): Eukaryota > Fungi > Basidiomycota > Agaricomycetes > Polyporales > Polyporaceae > Trametes > Trametes gibbosa. The sequence continues at coordinate 314,140 of JABYQJ010000038.1, read as the reverse complement.
CGGTCCGCCAGTGACCCGTCGGTGTAGATGGAGGTTGGGGGGCGTGGAAGGTGGTGGTAAGAGGGGAAGGCCCTCTTCACCCACCTGAAGCGGCCGAGGTCGATGTTGGGGACGGCCCCGGGGATGTTGAGCGGGATGGAGGGTGTGGGGGTGCGGGAGGCAGTGCGGCGGGAGTGGCGAGTGCGAGGCATTGTCGAAGGGGTTGATGTCGTCGAGAGAGATGAGGGCGAGTGGTAGAGGGCTGAGAGGCTCCAGAGTGAGTTGGGGAATGGGGACCTTATGCCAAAAGATGTCGTCTTTTATAGGCTTTCAGGATTGTTTGGGCGTGTTTGAGGTCTTTATCTCTGAGCCATTCATTTTCATGACTCGGTCTTCCTTTCCAAGTCACCAGGTATTGGATGCCGCCTCGTGCCGGCTTCCTGTGATTGATGATTGACTCGAGTTCCCACTCTTCCATGCCGTTTATTGCTTCCGGTGGTGGGGTGATGTAGTTGGGTCCGTGCTCCGGAGTAGTGCGGTAATGGGAGATAAGGGACATGTGAAAGACTGGATGGATTCTCCATGACCCTGGGAGCCGGAGTTTCACCGTGGAGGGTCCCATGACTTGTTCAATAACAAATGGGCCTTCGCGTTTTGGTGCGAGCTTGCGGTTGGGATAGGGCAATGACAAATTTGTGGATTCCAAGAAGACTTTGTCCCCCTTCTTGAAGGTCACATTACCGGCCACCTGTCGTTTGGCCATGGCAGCTGAAGCCCGTGTGTGAGTGGCCAGTGCATTCTCCCGCCATTCCGTGAGTCTTCCGAGTCGTTCTTCCGTGCTCGGGTGTTTTGGTTTTGGATGTGTTGTTCCGATAGCACGTGGTTGGTATCCCATGAGCAGTTCAAAAGGGCTCTTGCCTGTGACGGAGTGGGTCCGCTGATTGTGTGCGAATTCAAACTGTGGGAGCAGAGTGCTCCATGTGTCAGGGTAGTTTCCACAGTATATCCGGAGGGCCACTTCGAGTTCCTGGATAGCACATTCCGATTGGCCATCCGTTTGGGGGTGGTGCGCCGTGCTCATTGATTGGTTGATACCAAGGATCTTGTTTAGTTCTTGGTACGCCCTAGAGATGAATTGCGGGCCTCGGTCCGAGATGACTTTGTCTGGAAGTCCATATCGACAGTAAACGTCTCGTGCCAACATATTTGCTGTATCCACGGCATCCGTTTCTTTTGTACACGGAGTAAGGACAACGGCTTTGGTAACGTCATGATCGACGACTATTTGTACTGCGTCGTATCCGTTGGATGGGGGAAGTCCTGTGACGTAGTCCATGGTGATTGTGCTGAACGGCCGAGGGTTTCCTTGGTGAGGTATAGGCATCATTCCAGGGTTGGTAGGGTGCGTATTGATCTTGGCGGTTTGGCAGATTGCGCATCCTTTCACAAACTGAGTGATGAAGTGGCGCATTCCTGGCCACCAGTATTCGCGAGCTACCAGTTCGTATGTCTTCTGGATGCCTGGGTGCCCCATAATTGGTGGGTCGTGGTGGTTCTTGACAATTTCTCGTCGCAGGTTGTCATCAGGTGGAATGTAGACTTTGTCTTTGAACAACACAATCCCTTCGTCCATCTTCCAGTCTTCTTTCTTGCCAATGAGTGGTTCTTTTTTGAGATGCCAGGCGTTGTTCATTGATTCCATGACCGTTTTGTCGCGTGACACCGTTTCTCGAATCCTTTCCTGGAGCTCCACATGTACTGCCTTGGTGAACAGTTCATCTGGGAGCATGACTAGGTCTTCATTGTCGTGTGCTCCAGTGTCATGGTCTGGTCGTTGAGACAGGGCGTCGGCTTGTGCGAGTGTCTTTCCTGGTTGGTGCACAAGTCGATAGTTGAACTGTGATAGGAATAAACTCCAGCGTGCTTGTCGGCGGTTGAGTTTCTGTGCGCTTCTGAAGTAGGTCAAGTTCTTGTGATCGGACAATACTTCGACTGGTTGTTCTGCGCCGTCGAGGTAGTGTCGCCATGCTTCAAATGCGCGAATGATTGCCAGTAGCTCTCTGTCGTAGATCTGGTAGTTGCGTTCCGTTGCGGTGAAAGCTTTGGACAGGTAGGCGCATGGGTGCCATAAGTTATCCTCCCCCTTCTGACGCAAAACCGCCCCAGTTGCGACTTTGGAGGCGTCACATTCAATCTGAAATGGTTTGGTCGGGTCTGGCATGACCAGAATAGGCGCTTCCAGGAATCGTTGTTTCAATGCTTGAAACGCTCGTTCGCAGTCTGGTGTCCAATCCCATGTTTTTCCTTTGCATGTCAGATTGTTCAGGGGTTTGGCTATGTCCGCATATCCCCGAATGAATCGTCGGTAGAAGTTGGCAAATCCTAGAAAGCTTTGTACGTCTTTGACCGTTCGTGGTGTCTGCCATTCTTTTAGCCCTTCGAGTTTGACTGGGTCCATGGCTAATCGTCCTGGTTGAATGACCGCTCCGAGGAATTCCACTTCTTGTTTGTCGAATTCACATTTCTCGCCTTTTAGGTAGAGGTCGTGTTCTTTAAGCCTTTGCACAACAAACCGTGTCTGCTTCTGGAGTTCTTCCTTGGTCTTTGCAAAAAGGAGGATGTCGTCCATGTAGATTACTAGCCATCCTTCCGCTAGGTAGTCTCGGAAGAGGTCGTTCATCATGGCTTGGAATGTGGCAGGTGCGTTGCATAGGCCAAAGAACATGACCGTTGGTTCAAATAACCCTCGAGACGTTTTGAACGCTGCTTTCCATTGATCTCCTTCCTTGATGCGTACGTTGTTATACCCAGCCCGTACATCGAGCTTGGAGAAGTATTGAGCATCTTTGAGTTTGTCGAGCAGGTCGGATATCAATGGCAGTGGGTAGACGTTCTTGACTGTCCCTTCGTTGAGGTAACGGTAGTCCTGTACCGGTCTCAGAGTGCTGTCCTTTTTCTTTACAAAGAATACGGGTGATGCCATGGGGGATTTGGATGGGCGAATATAGCCTTTGGCCAGGTTTTCATCAACAAACTTGTCCATTTCTTGACGTTCTCCGGGCGAGAGTGGGATGATTTTGCAGTCCCTTGGGACAAAGCCTGGTTTGAGATCTATAGCATGATCCCAAGGTCACGAAATAGGCATTCGTTCTGCTGCCTTCTTTTCGAAGACGTCCTTCAGATCTTTGAGATAATCTGGGAGAATGTCGTCCAAAGTCTTTGCTGACTTTTGACCCTGTGCTTGCACTGCTAAGTTCGTTGAAATGGTAGCTCGGCGAAGTTGTAGGTCGTCCTTTGTTTGCTTCCATAGCGTGGTGATGGTTGTGTTGGGTCTTTTGTCCCAGTGGTCGTCATCTTCTGGGTCTTTGCCAACATATTGTCGTACTGCTTGTACATCTTGGATTTCTCTGCGTGGCAGTCCCCACATAGGGACACCTGGTGGTGGGACATTTTTGTTCTGATATTCCTGGAGGGCCTGTTGCTTTTTGATGACCTTGGGGTTGAATTCGAAGTGTCCCGAACTCCAATCAATACGTGGATTGTATCGTCGAATCCAAGGGATGCCTAGGATTGCATCGTCTCTTCCTAAGTTTGCGACATAGAAGTTGGTTGGCAGTGAGTGCCCTCGTATGACAAAGTTTGTTTCGATGCGATGAGTGACTGTTCCAATGGTATTGATACTGTCGTCTGCATTTCTGAATCGGATGGGTTTCGGAAGTCGGACCATGGGGAGTTGGTACTTGTCGACGATTCTTTGGTTGATGATGGTTGCATCTGCTCCTGAGTCGAACAGTGCGCGTATCCCGACGACTTTGGGTCCACACTCGACGTATCCTGACAGCAAATAAGCGAACCTGCGTTGCTGTGCTAGGGTGACAAATGAAATAGTGTAGTCCCAAGGATTAGACGGTACTGGCGTCGAGTCAGTCCGTCCCGTCAAAAATCCGCACCATCCTCCTCTTCCACGGCATTGAGTGCCAGCTCTGGTTCTTCATCGGCTTCGTTTGCTGATTCTTCGTCTTCTTGTTCAACTGCTCGAGTCTTCGCATCCGGTCGCTTCTTCTGGGGGCAGTTGGCTGCGCGATGACCGGGTTCGCGGCAGAAGAAACACTTGTTCTGCTTCATTAGTTTGCGTCTGGTCTTGTCATCGAGTCGGCCACTTGTGACTGCCTTCAGGGAGGGGTCGGCGGGTTTGAAACGAGTAGTGCTGCGCGTGACGCGTCCCTGGGCACGATCGACTTCTCGGTTGAGCAAGTAGGCCTTGTTGAGCTGGATGGCAGTTTCCATCCACTGGTCCATGGTCGTCGGCTGGGGGTATACCAGTGCCATCTTGTCACGGAGGAACCCTGGTAATTTGGACCGGTACCAGGCCACCTGGGCCGAGTCTTCGTAGATTCCGCCTTTGACGAACAGGCGTAGAATCTTGGCATTGAAGTGGTCCATAGGTTCCTTTGGATCATAATGAAGTGAGCCGAGTTGGACGGCTGCGGTCTGAGCAGGATCTTGTTCCCCAAAGACGAGCAGGAAGTCGCGCCTGAAGTCCTTCCACGTTCCAAAGCCTTGTTCGACACCTTCGACTGTGAGTTGGGCTGCGTCGACCTTGGCTTCTGCCCACCATCGGGCGTCTCCTCTGATGTAGGAGAGGGCAGTGACTATCTTAGAAGAGTCGGTGGGATAGTCGCTCAGGCGGCTGCAGAACAGGAGATAGAGGTCTGCAAGGAACTCATTTGCTTTGTGTCGTTCGCCCGTGAAGCTGTCGGGTTCCTTGATCTTGCTTTTGTATCCTCGTCCATCGTCCTGCCTGGGTGCATTGGTGCCTCTTGGGGGGCCTCCGCCACCTCCTCCACCGCCTCCTCCACCGTCGCCTCCACCGCCGTCTCCTCCGTCATCTCCTCCCCCTTCAGGACCTCCTCCTCCTCCTGAGGGTTTGTATCCTCCCACTGCTGTGCGGAAGGCTGTGGCCGTACTGATGAAGGGTCCTTGAGAGGCAGATAGGGCGGTGGTCGGTCGTGTAGTGGTTGTGGACATGGCTCGCTGTCCTGGTTCTGGGTCTCTTGGTAGTTGTCGAGCTGGGATGATTGTTGAAATAGGGGAGGATTCGCGGTTACTCGTTGGTACAGTAGCCAGTACTGTTTCGTCGTCTGACGATTCTGGTTCTGGGGTCTTAGGAGGTGGCGTTCGAGCCCGCTCCTTTCCTTTGCTGGCTAATGGGATTTGAAGCCCAAGTCCTAGAGGCGTAACGGGTGACCTTGTTTTGACGAAGGTTTCTCCTGAGCCGGTAGTGACAGGGTCTTTGGGAGTCGGAACGAAACGGTTGCCTTCGGCTTTCTTAGCTCTGGTCTTGAGTCGATTTGGGCACGGTTGGTACTTGCAGATCGCAAATACTTCTGAGTAGTTGATGTGGTTGTCCTTTCGAGTGGTTGCGTTGTAGTAGTGGGGCCGGTTGTAACAGTCGAGATTGTCTCCCATGCACTGCTCCTAATTGCCGTGGGCGTGGTAGTGAGGGGGAATGTACGTAGTCCACTCGTTGACCAGGTGTCGGGCGGCAATGAGGTTGTGGAATCTTAAGGCAATGATGTGAATGTCTGGAGATCCGAGGCTGGTGATTGATATGAGCTGTCGAAGGCCTTCAGAGGTGTGTTCCAACCACTCTTCAAAGGTAAGAGGACGGTTCGGGTCGTCCACCGGAGGGTAAGGAGGGTCGTTTCAAAGTACACGGAGGGCCTGTGCCAGGTGCCAGGTGGTGTCGTTCAAGTGTCGAAGAGCAAGTGGTGGAATTGCCTCGGTGTACCAACTAGCTTCGTGCAGTGCACGTGCAAAGTTATGTCCTTGAAGGAGCTGGAGGTAGAATCGTTCTACTGGGTGGACTTGTTCCGGAGTGGGGGGGTCAGGTATGGTTTCGTTCGAACCTCCACCTGATACTGATTGTTCGTTGTCGGCGTGTTCGTCAGAGCTGTTCTGAACCTGAAGTGGGTTCCAGAACTCGTGTTCTTCTTCAGGGGTACGGTGTCCAGGAATCCGCAAAGGTCGGGTAGGTGATTCAGGCAGTTCTCCTTCGGAAGAACTGTCTTCCAAGATAGGGAAATGATTCTGGACTGGGTTCCTGATTCTGTTGAGCAAGGCAGGAAGCCTTCTGGTTACTCGATGCAGAGAGGTGTTCCTTGCACCGCTGCTAGGTGAGGAATCTTGAGCTTCAATCTAGTGTTATGCTTCAGTTCTCTGTTAGTGGCTATCGAGCGCACCGTTAGAACTGGAAGCCAGGTTGGGCGAAGGGGAGAGGTTCAGACGAGGAGTTCAGGGGGTGAAACAGGAGATTGAAGCTGGGGCTCTACCCTGAGCCCCCTGGTCTTATATACATGTGGGGTGGAGTCATATCCAGTATGACTCGCCATGGGTCTGAGTCACTATGAGTCCATATGAGTCACTACTAGTCAAGGACGAGTCAGAGCGAGTCAGCACGAGTCACTACGCCTCCGGAGCCTACATGAGTCAGAATGAGTCTGCTACCAGTAACCAGCCAATTGTAACAATACCAGGGTGTTCCGAGCGGTGCCGGTCGTTGTACAAATAATTCAGTATACTGATCCTAAGCATAGTACTCTACCAACTGAAGGGGAACTTGGCTCGGAGGGCATGACACCGATGCCGTGCGGTGAAGGAATTGAATCTATGGAATAATGCCACATCTGTCCGTCTCTCCTAAGCCACCCTCGCGACCACAAAGATCGACCCATCCAACCTATTGATACCATCCAGCTCCACGCCCAGCTTTGTGAAGTGCGCGGCAGGCATCGTCCCGTACGGCGAGTCAAAGTGCACGCAGAACCGCTGCAGATGACACAGACGGTGGTCGTGCGCATGCTCAAGCGTGTTCTGCGCGATCGCGAGGCACGCACTCGGTGTGCGCTTGTCCTCAGCAAGCGTCTGGCCGCGGGCGTCACAGTGTTGTGCGGGAGCGAATCTGTGGACCGGGCTGGGGCACGACGGCGATGATGTTGAAGAGGTCGTTGACCGGACATCTTCCCCAGGGGTGCATCATAAGTCTCCCGAGTTCGAAAAAGCGACAACGCGATGGAGCGACGGGCGGGAGTGGAAGCAGTCTGAGTGGTGGGGACCATCTTGTCGGATCGACTCAGAGTCCCTTGTGGCATCGCGCGAGTGATCAATATGCGGATGTGCAGCGAGGCTCGTCCGTTCATCCGGCGTGGCTTTGCGAGGGGCTTCCTTGCCTCGTGTCCTTCGCTGATGAGTGGTGTGTCGAACCCAACCATGCACGACGGTGCGGGCGCATTTGATGGACAAGAAGAGGTCACCCGTGCCCAGGTCCTTCTTCATGTTTGGGCGTGTTGCGAAGTGCTTGATGCACATCATCGGACCCTGGCATTCGAACACTAGTCGCGAGGCAGAAGGGGATGCGTGGTGATGTGAGAGCGAGTTTGCAAGTGGGGTCCTAGGGCAGATACAAGTCCGGGGGCAAATCGGGGCGGGCGCGAGTCCACGGGGGAAGCGGAGTACGCGTGAGCCTGTGGCCGGGGCACAGGCAAGGCGTTGGTGCGGGGAAGGCGAGGCGCGGAGCGCTGCAGGCGGGGTGGGGCGGGGCGGGGCGGGGCGGGGCGCGCGGGGCGGGGCGGGGCGCGGGGGGTACTACTTGAATGGCGGTGTCAAAGAGGTTGGCCGACCCACTATGTCACTTGGAGACAACATCGGGCTTGGGAAGGCCTGGATGCACTTTGAAATGGGGAGGCCTGAGGTGTTGGCTCAATGAGATGGTCTTTCAAAGTAGCAGGAGATTGAGGTAACAAGCAGCTTACCGACACTGTGGCTACTCGGCCTCCTCAGATGGCTCCGAAAATATCGCTCGCGAGAGAGTGCCGCTGCAATCGATGATCGCATAGTGGCCGCGATCCTTGATTCGACCCACTACGCACTGTATTGTGGTGACATCAACATAGTCGCTGCTGCCCATCCTGGTGTAGTAGTGGATATCGAGGTCTTGATTCGAGCGTTCAATGTTGCATGTCTGGATCACAGCGAGGAGAATTGGAGGTGGGGATGGAAGCACATGAGATGTGATTGGGAGAAGCTCGATGTGAAAGATGTGCTGGAGTTGACCGTTGATATGCTAGGACAGGCTCTGACGGCCGGTAGCCGCGGGGTAGCGGGCGTCCTAGTAGTGATACGGGGGGAGTCCGGTCTCGAGCTCCCTGTCGGACGAGCTCGCTCCTAGGTGTTGCGGTCGGATCGCGCGTGCTCAGAGAGTGGGGGGAGCAGTCGCCGGGTGTAACGCAGTATCGCGCGACGCAGGGAGAGTCAGGTCGCTGCCTCGCGCCGAGAGTCGCAGGGTGTAGCGCAACGCAGTCGCAGTCTCGGGATAACGCAGTCGCAGCTCGCTCGCTCTAACGCAGTGGAATCGCAGGGATAACGCAGTCGTAACGCAGTCGGTCGGGACACTCACGCGTAGTCGTGCGTCGAACGCACTGGCTGGCGGACCTGGTATAGAACCTTTGGAGCTCTCGCGAACTTGGTAGTCGGTCGCGACACCCTGGAACCGTTCGTGGGCTTCCGGGGCAAATGGAGAGTGTAAGGACGGGGGGTGTCTTGGGGGTTCGTCGCCCCAGAATGAGGATATGTACAGGAATGGGCTTCTCGCCCATAACTACAAAAGTCCGATGTCTAAGTCCGATGGAAACTGACCAGAGAGCCCGCGATTGGCTGCACACCGCACGCGCGCATGTCGCGAGGCCCGCGTGCCTCCGAGAGTCGCTGCCGCGCCACCGCCGCGAGATCGCAATCGACGCACCGCGCGGCGCTCGTCTTGGCTACACTGCCGCTAGGGCGCAGGGTTCGCAACTGAGAGCTGGGGGTCTAGGGGTTTGTCGGAGGGCGTGCAGAACCTCGGGACCCCATCGGGGTCCGACGCGCATAGGGCGACTGGGTATGGTGTCCGCTGCCCGTCGCCCGCTGAGAGTGGGTCGCGCGATGCACGGGTTGCTTGCGCCAGGTTCGCACGGCCAGCTCTGGGTCTTGGAGTATGCGCAGAGAGACCTAGAGTGTGCGCGGAGACGGCGCTCCGGTCGTGTATGTCATGCGTGCGTATCACCGTACAAAGTCTTCTTCTCGAGAATGACAGGGCGGTGCCGATAGCGGGCATTTTGATCTATGAGCACTTCGTACTTCAGAGTAGCAGTCAGTTGCCAAGAATGACACAGAGGTCATATGATACTCACTTGCACAAAAGTTGCATCCCGTTTGTCCTCCATGACGCTATCCATCTTGGCTGCTCGAATGGTGTCGCCATCATTGAGGATTCGTACCTTGCCCCACTCTTCAATGGTGTTCGGGAGGGCCCGCCGAAGTACTTGGGGTGTGATTGTGTCGAAACGGGTGCAGAGTGCACCAATGATCTTGTCAATAATTCCACGATCGGGGGTATATGCTCGGTGGGATGGTAAGAGGACACAGGTGTCGTCTAGAACCAGATCATCAGAGAAGGGAGTGTAGATGCCAGCGCCAAAGCCGCCGCTTTGACACTTTGTGAGAAAACCACTTACAACCGGGCACTCTCTTGCCTCTCTCTACATGTTCCGGCCTCAGCTTCAGCTCGGCTTGCACAGACTGTCCATACATGAGCCCGATCTGAGACAGACGAGCATGATCCAGTACATAGCGGTTCAAGCTTGCATATGGAAAGCGGCGGCTACGGATCGCCGGTTGTAGCTTTCCGCAATATCGTTCTATGGTGAATGCCCAACTCGCCCAGACAGGGCCGGTCTTGAGTATGCTATCACTGATGTGTAGCAACGCGTGGATGGTGAGCGGGCACATTGCCAGCCACTGCGGGTCGTATTGATAATAGAACCTTCGAGACACTGGAATGAGCTATGTCGCACAGATGCCGTCGATGGTGGTGGCCGGTCAGCGAGGAAAGTATTTACTCACTGTTCATATTTCTTGACCCAGGCAATAAAGCCGATACGCAACTCCTCGACTTCGTCTTGGGTAATCTCGAACTGCAGGCACTGACGGATAAGCTTGACAAAAAGGACAAAGTGATCGTAATATTTGCGCTGCTTGAAACGTCGCTCTAGAAGAACAGGTCCAACGTACTGGGCCCAGAACGAGCGTGTATCTGCAGTCCACGACATGCGATCAGTCGCAACATTTGGTGGGCGCGGACCGAAAATGTAGGGTATTGTGTCGCCTGAAGCAGCGCTGGCCTCACCGATGGCATCCCATACCGTGCTTTCAATCTGATAGTCCTCTGTGCCAGTTTCGAGAGACTTGTACTCGCCGGTCCATAGGTGCATTAAGTTCTTCATGATGTTCTCCCAGATAAGATGCATGAAGTCATAAGGGAAGGACTCGGGGAAGGAGAGAGATGGAAGGGCACTAAGAAGTGGGATCCCCTTGATGCCGTAGAGCTTGGCTAGACGCTCTTCTTCGACACCAGTAGTCGCAAACTGGACCTCGGTAGCTTGAGCGATAAACTGTTGATGAGAGCGGAGGGGGAGGTTGGCTGGGTCGTAGCAGGATACAGCTTCAGAATCCAAGCCGTTGCGAATATCGGGATGTCGAGAGCAATCAAGAGGGACGTAATGAATTGGATTACGAGAGTCGGGAATTTGGATGGCACGGATTGTGCACATGCGGCAGGGGCAGCTTCCATTGTGGCCCTTCATTCGCATGACCATCGATATCGCGGGGATGTCGCCAAAGACCAGGATGAGGAACGCCCGCAGAGCATAGAATTCGTCAGAGAGTGCATCGTAAGCATGCACCCCGACCGCGAGACGGAGCAGCTCTTGAGTAAGCGGCCACAAGAATGAGTCAAAATCAACAGGTTTCTTCGGTCCTGGGATAACACCAAGACCAAGAACATTTTCGAGGAGCGAGCGGACTTCGGGCGGCAGGTTATAGTTGATGAGGATGAGCGGCCAGGCTGTCTTCGAACGACGCTTGAATGGTGCAAATCCGTCTGTGGATAGCCCGAGGGCTATGTTGCGACCGTCCTCGAAGTAATAATGCGGTAGCTCCTTGCCGTTGACAGAGACCTTCTTGTTTAGAAGCGCACAGTAGTGGCTACCGTCCATGACATCCCGGATGAGACCAGCTTCATGTATGTGCTCCTTAACACGGTAGCTGAGACGCTGAGCCATCTCCCGGTTGGCCGACTGAGCCTTCAATCGGGGTATGATAGGGAGATAGACAAACTGTTGCCGAGGTCGACCATGAGAGTTCCTTCGAGATTCATCACAGTATGGGCAGAGATCGGCGTCGGCATAGACACCGGTGTATGCGACGCAGGAGTTGACACAACAGTCATATAGCTCGGGTTGAAACCCCGAGAGCTGGGCTACTCGTGCTTGAATTGTCTTCCAGCTCGCAAGTTGAGACTGCGGGAACGCATAGGGCAGCTTCGCAAAGGTCTTGCCGGACATGTGACTGTCCACCTTGAGGGAAAACACCCGTAGGAACTGCATGTCCTCCTGGGAGAGGTCTTCCCCTGTGAAGTAAATGTCGTCAATGTCTCTGCCTCGCAAATCAAACATATGATAATATAAGGGCATACCGGAGACTATGCCCGCCCGTATGAGCTCCTCCAGTAGCAAATCCCATACAGAGATTGCTTCGTATTCGTCCTCGCCATCTGCTGTAGACTCATCCTCATCATCCTCACACGCAAGGCCAGCACCAGAGTCGGGGAGATTCCTGTCCTCATCTTCGCTATCGGTGACATCTTCGGCTGTCGTACGACGCATCCGGCCATGCCAAACACGCTGCTGGATCTCCGTTTCCTCCATAGCTGAGTCAACAGGTGGCGAGTACGTCGACCTGGGGGTGTCGGATGGATTCTCAGATGGACCATGCACGGCAGGGACAATGTCCAAGTCTTGAGGCTGAACTTGAGAGTGTACCGCATCTTGTAGTAGACGGTCATTTGACCCCGAAGCGGATCCACCCTCTTCATCTGAGCCTAAGGATATCAATATAAAGGGTATTGTGTATGTGAGTGTATGATGGCGAGACGCACCATGATAGTCTGCCGCCATGGGCTCTTCCAACAGTTGAACATCTCTTGCCTCAGGGTATCCGATGTTCTCCGGAAACAACACCGCAGCTGGTTCCTCACGACGTCGTCTGGCTCTTCTAGCTGAGATGCCCGTTGGAATCTCATCTGGCGGCAAGAAAGCCTCTTGAAGGGTTGCGGCAACCGCCGCCCACAAACGCACCGGTGCTTCGCCTCGTCGATGTGCACGGATGGCATTCTTGCTCAGTAGTTCACCACAGCAAGGGCAGATAGCCTTATCACGAGTAGGGCCCATTGCAGAATCGACGCAGGTAGAAGAAGTAAAGTGGAGAGGCCTGATATTGCGGAGTCCAGCACCTCGAGCTCGCAGACCGCGAACTCATGCACGTCGCGCGTGAATCAGTTAGTTGGAAAGATAATAAATAAATTCAAGTACCGCTAATGTGCGCTGCACAGCGCACTACTAACAAACAGGGCGCAAACAACAACATCCACATCCTGCACCTGCGCTGCTTCGTCATTACTCTGTTCGCACAAATTTACTGAGCTGGACTCGTACCTCACACTCATTTAACTTCCACACCACCCCACTACCCACCATAACCATCGATCTTCCGCAGCTTCTAGTGCAGTCACACTGGGGCATACCACCTCCTCGAAGGCTGAAGACTGTCGTTAGGACGACAACAAAGGCCGGAGTACAATGGCAGTACGTACGGAGGGTGCTCATTCCTCTCGCAGTGCTTACAGGTCGCTCCGGATCCACAGGGGGGTAGACGCCCTGCAACGAACTTGCAGCAGCTTCAGAAGCAGTTGAAGGAGGCAAATATGCAGCTAGAGACGTCACAGCAACATAAGCACACCTAACGAAGGGACAGTGACAATTATGCTGTACTTACCAGACCTATCCAGAACGCATCCAAAATGCGACCGCACTCGCAGAGGCTCAGCGAGCCCTTCAAGAGCAGGCTAACGCACTTGTAGCTGCTCAAGCAGAGCTTGCTGCTGCACGAGCACAGGCTGAGGCAACAGCGGCAGCCACCAGGTTAGCCACCCAGGCAGCGACGGGTCCTTCACAGGGGACCGGCTCACAGAGGACTTCGGAGCCTCAGATCCCAAGGCCCCGCGTTCCGAGAGGCGGCACGTTGAAGATTCGGCAGTCCATGGGGATAGACGAGGACTTGTATATCGCAATCAGAGTGAGTACAAGTATATTACAAGGTGGTGAATACTCACTGATGAGGTGATGTCTAGTACAAGATACGTACCCTTGTACATAGCGCACAGCTATCGTGGCAATTGGACTTCCGTCACCAAGAGGTCGATAGATTAGCTAAGGTATTCAACGGAGTAAGTTGACGTGACGAACCCATGCTTCAACGTTCAGCCCTTGACTGACATACCTGACTCTACCTCAGGCTGCGAAGGCATATCCCATCTTGAAGAGGTATAGCCACCACTGGGCAACCGCTGCCATCGCCGCACGCTACATGCAGAACGTTCGACGCCGTGCCCGTAACAACGGCCACCTCCCGAAGCGAGCGAGGCATAACCGCGGAGGCAGCCAGCGCGAACGCAGCTCGAGCACGCGGAGTGGGCAGGACGGTTCCGGTTCCGGTTCAGGAGGCGAAGAAAGCGACTAGGCAGCGACGGGGGCACGAGCTCAAGCAGACCGGCGAGGACGCAGAGGACCGCAGAGAACATGGTGGGTGCGAGCGAACGTGTGCATCAGGCATCGGATATCAACGCAGTCTCGCACGCACGGCTCGTGTGAACAGGTTCCCGCGCCTACCTCATCAGGCCAAACGGTACCGGCTCGCAGGTCGACCTCTTGTTCTCGGTTTGGGACTTACTTTGCATACTTTACTCTCCCCTTTAATAGCAATACATGTGCATTGCATACTACACCGTGTGAGCAGCTAAGAAGTGGGGAAATCGTGGCGCAGGGTACCCGGGACGCAATATGGGGATTAGACGAAGTGATGATCTTCACAACATTGAAGTGATGTATTGAGTAGGTCGTAGTGACGTGAAAGCCTACTACACACACTGCAGTTTATGCAACAAAAAGTGACGGAACTCGACACCAAAAATGAAGTGACGAAACGAATAGTAAAGTAATGAGGAACATCACTTTAAGGCACAACTTGAAGTGACGATTTATACTGCTTTCTCGCTGGGCGCTACGGGCGCAAAGTCGCGATTTCCACAGCTATTAGTGACCATTATCACTACCTTATCGTCACTTTTGAACTCGATGCTTTCGTCACTTTTGGGGCACACAGTGGCGGAGGCGCGGGAGACGAACACCGCCGTCCCAGAAAGGCAGCTGACGGATCCAAGTAGGAACACATCCGAATCTGACATATAGCGATCTCGCACATACGGCTGACGCGACGCACTCCTCCGCTTCCTTCGGACGCGCTCTCCATCCACCTTATATTAATGACCGTCGACCGCTCCATCTGTGCCCTCACCTGTCTCTTTCCCCTCCCAGTCTTCCGCTCTCCCTGTCTCATCCGTGCACTCTCTCGTCCGGTATGGCTTCAGCAGCTTCAGCATCACTGTCTACGGGGCAACATGATCCTCCGGTGGACCCGTTGAACCCGGGCACAGAATCTAGCTCGAGGTCATCGACCATCGTGGACCCCGCAGACAGGCGACAAGAAGAGGACGACGACGTGAACTCCGAGTTTGAGCGCGAGGCGTATGGGTCCACTGCAGACTCGGAGAAGCCCGTGGATCCGTTCGAAGTGACAATGCGACCAGACGACTCGGATAACCCCAAGTCGTGGTCGCGCCCGTACAGGTGGTACATCACGATGCTCTCAGCCATGCTCGTTCTCAATGCGTACGCCTGTTTCCATGTTTGTCCGGTTTCAATGGCGTTAACGACCTCGCATAGTACGTTCGCCTCGTCCGCACCAGAAGGAATTATTCCAGATCTCATGGAACAATTCTCGTTTGGCCAAGAGGTGGCGACACTGACCATCGCGCTCTTCGTCGCAGGCTATTGTGTTGGCCCATTACTCTGGGGACCCCTTTCAGAGCAGATCGGACGAAAACCTGTCTTCCTCATCACATTCTTTATCTACACTGGCTTCCAGGTCGGCTGTGCGCTGTCCCCCAACACAGCATCTATCCTTATTTTCCGTTTCCTCGGTGGTACCTTCGCAGCAGCACCACTAGCAAATAGCGGGTGAGTAGCTATGCGTCAACGATCATTCCCTCAATTAACATTCGTCGTGCGTAGAGCTGTGATGTCGGACATCTGGGACGCAGACACTCGAGGGAAGGCTCTCGCCCTCTTCACTCTGGCACCATTCGCTGGCCCCACTCTCGGCCCCACTGTCAGCGGATTCATGGCCGTCTCTGGTGTTTCTTGGCGTTGGATCTTTTGGCTGCTCACACTCTTCGCCGGCACGTGCCTGGTCGTGACCCTCTTTACGCTGCCAGAGACCTTCGTGTACGTATCACCCATCCCCGTCTCACTTATAGCACGAATTTATGCGGCATTTGCAGCCCCATACTCCTTGTCAAGCGCGCTCAGAAGCTTCGGGCAGAAACCGGCGACCAGAGGTATTGGGCACCTCTTGAGCGCAACACTATGACCATTGGCCAACGTCTGAAACATGTCCTTGGGCGTCCCTTCGTCGTGCTTGTGCGCGAGCCGATGCTCATTGCCATCACTCTGTACATGAGCGTATGTCTCTCTTCCTACTGCCAGCGATTTGTCTGCGATACTTACCGTACCCACAGTTCGTCTACGGCTGCATCTACCTTCTCTTCGAGGCATACCCGATCGTTTTCAGCGAGGGTCACCACTTCAACATCGGCATCACTGGACTAACCTTCCTGCCCATTTTCATTGGAGGACTGCTCGGTGTTGTGGTCTACCTAGTCATCTTCAACCCGCGCTATGAGCGTGCGATAGCTGCCTTCGCGCCGCATCCCGTACCCCCAGAGTACCGTCTGGAGCTTTGCCTGTGGGCGTCACCGATGTTCGCCATCTCCTTCTTCTGGTTCGGATGGACGTCATATCCATCCATCTCATATTGGGCCCCGCTCATGGCCGGGGTCCCGCTCGGAATGTCAATCATCTTCCTCTTCCTCGGCCTGTTCAACTACGTCATCGACGCGTACCTCTTTGTCGCGGCGTCCGCTCTTTCGTCCATGACCGTCGTGCGCTCGCTCTTCGGCGCTGGATTTCCCCTATTCGCGACACAAATGTTTGACACACTCAACCCGCGCTGGGCGTCAACCCTCCTCGGGTGCCTCGCCATCGTGCTAGGCCCAATCCCGTTCGTACTCCGCGCGTACGGACACCACCTGCGAAGGAACAGCAAGTACTCGCCAACGGGCGACCTGCCGACGAAGCCCCCTGCGCGTCACCAAGAGAAAGGCGCGCAGGCTGTGTAGAGCTGCCGCGCAGCGTGTTCTTGCCCGCCAGCTGTCTGCACGAAGTCGGAGGACTACTGGGCGCGATATATTTTTGATGCATCCGCCTCCGATAAGGATGTTTTAAGACCCTCACACATACATTCCCATCCACTCAACACATTCCCATCATTTGGTCCCCGTCGCAACTTGTAACACCACCCTCCGCACCACCTTAGACCCGTCCGCTCCATACAGGCTATATATCATACAGTGGGCCCTCTAGTATAACTACCTCCTGTGCAGCGTTAGAAATCCTCGGCACAGGTTTATTTACGTGGCAACAGATCACCATATACATGTATGTTCAATCATCCGAAATATCAATCGTGTCGAGCCTCTATCAGCGGTCGTTGGTCCGGAAATGCTCAAGGATAAAAGTGATTGAAGATCTACCGCGCGCCCGGCCGTATCAGGTCGGCGTCATGTACGCCCTTCGTGCAGATCGTGACAGCATCGCGTCGGAGGGGCCCACCTAAAGCTATCGATTGCGGGGAGCACAACACCTACTGCTATGTCCACGACACAACTCATCAGACCGCCCGTCGTTCCTTCCCGGAACCCTCCACACCACCCACCCCGGACTTGAAACCATACCCCGTGCGTGCACGCCCAGCAAACACGTCATGCATGTCACACGAGCATCCTGCAAGCAAATGCGTCAGAAACCCTACTGGTCGAGGCAAGTTCGTCGTCTTCGCTCGGCAGCCGCCCGCGATGGCGAACTCATCGACAGTCGCCCAGAGCGCAAAGTCACCGAGATGTAAACTCACCAGCGCCTCACCGTCGACGAGCTGCCGCGCGAAGCACCTCCCGGCGTGACAGCAGGTGCTCTGCACCCATGCATCGGAACACTTCGGCAGCCCGTCCTAGCGCCTGCATTTGTCTTTGCTTGTTCTTGTAAGGCTGTGGGGTGCGCTTCGTGTCAGGGGGACCACAGAAAGAGGGACGGGTGGGACGGGGCATACCTAGCTCGGACCCTCGCAGCCAGGCACGGGACTTGACTCCGCGTTGGCGGGGGATAAGTGTGCGGCCGCAAGGAAGGATGAGAGGGAGGTCGTGGTCGGGCTCGCATGGGAGCCCAACCCGTTTGGGGTCTGTCTTGAGATCATCTTGGGCGTGCGTACAGCAGCAGGGAATTTAGATGCAGGTATCAGGGGGAAGGGTGCTACGTGTAGGGGTACCCTGCAGCACCGGAGGCTTATATACACCCACAGACAGGGCGCGTACCAAACAGGGCACAGACTGAGAAGTCTATGGACGGCCCCAGGGCGATCTACCCGAGAGATGACAGCAGCACGCATCACGCCGTCGTTCTACGACCTCAAGCCTCGAGCCTCGTGCACCTACCCTGCTCCAACCCCTCGCCCGCCGCACACCCAGCTGCAAATCGTGTTCCCGGTGCTACGCATGTGGCCCGTCTCAAGGCATTGCGGGACGACTGGCGCGCACGGCCTAGATCTAAAAGCAGACTCCAGCTCATTCCCCGCAGTGGCGCGCGCCGGAGAGAGCCCTACCTTCGCGCGTTCTGACATACGGATGTCCCCGGAAATGAGCAGACTGGGGAGGCTCGTGCTCGTCAATGCCTTTATTTGTGCACCAGCGTCCATGCGGCATGGGCAGGCTTGTTACGTGAACTGTCCATGGACCGGGGCTAGAGGGGATAAGTAAACGCGGCTGGCGCCCCGTCCGCGAGGGGAGGGAACCGCTGCGGGGATGGAAAGGGGCACGCATATGTGCAGGCTGCGATGCTGAGATGATGTAGCGGGGGAGATCCAGGGTTCTTGCGCTACGCTGCTGCTGTTGTGAGACGCAAGAATAGATAGTCGAAAGATGGAGAGCTATTTTCCTGATATGTTGGCTCACCGCACCACTACATAAGCAAGGCGACTCGCCGCGGCGTATAACGCTGTCGTAAAAATGAGTTCATCCTGCAGCATGTGCAGGGCGCAGAGAGTTCAGGTAGATATCTGTTTTCCTTAGTAGAGGACAGGCATAGTCTAGCCCAGCGACAACAGTCCGCACGAATGTTGATGAAAGCCGCACGCATCAGATGAGCAAGAGGCGAATGTAAAATACCAAGGCGCGTCACCCGAGTGTGCATTTTGTGGTCATCGAACGAAAACGGCAGAACAGCGCGAGGAAGACATGGCGGCTATCGCTATCGAGCCAGCCTCGGTGATTAACCTGCGAAAAGAGGTTAACCGACATGGGCTCGAAGATCGATAGAGCGCGACGTGTACATACCAAACATTCGCAGGGATCATGCGGCCGCTCAACCTTCCGACGTGTCCATCTGGGTGAGCGCCGGGTCTATAACGTCAGCTGCGGCAGGGTCGCACTGCTCTGCTGGGGGATCTTCTGCACGAGTTTTGCCCTTGGACCACGCCTGGGACTTTGTTGTCCCGCCTCGTTTGCTGCTGCCGCGTCCTCGGCGGGATGGCCCGGAAGGGGTGCCTATCACATGGTCCATTTGTGTCTTCACCTTCTTCGCCACCGTGTTCGCCTTCGTCGTCGAGACAGTCGGCACAGCAGGGTACGAACTCTCCCCCTCTGTCCCCTTTGGTTTGAGTTCAATCTCTCTGAAGCGGATACGTCGTTCTGTGCTCGCGACGGGCACGAGGGGCTTCTTCCCTTGCGTATGGGTTTGGTGTTCATCTACGAAGTTGAGCTCGTGCGTTGACTGACCCCCACAGTACGAACATCAACGTACCGCTACTTTCCATGAACAGGAGCTCCGTCCCGAGTAGAGCCTGGTGCAGGCCTTTCAACTTCGTTCCAGACAGCTGAAGGTATGGTGTGGGCGTATCTAGGCCCTGGAATCATGCGTTCTACGCATGTCAGATTTTGTATATAGCTATGTCAATAGAATACTCACGATAAGGCGATACGTTGAAGAGCTCGGAACGAGCGTAGGTTCGATAGTGCCGAGGTCGAGGGTGACATACTCGATTTCTTCCCCGGATTCGTAGTCTTCATCGGGGCCAAAACCCTCCACCTGCTTGTATCCCGGAATCATAGATGTCGCAGACATAGCTGTTCATTCGCAGGATATCTTTGCGCGAGGACAGGAACCTTTGCAGTGTTTGCGGCGAGCAATACGAGATGAAGTGACTCTGAGACAAAGAACGCTACAACGCGGAAAGAGCATGGGCGCCTAAGTGAGCCAACCTTCCAGCACCGCCGCCCCAGAACAACGCTTCTTGACCACAGACCACCACCTACAGCGCGGAGGCACTCACACCCAGCTTCATCGCCGTACCCCATTCCCGTCGCACCAACCCTACAACATGTCTGGCCGTGGAAAAGGTGGAAAAGGTCTCGGAAAGTGCGTATTCTTTCGGCCCGTGTGGCGTCATAGCGCGGGGAGACTGCTCGGAGTGGTGTGTATGCTGACCATCGTTTATCGGCATGTAGGGGCGGCGCTAAGCGTCACCGCAAGATCCTCCGTGACAACATCCAGGGTATCACCAAGCCGGTGCGTCCTTTTACAAGGTGCCATACCCGTGGAGTGCCAGACTCCCCATACCTTGCATTCCAACCCTAGGCCATTCGCCGTCTCGCCCGTCGTGGCGGTGTGAAACGTATCTCGGGCCTCATCTACGAGGAGACCCGTGGCGTCCTCAAGATTTTCTTGGAGAACGTACGTCTTTGTACTCCGAAACCCGCTGCCATCACCCGCTCACCTTCGTGCCCTCCAGGTCATCCGTGACTCCGTGCGTACAATTACATTCCCATGCAGTACAGCCTGTGATTTGCTTATTAATGCTTTCCCCCCACGCCTAGGTCACGTACACCGAGCACGCCAAGAGGTCAGTTGTTCTCTCTCACACCTCCTCCCTCTATTAGTACAACCTGGGTTCTGACGTGGTACTTCATGGCACAGGAAGACCGTCACGGCCCTCGATGTCGTGTACGCCCTCAAGCGTTCCGGCCGCACCCTGTACGGTTTCGGTGCTTGAGCACGAGCGCGCCGAATCACCACGTTGGCAGAGAGTCAGCTCCAGTCCCGCTCCGATCTTGCTGTTGTGTCGCCCCCCTCGCTCTTGTCCTGGATTTGTACTCCTATCCGAATATGCCAATACGATTTGTATGATATGACAACAGAGGCGGCCGAGTACCCCTCTACCCAGTCGAGGTTGTACAAACACCGAGTAGGCCTTGCGTCGTGCATTCGATGGATGAAATTTTGGAGGTGAGATTGACCAATAGTGCTCGCTGCCTGCACTCAGGCCTCAAGAGTCACTAGTTCGCGCTTCAGCAAGCGTGCTGCAGCACTGCTGCAATGGGTAACTACAATGTTACGTGGGCCCCGCACAGCATTGGCCGTCAGAACCTCCATGCGGCAGAGGCTCAGCCTGCCCTCCTCGCTCGAAAGAACTAGAGTAAATCTGCTAAGTAACATATTTGAACCGACAGGTTGTATAATAGAGTAACCTCACATACTCGGCATCAGGGATCAGGCACGGGTCGTGTCTCTGTCTCTGCATTTTCTGTTGCGTCTGGTATGCCCTTGAATCCCAGACAGACCCAATAGCCTTCGGCAGATTCGGTCCTACTTGCAGGCGGTTTTACAAACGTCACCAGATTGAAGTGGGGATCCAGATACTCCTTGCGGAACCGGTTCGCGCGTGGGGACGCGAAATGCTTCAAGCTACCGAACGCATACCCATGAGCATGCAAGTTTGGTCCAAACGACGCACCAGAGGGGCAGCATGAACACATACACCAGCGCGCCCGCCTTGCGCTTGCCGACGCTCTCCGCCGTGCGCAGATGCCGTCGCACAAACTCAAACACGCTCTGCGAGAGCAGCATGCCCGCCTCCGTGTCCGCCGTCGTGTTCCCCGTGAAGTTCGCAGCCATGTCCGACAGCACGACGTCCGCCTTGCCGTCCCCGTCTGTGAGCAGACCGGATATGCACTCGTCCGCCTCAGGCGAAAGGAAGTCCATCTGCAGAGTCTTCACACCCGGGATGGGCTCTATTCGGAGGAGGTCCACTGCGACGATCGTCCCATGGCCGACCTGCCGCGGCGCATCGTCCTTCTTGGGGTCAAGGTCCAACAAATCCATCCCGTCATCCTCCGCCTCCACTCCAGCTGGCATCGGCGCAGTATCCCACCCCGCAGCCGCCCCCCTCCCCTTCCCCTCCCCCTTCCTCACCTTCACCTTCTCCTCGTGTTTCAACCCGAACCCCGTATACCTAGGGGCCCCGGGGCCCCTCGCGCCCGGCCCGCCGCCATACACCGGCGGCGCCTCGGTCCACCCGAGTTTGCCTGCCACAACTTGGCTCCAGCCCCCAGGCGCGGCGCCGAGGTCGACGACGGTGCGCACGTGCGGTGCATCGAGGAAGTGGAACGTCTTGTCGAGCTCGATGAGCTTGAAGGCGGAGCGCGCCCGGAAGTGTACCGGGTACGAGAGCCGCGCCTTCACGTACGGGTCGCGGAACTGCCGGGCAAGCCAGGCGCGTGAGGATGGTGGGAGCTTGTGCGAGGCGACCGGGAGGGTCGGGCGGAAGGGCATGCAGGCGGAGGAAGGTGTGTGTCCTCAAGTTGAGGTACAGAACTGAAGACCATTTAGGCGCCCATGTACGTCGATTACATATAGATAAGCGCCCCGAATACTGCAGTTTACGCAGAATATAGATTAGTGGTCGTAACACATGTCGAGACCTGAGACCTCTAGTGTTGCTGCAAGCTGCCAGCTGGAGCAAGCCGGCTTTTGGCTTGGCTTGAGCGAGCTTGAGCTCATCAGAGCTTGTCCGAATGCGGCAGGCTTGCAGAGCTTGATTGATAATATATTTCCACGCTTCCCATTCGCTGAGCAGCGCTATTGCCTTTTACGGGTCCTCGATATCCAACTCCATCTTCTGCCGCAGCTACACGGAGCGTCGCACAAAGATGGTGCCGGATCTCCTTTCCGAGCTGCAGATCCTAAAGCACGCGTACAGGCAAGACCGGCTCTCGTTCACAACACAAGTTGTTGCCAACGAGCGCGACTACTCCCTCGAGGGGAGTGTAACTGAAGCCGCCGCGCAAGAGCTTCTGACGGCGGGAAAATTCGCAGAGTTGGATAAATTGCTATCTGATACTTAGGGCACTGTATTTACTGGTACTAAATACTATGGCGTGCCCTATTGATGTCTACACCACCTTCCGCTCGACGTTGAGCGATCCTCGAGCTCGTCGGATACGATGGGCGCCTTTTACCATTTTTGGTAATTCGTGAGCGCCTAGCTTGCAAGCTGGCTGGCTGGGCTGGCTGGCTCGAGCTCATCAAACAAGCTCACAAACAAGCTCACATCAGCTCCCTGGCTTAACTCAGCTTAACTCAGCTTGCGGCAACACTAGAGACCTCCATCTACATTGCTCGTGCAGCCTTGATTAGGTATCAAGTGCGAGAGATCTGTTCAACAAGTATCGCGATAGAAGTCTATCATGCATCGTTCCAAGCGTACACACAACAATGACTTCACCCGTGCGTCTATTATCATGAAGAGGGTTCCTGCTGCTTCGCGGCTTCCACTACCGAGTGCGCGACCTCTATTGAAGCTTCTGCCACGGCGCGGTCGGAGCCCTCGGCGGGCTTTGCGTTCTTGCCTTTGCCCGGAGGTGGGGGGTGGTAGACCTTGAGCTGTACAATGGTGAACGCGCCATCTCAATTGAATCAACGGAAACGAGAGGAGACGGACCTTCTTCTTCTTCTCCGGCTTCGCGTTGGGATCAGGGTAAGCCAACTTCTCGACTTTCTGCCACTCCTCGTCTGCCTGGAACGCCTGCCGGATCGGGTCCAGCAGTCGGACGATCGCATCCGCTACTGCAGCCTTCAGGTCCTTCGGGTGCAGCTTCTTCTCTCGGAAATCCTCCTTCAGCGCATCGAACGAGCTGTAGTGCAGCGAGCCACCGTATTCCTCTTTCCTAAAGATCGAGAACACCGTGGCCTCGGGCGCGCCCTCGACGGCAAACGGTGTTTGGTCACCAACCGCCCCCGCGCCCTCCTCGGCGTCGGCCCCCGTCTCGCCTTTGGCGCGCTCGATGCGAAGCTCGCTAATCGGGATGAGGACCGCCTCGACGAAGGAGAGCACACCGTTGTCCTCGACGTTGCCTTCCTCGCAGAATGCCTTTTTAATCTTGCGCCGCACAGCGTCGGGCCCATCAAGGAAGTCGATCTTCGAGTCCGGGTCCGAAGAGGACATCTTGCCGCCGCTCAGTCCGGGGACCATAGCGTTCATCAGGTGCGCACGCTTCTTGTAGCCCAGGCGCGGGAGGTATAGTTCCGCGAACGTGAAGATTTTGCGCTGTATTGGAGCCGTGTTCAGCGGGAGGTAGTTGGGGGAAGATGGGCGTGCAGAGACGGACCTGGTCGACACCACCGAACTGGAAATCGCAATCGAGGTACTGTTCGTCTAAGGCCTGCAAACCCGGGTAGAGCAGACCGCTCAACAGGGGGCTCTCAACCTGCTTCACAACCTCCGCTCCGGCCTTTTTCGCGTCGTGTTCTGTGACGATGGCGCATAGCTTGTAGTTGTCAAGGTTGTACTCCTTCGTTAGCTGGTAGGAAGAGCCCTCGACGAAGCGGAGCTTGGTGGTAGGGATTCCCAGTGAGGTGAATACAGCCAGGAGGATCTTCTTGTAGTATTCTGTCCGGTGGGCGACGAGTTCGAGGGGAGCTTTCAGGTTATCCAAAAAGGCATGAACATCTGTACACAGATGGTGAGCAACTCTACCAGGGGTACGGCAAACACAGCGAGTAGCAGGGATCCACGAGCCGATAATCATTTCCAGAAAGCGCTCGCAGATACTCACCGGCAAGCAAGATGGTGACTTCCACACCGGCGCGCAGGAAGTCCGCGATTTTGGTGAGCGGTACAAAGTATCCAATATGTGCTGCACAAGCTCTTGATTGAGCAAGCCAGCAGTCTCAGAGGTCAGAGGGAGTAGCGCACGTCGTCCGGTGGGTGCAGTTCCTACAATAGACCCAGAGTCTGAGCACACGCTGCTGCATTCGACTAGTTGCAGCGGACCTACCCCAGTAGCACTTTGGTGTCCGGCCCTCCGTGAGGATCGCTTTAATGAGGTCTCCGCCGAGGACCTCTTGCAACCTTCGAGTGATGAGCTCAAATTTGGCTTCCGCCATGCTGTCAGATGGACGACTCGGATACGAGCAGGTAGTGAGTGTGGAAAGAGAGAGTAAACCAATCGTAGATCTGACTCCAGTCTAACTCGCTAGGCCGTGGGAACCCGGGAAGGTTTGTCTACAGACCGTAAAAGGAAATAAGCTTTGCTCTTTCCACGGCAAGGTTATCCACCATGCTCCCCCAGCCTTCTCCCCCATGGTTGACCAAACCGGCGCAGGCTCTTTGAGTTCCAATTTTATGGTCACCGATGGCCAGTGGATAGCTTATATATATCATCTGTGATTTGTATGTCTATAATGTCAGGACTGCCAGGCCTGATGTGGTCGGATTTATATCCCTTCATCCGTATCAAGTCTGTTGAACTTCGGAAGATTGTGTCCCATGCCACAAGCTTCCTCTCACCCTTTGTTATCGTGTGTGTATGGAAACGGCAGATTTCCACCCAATCCAAAGTGGAGCCTAGGAGTAATAGCCTTGTACAACGGAGAGGATGATGGCTCAAACTATCAACATTGGACACGCGCATCAGCTCGGCAACCATGCTCTCAGGTGAGACCAACGTGAATACTAGAGCTACATCGCATCTATGACAATAGCATCACTATACAGTACGACAGACAGCAGAGCATTTCTCGGGCATCCCGAGCTCAATCCACGCCCACCTGTCTACTGCGGCGCGCGGTACGACTCACGCTTGCGACTACTGCTCGTCTCGACTCGCACGTACTCGTTCTCCTCGCGCCGCTCATCTTCCTCTTTGCGGACGCTCGAGTATGCGTCGCCAAGGATCATGAGAGCCACAGCACGCAGCTGAGCCTTCGGCCGTGGGACGTTCGGATCCTCAAGTATCCGGTCGCAGGTCTCCCGCAACACCGACTCGACCTCTAGCTTCGCACCCTGTAGATAAACCGCTCCAGCAACGCGATAGACTCAGTTGCACATAATGACGCACCTTGAACAGAGTTTGGATGCCCTTCTCTGCCGCTTGTTCCTCTAGCCGCTGCTTCTCCTCCGGGCTGAGGTTTCCAGCCCGCTCAGCCGCCTGGATTTGTTCGAAGACGCTTTTGAGCTCCATAGCCGCGCGTAAGGTCGAAACACTGTTCGAACGTCAGTAAAAGGAAAACATGCCCTGATAATCAATACCGATACGCACGTCTCGCTGAAAACATGATATTTGCCCTGCACGTTGTGCAACCAGCCGCCCATGCCCAGGAACGTCTGGTTCGACGCCATGTAATGCTTAGCCTTCTGCGTGTATACGAATCCGATCGCGTGGAGCAGATCCACGCCGTAGGACTCCTTCTTCAGTTCCCTGATCAACAGGTGAGCGGAATGCAACAGAATATATAGAGTAGGTCGCACTCCGCCTCGAGCTTGCAAATCGTTTTGAAGCTCTCAGTCACTTGAAGATCATTTGGAGTGGCCGCGGATTCCGTGAATATCGATAGCTTGCGGTCTAAGTTCTCCACGAGTTTCTGTACACGTTCAGCCCTGACGGCAGCTTTCTGTGGACGCCGGAATGATTAGTCCGCGCAGGTTCTCGGTGTCTGTCCGGGACAGCTCACCTCAGCCGCAACTTTCCGTGCCTTCTCCTCTCTCTTCGCCTTTTCCTCTGGCGAGAGGATCTCCCGCCCCTTCGCGTCCCGCTGCACGATCTCCCCTTCCGTCTCCTCTTCCTCCTGCAACGCTGCCTTCATGTCCTTCGCGAGACTAATCTGCCCAATGATAGGCACGAATCGGTCCCCTCCAAATATAGTGGAGAAGATCTCCTCGGGGTCGACGAACCCTCCCTCCGGCGCGCTCTCCTTCGGCCCAAACTCGTTGTACTTCTTGCGCAGCTCCGGGTCGGAAAGCGTCTGGTACGCGATCGCGATTTCCTTGAACCGCTCCTCTGCATGCGGGTCATCACGGTTCTTGTCCGGGTGGTGCTTGATCGCCATTCTCCCTTCATCCCAGCTTGAGCTTGCGGTAGCACATGGAAACACGACGGGCACTCACGATACGCCTTCTTGATGTCGTCCGCCGTGGCGTCCACTGGAACCCCGAGCCTGTCATAGTACTCGGTCTCGAGCGGTTTCTCCTGGGTGCCAATCTTCCGCCCTTTACGTGCCATTCCTTGTGACGAAGATGCGCCGCTGCCGCTGCCGCCCCCGCCGAAGCTCATCGAGCTCCGGGCCTGCGTAGCATATTGGCTCGGAATTTGTGTAGGGTAGAACGCGTGCGAGATGACAGCGTTGCAGCTGAAGCAGCGGACGCTGAGCAGTGTCCCGGGACGTGGCGTGGGTGACGGTACGGGGAACTCGAGCGGTACAGAGCATTGCGTGCAGGTGGTAGGTATGTGGGGCACGAGCGGTCTTGACTGGATCGGCGCGCTCATCTCGTTAGAAGTGATGTGTTGAGGTCGTACAGTTGTGTGAGTTCATCAAAGGCGTGCGAGAGACAACAACCACGCTTAGGAAGGAGTAGCAGAGGAGAGCCTGGAAGGATGAAGAGGGACATCGCCTCCGACTAGCGTCCACTGCACGCGGCCAAATGCCAAATTTGGCCGAGGCTGGCGCTTTCAACTGTAAAAGTCGCCACCCCACCAGTGACCACCACCACCAGCACAGTACTTGACATGCTATTACTGCGATTGTGACGAGTAGGACCGCAGGTCTGTGAATTTGACGAGCTCTTCGTACGCATCACTGCTGCCATGATGAGCGGAATGTAATACGATGTCATTCAGCTCTGTAGTACTGACACATCCAGCGCAGACTCATGTATATGAGTACTACGAGATGCTGGTATCACAAGCCCACAGCCCACAGTGACAGCAAGTCTCTAGATCATCCACCTTTCACAATTTTATCTGACTTGTAGTTTTATCCGCAGCAGGAGGCCCCGCTGGCCGAGGAACCGAGTTTGACGTACACAAGACTCCAAATTGTCAAGTATCAGGGTTCATTTCATTGCAGCCCGACGGCTGGAGATATAATTTGTACCAAGCGTGGCGTGGCATCACTCGTCTCAAGCGGGAGAGCCACCACCGTGGTAGCTCGCGTTCCTCTGCGGCCGTTGAACGCGACAAACCGACGGCATGCAAGGCCGCCACGAGGCCACAGGTATATGCTGCATACGTATACGTATGATGGAGCTGTGGTACAAAGAACTGTAACGTGCCTGAGCCATTCTGCACAAAGCGCATTTAAAATAACTGGGCGATTCCTTTAGGGGGTTAAAGCTTCTCGCATGTGTCTGACAAGACGACGGGCGGAACTTGGGCTGTATTTATTGTCGTAAGTATATAAGAAGGCTGTCTTGGGTCGGCGTGCTACTCTTTCTAGCGAGTGCTCCCCGGGTCTAAGCTTCAGTCGATAAATCAACACACGGCGAGTTTTCCATTGAATCTCCATGTCATAGCCGTTGGTTGGAACTAATAGCATGGTGTTACGCTTAGGGTGATGCGTACCGAGAATCCCAATAGCGCTGCAAAGCTTCCTGCTGAGTTAAACTACCTCATCATAGGCCACCTCGCAGGCGACAACACATCTCTCAGATCCTGTTCACTGGTCTGCCGTGCTTGGACCTCTGTAGCACACTCGCACTTACTCCGCTCTATGGACGTCCACTCAATCGCTTCCGAAGGCCGTTTCTCTGCGTTCATGACATACCTCAACACGTGCCCTGATGTCTGCGCTCACATCCAAGACCTCGCTTTCCGCTGCGACCTCTCTGGCAGCTTCGATCAAAACCGTGCGGAGGTGGTAAATGTGATAGCCATCCACTTGCTCCTCTCAAAGCTTCCTAAACTACGAAACCTCACATTGTCGGGAGTATCCCTCCAACCCAAGCCACTCAACGGACACGACCTTCCACTTGCTTCTCTGCCGCATCTGCATGCCTTACATATCACGGGATGTCACTTCCATGACGAGGACATGACGCTTGCGCTCGACGTGGTGCGTATGTTTGTTGCCGTAGATGAACTTTCTTTCGGGGGTTTTTGGAGCATGGAACACGCGCGGTCATCATCTGTCACTCAGCGCTCGCACACGATGATTCAGCATATTCACTACGACACCCTGGGAGCTGAGCCCGCGAAAATGCTCTCCAAACTGTTGCAAACCTCCCCGACCCAAGCCGCTTCGCTTCAGTCTCTTCACTTTACCTGGTCCTCGTGGGCTGAGGTGCAAGAGTATGAAAAGATCATTGGTGATGCGACGCTGGCCTTGCAGCGGCTCGAACTTGAGCCCAAAGATCAGTTCTGGGAATATGAGGCCCCTGGTACGTACCGGCAACCCCCCCCCACCCCCCCATCGTGTCAAAGTCATTGATCGCCCCCACATTGCACGCAGAGGACGTCACCCGATGGCATAAACTTGGCTTAACCAGATGCGTGCGCCTCGAATCCTTGCATCTATACTTTCGTTACAGCCATCTCAGCTACCTAACGGACGGACACAAGCTCTTCTACGTCGCCCTCGCAGCGTATACACACATACTCGCACGCAATCCGCCGCCTTCTCTCCGATATCTAACGCTGCAGATACCCATCTACCTCAGAGAGGGTGGTGGGGAGGTGATCCGACCTGGAGCGCTTTGGGACGACATGGATGCTGCCATGTCCCAGGTGCATACGCTGATTTCTGTCAATCTGGTGATTCGCTCGCTGGGGCCGCTGGCAAAGGCCACCGAGGCAATGCTATCACTCGGCTTCCAACGCGTTTTGGAGCGGACACATGCGAAGGGTATATTGAGTGTCCAGTATCAGGTGTGTAGCCATGCGTTCTACACTGGTCATCCAAAGTCTGAATGAAGCTGCAGGGAGCTCTGGAGGTCGACCCCTCCGATTTCCCGCCGATCCCCTTACCACCTGGACGAACGCAGACCCCTCCGTACACTAGCGGGGAGGTTTAGAGAATGTCTCACCGTAACTAGTGATGCATAACCATAGTATTCGACACCGGACCTGCCCCTGTCGAACAAGACAACCGTTATCCAGCTGTCCGAAGGGGACTGGCTTGGAACCTTGATTGCTTATTGTACCTCAAAATGGATGAACGACATACACTCGAGAAGGGGCAGGCACAAATGTATAAGCTTCTACGCCAATACACACGTTGCCGACGGAGGGTCATGAGCACTGCTTTACTACATGAGCCAAGATGCATCTTGAGTAGGACAAGGGCCCGCTGGGCGGCGCAATTCTGTAGCAACACAAGACAGCAGACAGCAGTTCAGATCATATCATTGATGTGCTCCCCACCAACCGAGTAACAGGCGCGAAGTGCACAACGCTAGTTTCCTCCTCCAGAACAATAATTAACCCTCACGCTCCCAACGCAGGGCTATACTCTATGAGCTCTACGGTGTGACTGTGTTAAGTCGATGACGACGGTCCCTCAGTCCTCAAACATGAGGGTCTACGACTTGATCATTAGAAGGTCACCTGATCTGTTTTTCGAAGCCCAAGTCAATTACCTACGAGTCTCCGGCTCTTCGAGTTAGGCTCGGTTTCAACAAGCATAATTTCTGGGGTCTGGCACTGTAGCAGGCTATATTGAACTTCTATATTCTGCCCGGCCATGGGGTTGAGTCTGACGTGCACAAGAGCAGTCCGATCCATGAGTCAAGCATGTTCATCAATCAATACTCACTGGCGAGCTATATGAACTCTAGATACCATACATCATGGAGCATAATATTACACACTCTCGAGCTGCCACCAGATCCATAGTATCACTGATGCGAAGTCTCGAACGTTGCTCGAAGTGCGGCAAATCCGAGGGCTTGCAGGCATACTATGGCTGCCACGGTGCTACGGGCGTGTACTGTGTACGTGCGGAGAATAAGCAACCACACAGTGTTCAACATTTGACCCGTGATTATGGTTTCGTCCATGTCCTCTGCAGTCGAAAGCATCGCAGAAACGGCGCGGAAGTTATCAGGCGCACAGAGATTCCGGTGCTCGCAAGCGCTGCAAGCGATGTCAAATCTATTACAAGTCGCTGGTAACCTCTTGCGAACATTGTGCCGGTTCCAATGGCAGCGGGATCCTCATGCTCCTTGGGATGATGGTGTAACAGATACACAAGACATGTAATGATTAGGGAGGATTCAGGAGTGTTTTGCAACTTGTCCTTATATTTATCTCACTTCGTAACAAGAAGCCAGTTTGTGCTCGGGTCATACTCGAATAATATTCGACAGCACTCTGGTTGCGGATGCCAATGCCTGGCCTAGTTACAATCATGCACAGATATGTAGAGTGTTCATATATTTGACATCTAGTAGTACAGGCTCAGCCTACCTCCGATACACACTGGCAGGTTTGGTGTCGCCATCAGGAGCAGATGAATTCTGGGGAGGCATAAGATGGTGAAGGGATACTACGGGTGACATACGTACGGCGTTGGTCTCCTGGCGAATATTCGCAGCCTTGCGCTGCTTGCGTGTCCAGCGCGCAAGCTCGAAGCTGTGGTATTGAACCCAGTACTCTGGTTCGTCGTCCTCTTCAGGATGTGTCCAGGAGCCCTCCGAGGAGTCCGCATCGTCTCGAGGCGACGAAGGGGGGCGTCGAGCTATCTTGTGCAGCGGAGGGGGCGCCGTTCGCCAGTAGGATGGACTGTTGTGGTCCGTTGAGAAGGAGCTCGGTTCCAGAGCACTAGAAAGTGTCCGGCGAGCAGCAGGGTGACTTGCTGTCTGGCTGATCGAGTCCGCTCCAGACGTAAGCAGCCACCTCGGAGAGCTGGATGACCGTCGACCTGGGCGCTGATTGATGGATACATCGACTTGAGAACCTCTGGGGCTCAGAGTGACTGTGGGATGTCGATGCCGTTCATCAGACACCGGCAGAGGTAGAACTTGACGGGGACGTTCTATGGACTCAGACCCACTTAGACAAATTGGAAGGACGAAGAGACATGGGCGATGGCACTAGCAAAGTCCGATTGGTTGCGTCGCGGGCGGAGAGAGAGAGAGAGAGAGAGAGAGACGCTCTGTCCTGGTTACGCAGGCGCTTATCTGAAGGACGTCTCTTCCAAGGTCAACATCTCCACGAGTCTGCCGTCTCATCCTTTGTTTCCCCCTTCTTCTTGTGTGAGGTGATATTCTTGCGCATCTCCGTACTCTTGGACTGGTTTAAATCGTGAGTACTCTAATTTCTCTCAAAACCGGACACAATCTCACGACAACAAGCAGGCTCAGGCTGTTGCTTGTACACATCCTCACTCGATAATTCATCGTTTATATTTACCTGCCTGACGACGCTACTCAAATGGATTATGGCCAAGCTCAAGTGCGAGTGTGGTGCGGGACCGTTCGCGAAGAAGAGCGCGTACACACGGCACAGGAGTAAGTGCCAGACCGTGCTGGAGATGTCGCAGGAAACATACCGGGCAGCTGTCAAGCAGCATCGCGATGAGCCTGCGACCAAAAAGCCCAGGCTAGCTCCTTTACCAGTGAGTACCAATGTGATCACTCAAAAGCCTACTATACTCACGCTGCCACGTCAACAGGCATGGATGCTGCCGAACCGTTCGGGTAGCTCATCCTCCCGACACGCCCAGCCTGAACGTCCTGCTACTCCCCCGCAAGGGCTCGACTCTGTCCACCTAGCAGGACTTGTCCACGTAAATTCAGTTTCTCTTCCATTGCAGGGGTGTGCACTGACAAACGGCAGGTTGACCCCGTACTTCCGGAACCACTTGAGGGGATCACCTTCCCGCTTGACAATACCCCTCCTGAAGTTCCACATGAGAAAGACCCCGTCGACACTCCACGGACAAGGGTTGGCCGACGTCTCCGGCCAACCTGGAAGCTCCGGGATGCACTGCCAGAGGACGTCGGCGCTGCACTAGATAGCCCGGTTCCTGTTGAGGAGCCCATCCCCTCGGAGCCCGACCATGACCCTTCGAGTCTTCGAACCCGCCCACGTCTTGTCCTGCTTGCGACGGACTATGTGCGAACACTCGCAAATACATTTGGTCTGCGCCGCTTCTACAAGCGGCGGCCACACCGCCCGCCGCAACCTCACATTGACCTCGAGTCCTGCTACGCACCCACCGCAAGCGTCTCAGCTGCCAAGAAGGAGCGACGGACGGTGGCTGAGATCATCTTCCCGCTGCCCAACATCTCCGCCTGGCGATTCTCCTGGCACTATACAAATGGGTATAAGAAGACACAGGCTGACCGCGACGCAATGCAAGAACTCATCAGCCGACCTGACTTCTCTGCAGCTGACATTGCCGGTGTCAACTTCCGAAAGCTGGACGAACAAATCGCGGCAGGTGTGCGCGAGGATGCCCCGTGGTCAAACGAACGCGAGGGTTGGCGGACGACATCTATCACCATTGGGATACCGTCGGGCAAGCGTGCAACACAAGCATCGCGTCGTGAGGCTGCGGCTGCGGCGCGCCGTATCAATCGCCACGAATCCGCTGCAGACACACCCCCGGTTCACGCTATCTGGGGAAATCACTTCACTGTATCCAACTTCCATCACAAGGGTCTATGCGCACAAATCACCAAGACACTGTCGTCAGATCCTGCTGCCCGCGACTTTGTTTATGACCCCTATCTAGTCGAGCATCAAGTGCTGAACTCACCAAATACGGAGCAAGTCTACGGCGAGCTATACAACTCGGTGTCGTTCGTCCGGGCAGACCTCCGGCTGCAAAATTCGCCGCGAGAGCCTGGATGCGAGCTTCCTCGTGCAATTGTGGCAATCATGCTGTGGTCTGACGCGACAGTGGTGTCTCAGTTCGGTAACCAGAAGGTCTGGCCTGCATACATGTACTTTGGGAATCAGTCGAAGTATACACGTGCACGGCCGACCGCACGCGCCGCTCATCATATTGCGTACTTCACCAGTGTGAGTTGTATGCACTTCGAGCCAGAATACCTGACTCACTCGATTTATTGGGGTAATAGCTCCCAGATTATGTGCAGGATTTCATCCGTGCTCAAAGTGGGGGCAAGTCAGCGTCCGCGCCGCTGATCACCCACTGCCGCCGGGAGCTCTTCCATGCTCAGTGGGAGTGTTTGCTCGATGATGAATTCATCCATGCCTATGAGCACGGCCTCGTCATCGACTGCATGGACGGGGTTCGACGAAGGATCTATCCGCGGATTTTTACATACTCTGCGGATTATCCGGAGAAGTGAGCGCTTTTTGTGCGCTGCTCGCTGGGAGCCCTATGACTGACAAGTTATAGAATGCTTCTTGCCACTCTCCGAGACAAGGGACGCTGCCCGTGCCCACATTGTCTAGTCTCCTTCGAGGACATTGATAGGATGGGTACGGTCGAGGACCGGGAGGCTCGTGCCCGCAATACAAGGATGCAGCCAACTGAACAGGACAGTCTTGTGCAACAGGCTCGTGAGATCATTCACGGAGATGGCTATGTCGTCAATTCTGACCGTGTTGAGTCTCTATTGCGTGAAGAGTCACTTGTCCCAACCACGGTGTGTTGCTGATCAATGGAATCGTGTGCGGCATTTTGCTCAGTAATCAAACAATAGAATGCCTTCTCTCGCCTTCAAGCCTTCGGATTCAATATTCAGGATGCCCTGGTTGTGGACCAGCTGCACGAGTTCGAGCTCGGCGTGTGGAAGGCAGTGTTCTCACATATAGTTCACATCCTTGAAGCCGCTGGCCCGGATCTTGTCAACGAACTAAACTCTCGGTATGCGCTGTTATTGTTGAACCCGTACCATCTATGGCTGATGCTGGTAGACACATTTAGCTTCCGTCAGGTTCCGGCCTTTGCACTGACAACAATCCGCAAGTTTGCTGACAACGTGTGCGAGATGAAGAGAATGGCGGCACGCGATTTTGAGGACATACTGCAGGTAAATGCTACTTACCGACCATCTTGAGCCGTACTTATGAGCTCGATAGTGCATCATACCATGTTTTGAGGGTCTCCTCCCCGACGCCCACAACAACGCCATCATGACCCTCCTGTATATCTGTGCGTACTGGCATGCTCTGGCCAAAATGCGTATGCATACCGACACCTCACTCGGGCTCCTGGACGACACCACCGCAACTCTAGGCTATGAGCTGCGCCACTTTGCTTGGGTCACCTGCCCGTCCTTCCAGACCCGGGAAACCCAGTCGGAGTATGACGCTCGCAAGCGGGTGGAGGCCAGGCGCACCACTCAGCCTGCTGGTACGGGACAGCTGAGCACCCAAAGTATGCCAGTTCTGGCAGGTGGACGTCGCCCGCGCCAGTTTAACCTGCGGACTATCAAGCTTCATTTCTTGGGATACTACCCGAAGTCGATCCGGGAGTCAGGCACAACTGACTCGTACACCACCCAGACAGTACGTTCGCAGCCCATGTGGCTTGACTACCGCAATAGAAGCTTACATTACTGTCAGGGCGAGCATGAGCATCGACGAGTCAAGGCTCAGTGGGAGCGCACAAATGGTGTCCGCGCGGGTAGTCAAGTCGTCAACATTGACGCTCGGGAGTCACGCATGCATGAAATGGCGCATGAACTTTTGGGCATAGGCCTCGACATCCCCGGCATTGCATCACACTTAAGTGATGTCTCTGCGCCTGAAAGAATCCCACCAGAGCATCATCACCATATTGGCAATACAGAGAAGAACTTTGTCAACCTCCGTGACTGGCAGACACAGCACTCGGATGATCCGATTGTTGAGGTACGTGTATGCTGATCCCATGCCAATTTTTGATGAGCTTATAGTCGTTTCCGGCAGGCATTCATTCCACAGCTTAAAGATCATATCCGCCTACGACTTCAGGATTCGTTCCCCATACTGTATGACCCGGATGTGCCTATTATCCTCCACCATGACCGCATCTTCCAGCACGCTACTGTGCACATTAACTACACAACCTACGACCTACAACGAGAGCAAGACATCATTCACCCATCTATGGGCAAGGCCGACATCCTCGTCTACACCCCGTCGGACTCCGCGCAGTCGTCTTCCCCGTACCCCTGGACCTACGCACAGGTATTGGGCATATATCATGCCAATATCTACACTCCTGGTCACTCTCGTCCCCAGCGTGTCGAATTTCTGCATGTCCGCTGGTTTGAGACTGACACCACCTGGGCCAGTGGCTCCGAGGTCAGGCGCTTGGAGCGTTTACGCTTCGTTTCATGGACATCAAGTGATGCTTTCGGATTCGTCAATCCAGCACATGTTATTCGTGCCTGCCACCTTCTACCCGCCTTTCAACATCAACGCACACACGAGTATCTGCCTATCCACACAGCCTACCGACACCTAGACGGAGACTGGAGGTACTTCTATGTCAATCGGTGAGTGGATAAACCTCTAGCGGGTTGTGTAGATGGGATCCTCATGGCTGTGGAGCAGGTTCGTCGACCGTGATATGTTCGTCCGATATCTTGGCTGTGGTGTCGGCCATTTGGATCTGCGGGCTCCCTCCGTTGAGCGCATCCTCTATAATGGATTCGATCCTGATGCAGCGGTGGCCCAGGATGAGCCAGCTAGACAAGGAGAAGAGCCGGAGCTCCAGAATGTCCAGGAACCGGATGCCGACGGCACGGACGAAGAATTTGGGGTGGAGGACGTGGACAATGTTTATGCGGACTTGTAAGGCGTGCTCGCAGGCTGTGGCGTCCAATCAGAGGCCATTTCCGCGGTGGCTAGGCCTCTCGGCCTTTGTCATCCTACTCTAGCCTTGGGGCGTACAAAAGCCTGTCAACGGTTGCCTTTGGCATCTCAGTCATCCCCCCGCCTCAGCACCCACAATCTTTTCTCTGCGTTGCCGGCAACGTGTTCTCTCCCCACCTCGCATCTCTCATTTTCACTCATCCCTTTATTCCATCTACCATGTCTACTGCCGTCACAAGGACCCACTCTGAGCGTAATAGCAGTGGCTCAGACTGGGAATCGGAGTCTCGCCCTGCCAAGAAATTGATTGTGCGCAAGACTAGGTGCGTATCTTCCCTCTGTCAGCTCTGAACGGTTAGGCCACCTCAGTGATCGATGTCATCAACAGGCCAACTCGTGAGGTGGCTTTGATAGCAGCTGGTTCAGCGATTGGTCTCATGGGTGACTTGTTCCGTGATTTCCAAGCTGTTCTCGATGCTGGTGTGCGGATCAATGAGCACTCACCTACAAGTGCTCTGAGCTACAGGTACGTCAGCTGCGTGTAAGGCAACGTGCCAGTCCTGCACTGAAAAACAACCAGAGAGCACAAGTACCAGGAAGTGTATCGGCAGTTGCTTTCCATAGTCCCGTGGGTGGTTGAAGAAATCACAGCTCGTGGTCCGAAGGGTGGGCTGTTGGTCGCTCGGGATGTAAGCCCATTTGGCTACATGTTCAGAAGTTTTCCCTTACCATGATCACAGCTCGAAGCTGGACGGTTGTCCGTTCGTGGCTCCGACCTTCATGGTGTCAAGAAGGCGATCACAATGTGGGACCAGTTCAACCCTCCCATTGCGCCTGATGCGAAGTCTACACGTGGTTTCAATCACCCCAACTGTGGTCGTCTGCTCTGCCCTGCTTCGTATGACTGGTCTGATCCCGAGTATGTCTGCCCTCTATCCAGATTAATATCTATCTCATGCATGGTCAGCAGAGTTCGTCGAGCGCTCCAGAATGGGAGCCGGAAGTATCCAGCACTTGCTCGCGACTGGCCCCGGGTTCTCTGGGAGGATGAGAAAGTCGACCAGGAAGACCTCCCGAAAGGTTTTCTTCGCAACCGCCGGTTGATCATGGTATGTTGATGCCCCGAGTCTTGCTCACCTCGTTGACACACCAAACTGTCAGGCCGGTCGCCACTCTCTCCTAGGTCCCCGCGCAGCCAACCAGTCGACTGCAGGGAAGATTGCAGCAAGAAAGCCAAAAGCCAAAATCCACCGCATTCAGTCAATCACCGTGGGGTTCATTGCATACACCGCCGTCTTGGTGAGTCTGCGCTATACTTGTATATCTATCTAATACATAAGCACACATGATCTGACGTCCACCTTAGGTGCATTTCTCGCTCAGCTCTCAAGAGTCATTCGGTGATGGTACAACACCTGGAACATACCCGTATGAAGAGTTTTATCAATATCTTGTGCGCCATCTTGAACAAGTCACTGCCAAGGAAACCCGAGAGGAACTCTTGGCCTGGTGGACTAGGTACACATTCAGCCACACATGCCATGTACGGTGCTGATCATCTCGGTCCGTGAATAGGCAAATTTTTGGAACCCTTGAGGATGAAGCCTCTTCAGAAGAGAACAGCGCTTCGGGACGTCCGATGTCCATCATGGCAAGGATGAAGGCTCAGGAGGAGGCCCGCGCTGCAGCAAATTCAGCAGCTGATGCAGCGCAGGCACTGGCTGTTCTCGTGACAGGTGGTGCAGTGCCGCCGCCTCCCACTGCTGGTCCTTCTGTGCTGCCTGTCGGCCGCGTGGGACCCAACTGCACTCCCACCAGTCTTGCCTCGTCATCTACTGCACCTCCTTCCGGGGCCTCCACCACCGGGCCCTCCACTGCTGGGCCCTCTGCATTGGTGCCGGCAGCCTAATTTGATACAGTGTGGCATGGGGGGATGGGACGCTCGTGTGGTGATGGTCCTACAGATGATATGTGGTAGTGAGGACGTACTGTATGGTGTCGGCTGTCCTAATAAATACATTATCTGTGAATGTTTCAATGTCTCGAGGAGTTGTCTGATTGTTCTATTTGCTTCCAACTGCAGCGAAGGTTCGTTTACCTGAGATGCGAGCAAATACTTGTCCCGGTCTCAATTGGCTGGTAAAGCCGGTGAAGTAGCCCAACAATCACACTGATTAGACGTATGAGTATGATTGGGTGTGTTGCAAAGATACATGGCATTGTGCATGATTACGAGCGCGATGAGGGTTGCGCGGCTTGGCCTTGACACCAGGATAATGGACCTTACAAGTTGTGCATATTCGAGCACCGGTTATAAAGGGACCGACGTAGGAATAGTGATATTCTGATAGGTTGCGAACACTAGATCTTCATGCTGCTACTAATGACATTACCGGGGGATTGCAACCGATTACAACCGATTACAGAATGCGCGACAAAAATGTGATGAGAGTGCCAGGCGGCGCACTGGAAGATCCACAAGCCCATCTGCAAGCAGCTGACAGAGGACGTTACGGCAAAGCCATGCAGTACTCTGTACAACTAGTCACGCTGAATCCGCACCTATCTCGAAAACTCTGGCGGATTGTGTTCGGAACTAACTGCAGGAGCTGAATTTGTCATGACATGGGCGCTTGAGGTATGAATTGGAAGAGCAGAGAGTTGCGCGAATGAAGAGGGGGCGATTTTGTCTGACGATGGCTGGAATCATACCACTGCGCCCCTTGCGTTACGCCGGGGATGGAGTGGGCGAACGGGTCGAGCGGTGGCTGGATCCGGCCAGAGGAGCTGGACGAGGAACCAGGCAGGGGAGGCCACGTGCGCGAGACGCCTATGGACGTCGTACGACACCGCTTGCCGCCCTCGAAAATCTGGCAAGTCGCCATTAAAAACGCCCGCCTCGTCTCTCCACGGCCCACCACGCCGGTTCTCTCCTCTCTCCCGTCTGTTCCCCCGCGCACACAGGCCAGCCCGCCAGACGAACGCCGACGCCGACGCCCACACGACTGCGACCGCCATCATGAATTCCACGGCCTCGGTCCACCCCACCGCGCAGATGCTCTACGCTGGCACTGACTTTTCCAAACTCACCTGGCTAGAGCTTCAGTGGACGAGCTGGTACTTGTGGATCGGAAACCCCATCATTGCGACCGGCCTTGCAAGCTTCTTGCTGCACGAGGTGTGTACGCGTTTCCTTGGCGCATAGTCGGACCTCCGCCGACACGCTTGCTCCAGATCGTGTACTTTGGTCGCTGCATTCCCTGGATCATCATCGACGCGCTTCCGTACTTTAGGAAATGGAAATTGCAACCCAACAAGGTTCCGACGGCGCAGGAACAATGGGAGTGCACCAAACAGGTTCTCTTCTCGCACTTCATGGTCGAACTCCCCGTCGTACGTGTTATCTCTCCCGCGCGTCTCCCATCGCGCCCGCGTGCTAAGCCGCGATCCAGATCTGGCTCTTCCACCCTCTCGCTGAGGCGTGTGGCATGTTTACTTGGCAAGTGCCTTTCCCGAGGTGGCAACAGCAGGCTGTCCAGGTCGCGCTCTTCTTCGTCTTCGAGGACATGTTCCACTTCTTCGCGCACCAGGCTCTCCACTGGGGTCCCCTCTACAAGCACATACACAAGATCCACCACAAATACTCTGCGCCCTTCGGTCTCGCTGCGGAGTATGCACACCCCGCGGAGGTCATGATCCTCGGCACGGGCACTGTCGCTGGCCCCCTGCTCTACTGTTGGTTCCGCCAAGACCTGCACATCTTCACCGTCTACGTTTGGATCACGCTCCGTCTCTTCCAGGCCGTCGACGCGCACAGCGGATATGGTAGGTGTTCTCCGCTCCTCGTAGCGCAATGAATTTGACGATGCCCGCAGATTTCCCCTGGTCGCTGCAGCACATTCTGCCCTTCTGGTCCGGCGCGGAGCACCACGACTTCCATCACATGGCGTTTGTGAACAACTTCTCAACATCCTTCCGGTGGTGCGATCGCCTTTTCGGCACCGACACCAAGTACCAGGTGTATCGCCAGCGCCTGGACAAGATGAAGAAGCTCAACCTCTCCAAGGACGAGTTCGAGAAGATGGAGCGCAAGATGATCGCGGAGGCGGAGCAGGAGGGCCTCCGCGCCGAGGCCGAGGTCGAGTCGTATACGTTCACGGGCAAGAAAAAGTCTGAGTGAGCGCGAGCCATCATATGGCGGTTGCTGGGCGGTCGGAAGGTTATATACTAGAGGCAATGTTCACATACCCGCTGCTTTACCTATAATCACATAATGTACCTCTATCTAGTTCACTGGGCTGGTTGTCCATCAATCCGTGGCATGGTGTAAGCAGGGACTCTCGGCGCAGGGAAGACTTAAAAAGATTACCTGTGGAGCGATGCAGGCTGAAGCCCTCTTGGAGCTGTTCAGTTCCGCTGTTGGTGGTCTCGTTCCAGCTGTGCTAAAATTGACAGGCGTTGTACTGTTTTTTTTTTTATGTGGCAGGATTAACCCGAAGTCTCCGCGTCTCCATATCCGGAAAATACCAGTTCCAAGCAGACTTGGCCCACGTAGCACGCCCTCCCGATTGGCAACAGCTCTGATCTCGACAGGCATGTGCCATGCACGCCACACCATCGGGGTGCCCGCGGCGTCCATGGGCGGGTCGTGATCGCGCGGTTGGGCGGGGAGCTCGGGTTCTGTTGCTTGGTACTTGGTCTGCATGTGCGGCGGGCGGTCAATACACGATCAGTCCATGCTTGATTGCTGAGGCTTGGTATGATGAGGTTGCTGAAACTGAGTGACGTGTGGTCAATATGGACGTGTAATGCATGGGGAACCGCGTGCGGCGGTGGCTTGGGAGACGCGAGGACGGGTATGGGTCACCGGTCGGCGGATGGTCGGGGCATGCAATGGGATGGAAGTAGACCTGAAATCATGCGGATGCAGTAGCCTGATATTTGTGATTGTTGTGAGTCTCTAACAGTCGAAGTCTACTAGTGGGGGTACAATCATCGTGGGCTACTAGGGAGGTACATGTAGCTGCCAGGTCGGACTTGTGAGATGCAGGACCCGGCTTGCTCTACTACACGCCTTTGGCGCACTGTATGCCGGTTTGATGATGGGATAGGGAGCATATAAAGTCGAGTGCGAGTACGAGTGCCTCGAGTTCAACCTACTGTGACTGCCCGAATTGGGGGAGAGTGCGGCGTGACTTTGGCTGAGCCACTTCTTCGACCTCGACTCCGCGCTGGACGACGCCCCGTTATCTCGTCCTCTCGCCCGTTCTGCCTCTCTGCAAGCTCTTTCTTCTTTGCCTACTATACCCGCCGACCCGTCTTCGCATACAGTCAAAATGAAGGCCGGTTTCTTTCGCCTGATGGCATTCCCCGTCGAGATACAGGACTGTATTTTTCAAGAGCTGGAGATGAATGAGCTGCCACCCGTCCTGAGGGTAAACAGCCACTTCAACGCCATCGGCACCCGTATCCTCTATCGAATCATTCCAGAATTACCTATTGCACGCTGCATTGCATGCATGAAGGTCCTTTGCGCATCACCCAGCAACGCAGCGCTCGTTCGCAAACTCAGCATCGACTGGTCTAGCCACCGCATCGTGGCCAACCTGTTCCGCCTCCTGCGCGAGACCCTCACACACCTCTCTGCCCTCCGCCATTTGAGCATCGAGCTCTCCCCACAAGACAATCACTACAGCCTCGCATGGCTCCTGCACGGTTGTCACTCGGGTCTCCGCACGCTCGGCACGTCCATCCGCTGCGACCCGCAGCTAGCTGAAGTGCTCGAGACACAGCCGGAGCTCGTCGAGCTCTGCCTGCGCGGTTTTCAAACCAAACAGCCGTTCACGCTCTCGGACGGCGCGATGCCCAGGCTACGCATGTTTCGCGCCGTGCATGCCGGTCCCGCGGTGATCTCCAGCGTCGTACGCGGGCGGCCGGTCGAGGGCATCTCGCTCTCGATGTTCATTGAGGACGCCTTCCTCCCGCTCGACGCGCTCCTGCTCTCGAGCCGGCCCATCAAGCGCCTCACGATCATGTCGCTCGACAACACCCCGCCAAACGTCCTCCTGCCCGAGATCGCAAACCGGCTGCCGGACCTCGAGGCCCTTCACGTCGTCGTCCTCATGGCCATGTTCGATCGGGTGAGTGTGCTTCCCTCCTACCATCGACTTGTGACAATCTGTCTTCCGTATAACCACGCAGACTCTTCGCTCCCTGCTGCTTCTTCTCGACGCTTTCCGGATCAGCGCCTGCTTTTCCCTTCGCCGTGGCATCGTGTACCTGACGTAACCACGATACTGATCGTGCCCGTTCCCTCACAGGCGACACTGCAAGATTCGGGACCCACGCTTGCGCGTTTCTCGGACCTCCGTTACTTGACGTTCATGGCAGCCGGTTCGGCGTCGATCGAGGACGAGGGCGAGATCGCGCGCACATGGGGCAAGGCGTGCCCCACGTTACGCACCATCATCTTACCGAAGGGCAAGGTGTGGTTTGAGCGCGAGGGGAAGTGGACGTGCTGTGGGTGAACGCTCACATCGCCGACGGGAGCTACGAGAGGGTCAAAGAGCAGAGGGGCTGAGCGCGGGGTGGGGAGGTCAGACGTCTCGAAAATCGTAGACGGTGCGTGTTCTGCGGGCGTTTATGTGTGAGGGCGCAGACAATGCGCGGCGCTTTGGCTGGCTGAGAAGGGACCCTGCTATCTTGCGCGTCAGCGTGCGAAGTGTGTGGGGTGGATGTACAGTATTCACCGTGTTTTCTTTGTTCAGGGCTCTCCGTTCGCTATGTACCCCGCACGTGTATTAGTAGCCGTCTCAAGCTTTGCATTCACCTGTCGCCGGCGAGAAGACACCATTCCTCGATGACCATCGACTGGCCTGTTCCGCCTATGGGTATGTATGGTATCGCCTGACCATGATTGTGGAATGTGGCGTATGACTGCGTTGCTTGCGCGGCCTGACATCCGCACATATTGTACCCCCGGCTGGTCTCTATAGTCACTGGACCTCGGAAGACTGTGGTCAGAAGAGGTGGAGTGTGGCGAGTGTATGAAGCTGATGTTGAAACACGGTACGTCTGCATCCGTTCATTGGACCCCCGACGTGTATTGACTCGTCCGTGTGTGTGCGGTGCATCCGCTTCATCTACGACTGCATCCATGTGTCCGACAACGATGGACGTCCGGGCACCGTAGCGCCAGGCAAGCATCCATTCAGCGATTCAGAACAACGCCCGCAAAGTGCGCCGCTTACGTTCTCTCCGCGTTCAACAGCCCTGCGGCCCTTGCCATGGACACGACCTCTGTTGTAAACTTGCAAGCAAGCCGGCAGTCGCCGAGAGGCATGTTTCATCGCCTAATATGCGATGTGATGGGGGACTCGTCCAACGCCGATGCCACGAACGCTACCCACCGACATCTGGAGGTGGATGATAATAACCTTGCTATTACGGAACTCGGGCCTGATCTATGCACCGTCTGCGCTTATCCGCAG
The DNA here is from genome assembly GCA_022606055.1 of Trametes gibbosa. Lineage (NCBI taxonomy): Eukaryota > Fungi > Basidiomycota > Agaricomycetes > Polyporales > Polyporaceae > Trametes > Trametes gibbosa. Next base: position 270,466 of record JABYQJ010000038.1, on the reverse strand, counting down.
CTCGAACCCGCCGTCGAGCAAGACTAGTGTCAGAACAGGCGCTCCCCACCGGCGGACCTTTTATTGCCACTCGCCATTAATATTCCTTTCGAAGCGCTGTCGTGGTATGGTGACATTGAATGCGCGGGAGGCCAAAGCTTCGCGGCATTTATGGCACAACAGGGCCGCAAAATCGTTGACCCTGGCAGCCCCACGACCACGGCACACATACATGCCAATACGTCGGTATTGCGGTCGGCGTACACGTGAGTACAGATGCCGCCGTCGTCGGAGCTCTGCGACCGTTGATGCTATCCAAGGCCCATCCAAGCCCTGCTGCGTCATGCACGCAGCATGTACGAACCCTGCCATCGGGGACATGCGCTTGTTTAGAGCTCTTCTGCTCACGTCATCCTGCTTAGCTTCCAATCCAAGGCTGTGGCACGTATTCACGGTCAGAATGGGGTCCTTCGCCTTTGCCGTGGTCGGTGGGGCCTATGAGTACGGCGCACGACAGGTCAGAGGTAAAATGACGCAGTTCTCCAAGGGATCCGCCAGCGGATATTTGTATCGGGGGAGCTCCTGCCTACCATCCCCTCACGAGCAGTGTCAACGAACAGACATATTTGGTGTACATGGCCCAAGCGCTGAACTCGTTCCCTGCTTCTTCCCTGGAAATTATTGACTTCTTTGCTTCATAGTACTGTCGAGCGCCCGTGGCGAAACTGGGATGCAGCGGATATGTTCGCAACTCGTCTCACCCCTCCCGTCTCCACAGGCGAACAAAGAAACTTCCTAATTGTGCTGCTCTCTAAACGCACCCAAATCCCTCATGCTGGTCGCTCGGCATCACACTCGGCAAGGGGTATCCGGTGCGACGCAGCGCTTTGCGTAGGTAACGTAGCCCACTGTCTCTTCATCGATCAGACCTCGTCCTTTGCGTTCGGGATCTCTTATCGTGCTGCACAGGAATACGCCGTCGCTCTCAGCCCTTTACGACGGGCGCCGTACGTCCCAGCGTGGCCACCGAGACGCAAGCGGAGTTGCCGAACGCGCATCTCGCCGCGGCTCAGCGCACAATATTAATGTCCCCGTCGCAATTTGCGCGTCGCCCAAGGCTAGACTCGGGCACCGGGACTTCCCCGCAGAACGTAAGATCGCAAATAGCGAGCGGCCGCTATGACCCGTGCTGGCTCACTCTCGTGCTGCACAGGGAGCTCTGCACGGCCAGTGCTCTATATGGTACGTTCCGACGGACGTCCGCCTCGCTCCTCATTCCATCGGTCGGGCACACAAAACGTCACCGCCAGGTCTCTCATGTAGTCCCCTGCGAGTGCGAAGCGTGGACAAAGGCAGGTCGAGGCCGTAGCTCTCCCCTGCGGCATAGCCGCATCAGGACGTGGTTCCCACTACCAACGCGGCGGTCCATCTGGAATGTGCGTTCGCGGTCTGTGGCAATTTCATCGCAGAAAGCTTGATGGACGCATCCATCGTGTCAGGACCCCGTGTGGACCACTTCCTCCAGCGCGACTGCGATTGGTCCCGTTATCATGACCCCCAGGCGTTGAGCCCCTCGCCTTCTACTTTGACGTGTGGGCGCGCACTGACATCCGCCCGCCCATCGCGACTATGGGATTGCCTGCTTTGACGGGAACGTCTCTCCCCGTGATGATAGGGTTCGGGATCGTCGCAGCGACGGCGGCCACCCAGCACGCTTCTCGCTAGTTCTGCGCAGCGGTCTGAAACCCTCTTCGCCTGGCAGACAGTGACGACGGTGGTTCCACGGTAGGCGGCTTCTCCACACGAGTCTACTCACTTATCGCTTCATCAGCGCATCGCAGGTACGGCGACAGTGTCATTTGCGCCTCCGACCATGCACGCGGTGATGCAGAACCTCCCCGCCCACGTGGGGGCGTGCGCGGTGCGAACGCGAAAAAAACGAAGCCCGCGACCTCTGCAGCGGTCGACCGCTCGAGCACTTGTATTGATGCCATCGGGCCCGGTCTGCCGGCAAAGGGTCCTCCAGGACGCATCCTCACGCTCGCACACGGGTCTGTGCTTCGATCGAGATCGTCCGGCCTGGACGCTACCGAGGGAACGTAAGGCAGCGCGAATTGTTCCCATCTGCACGGTGCCACGCGCACGCAGCAGCGGGCAATTTCCAGGGCTCCAGGCTTGCGCGCTCTCCCCTGGCGACGACAATGTTCTCTGCAGTCTGGTGGTTCGTCTTTTACGTCTCGCGGCTTCGGCATCAGTGATAGGCCGTAATACCGTACGGTGAAAATCAAGTCTGGAGTCTTGTTTATGGTCTTTTAATCCCGTGAAATCAGTGGGCTGTTGTCTGGAAGAGGGCCCGAGGTGCGGCGTGGACACAATTCAACTCTCCGAGTCGCGCCGGCCGAAGCTCAGCGCTCAGTTCTCTGTACTCAGTCATCAAGGCCTCAAGCCCTATGGTTCGGTATTCATGCACACGGAAGCCTTCCGCTTTCAAAGTCCTCCGTCCCAGCCCCCACGGCCCTAGAGGGCGCGCAGGGTCAGGTGGCTCGGCCACGATTTATTTGCCTTTGCGCCCGCCCCCTGGGGCCCTCTCCCGCACAAATGCCTCCGACGTGCTCCTACGGGCTCTCCGTCGCGTGGCACGCTCACCATTGTGCGGCAGGGGTCTGCGTGCACAAAGCCAATCTGCGCCGACGTGCCGGATCTACACAACGTTCATTCCGTCGACGAATATCCTCCGGGCTTGGTGCGGCTCCCTGTGCCCTGGCTCCAGTCGGCTCGCACTTGGCTGTCCTTGCCCGCTCGACTATCCAGCGCGTGCTCAGGAACACCAATGTGACTCGGGTAGGCCATATCCATACGCTCACACACCATCCGTGCTTATTTCGCTGCATTGTTTCCACCCAGCCGGCCTTGCCCAGCACCAGGGCCTGTCACGCCTCGTAGCGCATGCGAGCCCGCCGTGCTCTGTGTGGACATCGGGCGCACCCCACAGCCTGGATCTCCTGTAGCCCGGACTCAGATTTCCAAGCACCGGTCTCCGACGACAATCCCTGGATCCCCGGCGCACCACCACTACGCGAAATAAACAATCGCTCTGTCGCCGTGACATGTCAGTCCTGAGTCGAACCTAATATCAGCGTCAAGCGCCGCGTCCTCCTCATCCCTCATCCTTCTCGGCACAGGAGCCAGGAAGCGGAAGCACGCCAACGGGGTAAAGGCGTGGCTGAGCTTACCGGACGTCGTCCTCTCAGAGTAACAGAGCATCCCAAACGAGTCCCGGCGTCCCCAATCCATCCAGCACCCTTCGTCAACCTATCAATACCAATATCAGCGCACCACAACCTGTCCACCCCCGCGCGCGCGGGCTATTTCCAGACCCGCAGGGGCTGGATAGCTACCCTGATGACACCCCGACCGTTGGCACCCTGACACCCTGAGATCCGGGCGGGATCCCGAGACCCTGGGATCGTCGGCGGTCACCATCGGACACTCGGACACTAGGGACCGTCGCGGACGGTCGGACTCGACGCGGCGCTAATTCAGGGCCCGCCGCCCCCGCCCCATCCGTCCCTGCTGGTGGAGAGATTTTCCGTCCCGTCGTGATGCATTGATGGGCAGGCGGTGCGGCGGCGCGCAAAGTTTGAACTGCATCATGCCGCCGCCACCACCACCACCACCACTGGTATACGAACGCGAGCTCTGAACGTAGTATATTACCCGCGTGCGAGCCTAATGTGCCAGCGCGTCGTCGTCCGATGGCACGCCTATCCGACTGGCTCTGTTTCCCAACCAGGTTAGGCCGGCCACTTTTTCGCCGCCCGCGAGATCGCAAAGTATTTGGGCTCGGACCCGGATCTCGTACACTGCAGCGGCGCTGGCGCCGCAAACCCAGTTCACAGCCCACCGCCCACCGGGGGGGGGGGGGGCGGGCAACGATGGGAAGAAAGGGAAAAAGAAGTGTGGTGGTGGTGGGGAGGAAAGCTTAACAAGAGATATCATATAGAGCAGAGCGTGATGCTACGGCGATGATAGCCGCGCAAGTACGTATACCATGACCGTGACCGTGTATTACTTACACGCGCAGCCAAAGAAACAAAAGCCAAAAAAATTACAACGACGTTTTCGCAAAAAAAAAAACACCAGTCGTGGCGAGCGTCGAGCAAAAGCGGCCCGTGGCCAGCGATCGTACACCATATACACATATACACGACCGCCGCGGTCGGCAGAGGACAAGCAAGAGCGAGCCGACAGAGAGAACAACAAAGCGAACTAAAAAAGAGAGAGAGAGAGACAAAGAGAAAAGAGACAGCACTGTTCACGGCCGTGAAGAGACTCGATAACTTATTTCCAGCACTCGCGCGCCGAGCAGGCTCCCCATATACCGTCCCACCCAGCGAACCCAAAACATTCCCCGCTCGCCCCATCCCAGCGCGCTATTTCCGGCATGCGCCCCCCAAAATATACCTTCCCCCGCTGGATGCCAGACACTCCAGCTTCGCGGCAGCACTCCAAGCGCGAGTTCCGACGCCCCGCCCCATCTCCCGTCTCCCGTCTCCTCTCCCTCCTCTCCCGCCGCCCTCAATCGCACGCGTCCGTCACATCGCTCTACAAAAAAAAACACGCACGCACGCGCCCCTCCGTCAGCACTGCACTTTACTGCACCTGCACCTGCCCCCCCTGCCCCCCCACACACACGCGCGCGAGCTCGAGGACGACTCACCGCACGGACGAACGTGAGCATATGGCACGTGATGTAGCCCTTGGCGAACCCCGCGCCCGCGTACGCGAACAGGTACTCCCACTTGCGCAGGAACGCGCCGTACGTCGCCGCCTCGCGCAGCCCCGCGTGCCGCGCACCGAGCGCCTCCTGCAGCGGCCGCGCGTGCGCGCGCAGCCGGCGGCTCCACGTCCGGAGCGTGCGCGGGTAGTCTGTGCGCGAGGGGCGAGGGGTGAGGGGCGGGGAGAGGGCAGGAGAGGGGAGAAGGAGGGGGAGGGGGAGAAAAAGGACGTCAAGGACGGAAAGAGGTCAGCGAGGGCAGTGGGGACGAGCTTCGCGCGCGCGACGTACGTGGTGCATGATTTTCGACGGCCTCGAGCGTGAAGCGGCCGCCCGACGCGGCGTACGCGGCATCGATGAGCACCGTCGCGCTCGGGAGACACGAGTTCGGCCACATGTACCGCCGCATGAAGTCTTCCGCCCTTTTTTTTTGGCGAGCGAGCGAGCGAATGAACGAACGAACGAACGAGAGAGAGAGAGCGGTGAGTAAGATGGTGATATGCGGCGTGAGAACGAGGGACGCACTGGTACCCGGTATACCGCCCCTCGGGAAACGTCGACGAGGTGACGACGACCGTCGCGCCGGTCGGCTTCAGCGCAAAGTCCACCAGCTCAAAGTAGCGTTTGTAATACTGCACACGCGCGCTCAGCGTCAGCCACTACTCCACGCACACACATCCCCCGCCGCACGCAGAGCAGCGGCGACGACGACGACGACGACGACGACGACGACGACCACCACAACAACAACAACAACAAAAAACCACAAAGAAGACCCACCTTGCTCCCGACGTGTTCGAGCATCTCCACGCTCACGAACGCGTCAAAGCGCGCGGCCCACTCGCGCGGGATGTCGCGGTAGTCCATGAGGTGCACCCGGACGCGGTCCGCGACCCCGCGCGCGCGCGCACGTTCCTCCGCCAGCGCTTTCTGCTCGACCGACAGCGTGAGCGTGTCGACCTCGCACCCGTACGTCGCCGCCGCCTGCGTCGTGCCAACACACAAAAAAAGGCGGGGAGGGGGAGGGCGGGGAGAGAGAGAAAAAAGCCAGAAAAAAACCGATGCCCGTCCCGTCAGACCCACGTCCCACGCACAGCCGCCCCAGGGAGACGAGACGCACCTCGATAGCGAGCGCGCCCCAGCCGGTGCCGAACTCGAGGAGGCGGTCGCCCCGCTTGACGCGCGCCTTGCGCAGCACGTAGCGCACCTTGCGCATCTGCGCGCGCTCCAGGGCGTCGTCGTCCTCCACACCCGCACCCGCACCCGCACCCGCACCCGCACCCGCACACCCCCCGCCCCGCGCCACCAGGTCCCCGCGCACGCCCCCCTCCTCGTCGCCCCAGAGCGCGCACGAGTACATCATCTCCCGGCTGAGAAAGGCCTGTGTGTGTGTGCGTGTCGGCGTCTACGAACGGGCTCACGGGGAGGGGGAGGAGGGACGGAGACGGACCATGAAGAGCTCGTTCGACTGATCGTAGCTCGCGATCGCGTTCAAGCGCGCGCGCGAGCGCGTCTGGCCAAAGAACGCGTTTCGCACGCCGGACGCCGCGGCGAGCACGCGGCTGTAGAGCGACGACACCGCGGACACCGTCGACTGGTTGTCCAGCCACAGCTGCGAGCGCGTCGTATCAGCATGTGACTCGGTCGCTCGAATGAGTGGACTCTGGGTTGGGGGGGGGGGGGTGGGAAGAGCACGCGCGCGCGCGAGAGAGAGAGAGCGAGAGCGAGAGAAAGACGCACGTCCATGATCGACTTGAGGTTCTCGATCTCGACGTCCCCGATCATGTATGCTTCGCTGACTGTGCACACCCACGCACACACACGCGGGCGGCGCGAGACGCAGCACGGTCGCGCAAAATGGAAAAAAAAAAAGGAGGGCAGATCGTCAGAACTCCGAACGTCCCGGAGGAAATCAAAGCAAAAAGGGGAAAGAAGGCACGGAGGGCACGTACATCCCAGATCGCCCGACCTGCCAAACGCGAAACGAACGTGAGCGCGCCGTTCCTTTTCATGTGTGCGTACGAACCCCGCAGACGGCGCGGGGCAGAGGGACTCACGTAAACACGCGGGTCCAGAACTTGCCGCTGTGGACCTTGAGGCGGACGACGGCGCCGCCGCCCGCCTTCTCGCTCCCGAACTCGAACGTCTCGTCGTGGTCCTCGATGCGCATGTGGCCGACGACGATCGCGGACCGGAGCACGGCGAGGATCGACGACCGGGCTGTGTGCGGTGGCGGTGGGGGAGGGGGTCAGCGAGAAGCCGAAGCTCGCCCCGCGGGGAGCGGGGGTTGGGAGGGTGGCACTGACCGAACATGGTGAGGAAGGAGTACGGAACGGAGGGGGCCGTGGGTGCGGCGGCGGCGGCGGCGGGGGGGATATGGATGTCGAGAGTGGAGGAGCCCGCGGAGGAGAGGCTCTGCTGGGGCGAGATGGATCGGTGGGGCATCGTGGGGATAGAGCGTGAGGGTGTGGCAGCCACGCGTGCGGAAGACGGGGAGGGTGTGTGTGAATGCAGGCGAAGTTGGAAAGGAGGAGGAGGAGCGGTGGTGGTGAGAGGACTGTCCGCGTCCGAACCCATTTATATCGCAGGAGGAGTCGGGAGAGGCGCAGGGAGAGGGGGAGGGCGGAGGAAAGCGGTGACGACAGCGGAGGTGTGCCGGGTCGGGCAGCATCTGCGCTGTGCGTTCTGGAGATGGGGGAGATCGTGGAGAGGTGGAGGAAGAGGCGAAGGTGGGACAGGCGGGAAGAGAACTGACAACAAGCCCCGATGGATCGAGATGGGCAGAACCGGCGGGAGGGGTGGGCGGAAGACGAAGGACCCCCCGGACCCTGGGCCTGCGTAGCTAGGTCATCGCGCGCCCGGCCAGGAACTGAAGGCGACGTCGACCGCTTGCGCAGGATGAGAATTCGACAGACTCGGACATTGCACACGGGCCGCGGGCGCCGGCGCACTGCGAGCGGTGCTCGCACAGTCCACCCGCGCGAGACCGCAGAGCCGAGTGGTGTACTGTGCAGGGATGGGGGCACGGGAGAGGAGGAGAAGGGAGAGACGCCTGCGGGACAAAAGGGAGAGGAGGACTGGGGCGGAGGAGGACCGGGGCGTGGAGGAAGCTCGAGCCCGAGCCAGAGGAGTGGGACCTTCGCGTTCGCGTTCGCGTTCGCGGGTCGAATTCTGTGAAGTGACGAGATCTGCGAGCTGAGGACGAGTGCGAGGGGAATCCGGACGTCTGGAAAGTCCTAAGCAAACAGTCGCAGGATCCACGGCTGACAGACTCGGCACGGACGCGCGCGCGGTGCCTGTGCGTAATGCGGATGCGTACGCGGAGCCCTGCGGACGACGGTGAGCGAGGGCAGACAACGACATCGAACAGAAGCTGAGCGTACGGACCCAGACCGGACCCTCGGGCACGGCCGTCGCCCGTCCGGGTGGGCGACTGGGGGAATGAAGGCGGAGAGGAGGAGTGCGAGCAAAGGAGCGTGAGACTGTGGATGAGAGAGAGAGGCGCGAGGCCGGAGTCGCGAGTGGCCAGTGCCCAGATCCTGCGATCGTCTCTTCCGCGCAGAACACCCCTTGACCGCGAACGGGAACTCACTCGTCTGCGTCGCGCCTGCCCTCGTGGGAACCTCTCACAATATCCCCTCCGCCGACATCTCTCTTCCGGTCCCTGCCACGGTCCACGTCCGAGCGAACGTCCCGGACATGGTGGATCCCAGTCCACGACACCTCCTCCCCCCCCAGCTGCCGACAGATCAAACCTCCCAACGTACCCGTCAGAGATCGCCGTGCGATGCCCACACACACACGCACACACACCCGCCCTCGCGCCGTCGCAAGATCATCACGCAACAGCAGCCAACTTGAACCTGGCAGAGGTGCGCGCACAACGCGGTCGGTGGCTGAGTTGGGTTCTACGTCACAGCACGGTCACACTCTCTCCGAGTCCCGAGTCCCATCAACGCGGTAATAGCGGCGTGTGCGCTCGCTTAGCCCGTCGTCCCCTCTCGGGTTCAGACCCTCCTTCTCGCTCGCCCGCCCGCCCGCTCGCCCGTTCAGCCGCACGCCGAGTCCCCTCCCCCCCGCGCCCAGGCTCAGAGGCTGGAATCCCGCACGACGCGACGTCCCGCGCCCCTGTGCGTCATACCGCACTCGCCTAGCAGGCCGTGGCCCCAGGAAGAGGCCGCAGCATCAGCACGGTACGTCACGCCTCGACCTCGACCGCGCACGCGCACGCGCCCGACTCTCTTCTCCCGACAGTCATGGCCGCCATCGCGGAATGAATGCGCTTCAAGGGTCGGGGCCTGTAGTACGGGGCCTTTTCTGCACACACACACACCCCTACCCCCCCACCCCCCCCCCCTCCGGCGCCCCGGGCTCGAACAGAATCGCCGTTCTTACGTGCCGCGTGCACGCTCGAGCCTATGAACGCCCGGCTCGAGCCTATGAACGGTCCTGGCTCGGTGCGCGCATGCTAATGCCCGCGACGTGACGCGACGCGGGCGCACGCTGCTTCGCGCTCGGCAAGCAGGCTGCAGCAGTCACGACGCCGGGGAACTACAGAATCCAGATGAACGCGCCGGCAAGTCGCGGGACCCTGGGCTGGTCCGCATCATATAGCACCTCTAATACGGGTCCGTTCCTGGCACGTTGTCGCCGGATGGATGCCGTCCACGTCCACGAACGACTTGTTATGTGTTCTACACGCGTAGCAGCGCTGATGCCAGAGCCCGCTGCCGACACGGTCGTCGCCGGGGCTGGCGATGAACGTCGTCTGTGATGCCCTGCCCTGCGCTGATCGCGCCCAGTCGTCGTCATCACGAGCGACCTCGCTCGGGCGGGTGCTCGCTCTGAATGCCCACGGCGTCCGCACGCGCAACACGACGCTCTGCGAACTGCCGGCATGCGCTGGCCAGCCAGCCACCCCCCGTCCAGATCTGTCGGTGAGTCCCCCGTCGGTGATGGAACATACCAAGATGACGGACCACCGGGAAGGACCCCCCGCCCCCGCGCACGAGTGCAGATCGGCGCAGGACACACGCCGTCCCCGGGTCCACCTATGACTCCCCCCGCTCCACATGGAACGCCTCGATGGACGACAGAGGCTCGCACAAGCACGCACCCCGCCCGACTCCTCTTCCACCCAGACCCTCTCCCCCCAGCCGCTTCTCTCGATAAATGGCCCCTTTGCCACCGCCTGCATCTCTCCCCTCCCTTCCGGCGGGACATCCAAACAATCCCGCAAGCGTCCCCCCCCCCCCCCCTACACACGCACACACGCAACCCGGCCGTATGCGTGACACATACGGCGGTATCGGCGCGCCCGGAGCCGGACTCGTCGACGCACGCCGCCCTGCCCTCCAGAGAGACGTGCGCACAAGAACGCTCCGTCGCGTCCGCGTCCGCGTCTGGCCACCGCCCGCCTTCTGCGGCGATCTACTTCGCTTCCCGGGCCTGCGCCGGAGGGGGGGGGGGCTCTCCCTTGCTCGACCTCCCTCGCGCTGGAATCGCACACGTACATCTGTGTCTGTGTCTGTGTCTGTGCGTGTGTGTGCCCGGCGAGGTCTCCGGAGTCCGCCTCTTGCGAGTGCTCGCAGACGGTCGCCCGTCAGATACGCGCAGGTGGGGGGGTTTCGGCAGCACTCGCACCGGTTTTAATGGACACCCTCTTCCGCGCGGGATGCCATTTTTTCACGACCACGACCACGGACACGACCACGGCCTGAGCGCATGGTTCGAAAGACCGTCGGTCCTCTAAAGCTCCAAAGCTCCAAAGCTTCAGGCTTCAGGCTCCGGCAAGGGCAGGCCCGATCGGCGTCGGCGCCTCCCCGGGCCGCCACCGAGAATGCATCCTCATCCGCTCATCCATACATCATGTCCATTCCTGTCCTACGACCAGGGCCTGCACGCCCTTTTTCTTGCTTGAAAGCTTGAAGTGGTACTGCGCACTCCACGTATACATACATACACGCGCCAGTCAGTCGGCGCTGTCGGCCACGCCCACGCCCTCCCGCAGTTCAGAATTGAATAAGCGTCGCACATTGCCTTTGCGCCCCCGTCCGGGCGCGCGAGCGCGGTGATTCCGAGGACGACATAACCTACGTCCTGCCGGGAAGTCGCCCCGCCCTTCCTCCTCCTCCTCCCTAACTCTCTGCTCGGACCCAGCTCGTCACGCTCGCCGTCACTGGTAGCGCGCCCTGCATTTACTGTACCCACCCACTGGCTCGACGATGATATCGGCGTCCGCGTGGGGGAAGGGAGGGGCCGTCTCTCTCGCTCTCTCTCTCGCTCTCTGGCCGTGCGCATTTTTGTTCTTTCCATTCATGGTTCCCAAGCCCAAATGCAGACGCAAACCGCGAACGCAAACGCAGATACGCATCCGAGTCAGAAGGCCCCCCGCGCGCGCGCGTCCTCGAACAACACAGACGGCGGAAACGGGTCCCTCGCGTTCTGTGTCCCGCCACGACGCTTCACCGGGCGGGTTCGCGCGCGCGTCATCGTGGGCCATGATGCGCTGCAGTCGGATGTGAGGAAGTGGGAGGCGAGCATCAAGGTATCCGAGAGCGGGCAGGCGATCATCATCGCAAGTACTACCACTACTGGTACTGGTGCTGCTCGACGTGCGTCCGTGCATCCGATCTACACCCGGCGCCCCCCCCTCCTCCTCCTCCTCCGGAAGGAGCGATAATAAAGTCCCCGTCCTTCCCTCCCTTCCCCCGGCGCCGAACACAATCGTGGCACGCCGTAAACACACACGCGGGGGTACCCGTTAGCACACGGGCCGTGCATGTCATCAAGCATCATGGGCCGGGAGTGCTCGCTCGCTCAAAGCCCAAGCTGCTGTAATAAGTCATGAGCTGGGAGCGCTGTGCGGGCGGCGCGTGACGGCACCCGCGGCGGATCCTCTCCAGAAGCACGCCGTAGGGAGCGAGCAGCCAGCGCCCCCTCCGAGTCCCGCGCGCGCGTGTGTCTGCGGGTATATACAGCTCTCGCACACGCGCGCGTGCGGCGCCAAGATAGCCACGACTGCAGCTGGCGGGGACAGGCGTTCGAGGGAGAGCGCAGGGACGCCCGGGGTGCGGCTTCTGGAGCGTTCGACGGGGCGCGGCGCGCGATATGAAGTGAGGTGAGCGAGAATGCCGGACGCGCTCTGGAGAGAGAGAGAGAGAGAGAGCTGTGTTGTTGGAGAAGCCAGTGATCTGATCGCAAGTGCAGCGTCGTCGAAACACGATCGGCCCTTTCCTGTCCCCCTCCCCCTCTGATCGCCCCCCGCCCCCAAGTGTGCAATCTGACAGAGCCTGATCATAGTTGACTGCACGTTGACGTCGGCCGGCGTAGAACCCTCCGTGACCGGCGACCGGCGACCGGCACCCGGTGACCCCGCCAGTCCCGCTATCTTTCATTTCACCTCCAACGCCTGCCTCCACCGTCCAGAACTCCATCTCGCACTTCCCGATTAGGAACCCCGCCATGCTCGTCCGCCTCGTCAAAGCGCCGCGCCGTCTCGGGCCCTCCTCCCTCCGTCTCTCTGCATCCGGCCTCGCCACCTGCACTGCTGTGCTGTAAGAGCAACCACCCCCATCATGTGACACAGTGTCGGACGCGAGCCCGGCTAGTGCTAACACGCTCAGCCTCTCTCTCTCTCTCTCTACACCCGAGGCCTATTGATTTCGAATGTCAGCGCTATCACAGAGACCCAAATAGACGTCCGACTTTCAATTTCAAGTGGAGCACCATCATCATCATCATCATCTTCGTCTTCCGAATCCTCAGCCTGACGATCACGCCCACCGCGCGCACCGCTCGGAACACCCGCATTCGACGCATTTGTATTTCCGACCGCGTGCGACCATTCAGTCCACCGTACGCCGAGGGTACTCGCCGTCCATAGACTCTGGCGCATACACTACTGATCCTGCGGGCTTCCCGAAATACAGCGCGGACGGGCGCACGCACCGCCGACGGCGGCAGCACCACCAGGCGAGCTGTCGAGGAGCGCACAACAGGGAGATGACGAATGACGCGTATGGCGACCGGCAAGCGTGCGCACGGAACACTCCGCCCGTCCTCCTACAGCCCGAGCAGGCGGTTTACGCTTACGGTTCAGCGCTCAGGCCTCAGGGGGGGGGGGGGGGGTAAGCTTGTTTTTGGATTGCCGGAATGCGGTGACCCCCGCATCGGGCACAGGTCGGTCCTCTCGTCGCCACCCCCACAAAGTACTTACAGTACTGCCATGATGCGATGCCCGCGCGCGCCCCTGCCGTCCGCTACCGCTACGAGCCGATCCCAATGCCCAAGCGGGCGAAAGCCTCCCGATCCGCCACATGTCGTGTGCGCGTGTGCGTACGTGCGTGCGTGCGTGCGTGTGTGCGTGCTCATCCGTTACAGTGTCTATCGCCCATCTCCCTCCTCCACGGCACTCGCGCATCAACGTACTCTATACTTACCCTCTATACGAAGGACCCCTGCCGATCCCGCTCCACACGGTCCCCCCCCCTGCGCGCCATGAGATGATCCCCAGCCCGGCAAACTCGCACTCGCACTCGCACTCGCGGCAACTCGCGCGCGCGCGAACAAACGAACACCCGAGGGTGCCGTCCAGCGCGCCCGCACTCCCGCACTCCCGCACGCCCGCGCTCCAGACCTCCAGACCTCCCCCCCCCCGACCCGATGCGATACTGCCGCGAAGGCATGACGGACGGACGGACGGACGGACCTCGCGCGCCAGTTCAGCCCACTCGCAACCTCCAAAAAAAAAGCCGGGACGGACACACGACGCGCAATTGCCCTGGGTTCTCTGTTGACGGAAAACGCGGAGTTAACAAGGAGAATCTTGGCAGCGCTAAGGGCGCGCAAAGCTCATACCGCCTTCGAATGGGTGAAAGGACACAATGGGCATCCCAGAAATGAGGGTGCGGACAAATGCGCAGGAGAAGGAGCGCGGAAACCGCCGACAGAGGTGCTAGACCTATCCCCGCCGGCAGAGCTTAGGCTGTCAGGAGCACGGTTAGGAATGACAACACAGAAAATTGCATATAAAGTGATACGCACTAGGAAGAATACGGCGAGCGTGCAACGCCCATCAGCCGTAACGGCGCTGACGGTCATTGCAGAAGATCTGGAAGAAGTATGTGACTATCAAGTCACCAACCGTGCAGTCTGGCTGTCATTACGGAAGAAGGATATCACCAGAGAAGCAAGACAATTCCTCTGGAAAGTAATCCACGATGCATTCATGGTTGGGCGCCATTGGCTGCGCCCCTCGATGCCAGACCCTCTCAAGGAGCGTGCCACCTGCAAGAAGTGTCTAGAGGTCGAGTCGCTCGACCACATTCTCTTCCGGTGCGCAGCGCGCGGGCGCGGACGAATCACATCCCTACTCGAGGAGACGTGGGAGATGACGGGCGTTGCCTTCCCGGGCCTGCGGTGGGGAACCGCTGTCGGCGCAGGGTGTGTGATCTTCAAGTCAAGCAATGATGCCCGGCTAGCTATGGTTGAGCGGCTATGGACAATACTGGCAACGGAGTCCCTCTACTTGATCTGGAAGCTGCGGTGCGAGAGAGTCATCCAAAAGGATGGGCGCGAGTTCAGTAACGCAGAAATTACAAACCGGTGGTATGCCACCATAGACCGGCGGCTCACTTTGGACCGCCGGTCCGCAGCCCCCTTCCTGGAGAAGAGAGCGCTAGACCCAAAAACGGTTGCGGCAACCTGGTCGATGATAGTCGATAATGCTGAAGACCTCCCACCCACATGGGTGGGGGATGGCGGGGTTTTAGTGGGTATCAGAAGGGGGAGATGATGAGGGGCCTGCGCCCTCAGATGACTTGACCCCTCCGGAGTCCCACACTAAGTGCGTAACGCATTTCCTCGCGGTACTAAACGTCAACGGTGATATTCTTGGACAACACACTTCCACTGGCTCTGTCGGGGAGTCCCCCTGACTGCGTCACCAGCGCGCCTGACCGTCCTACGGTCGCGACCTGCACAACATGCCCCCTGGGGACCAATGCAGCTCAAGGCATCTTGCGCTCCACCAAAAAAAAAAAAAAAAAAAAATTGCCCTGGGTTCTGGCCCCAAATAGGATAGGAACAAAGACCAGAACTGGTTTCCTGGTTCCGAGCCAGAGACAGGCTTGGAGCGCCGACTATAAAGTACAAAGCATTCAAAGCGACATACTAAGATGCTTTGTGACTCAGCTAGTGACTCTACTGACTGGGTTTCAGGGTCGGAACCAGCCTCGGAACCAGGCTGTCGACAGGAGTCCAGTTCAGACGCTGTTTCAGGCCCGTTCCGGACAGGAACCGCAGGCAAATGCGCGTCGTGACATCAGCGAGCGCCGACTCGCGTGGTCACCAACCGGCGTTCAACGTTCAAACCAAAGCCCCCGTCCCACATCCAAAAAAAGCGAGCCATCCGAAAACGTTCCCCCGGCGCGACGCGCTCCTGCCGAAACGCGCGACCCGCCGCCCTCCCGTCTCGGACGAGCCTCGGGCTCTGTGCAAGCACGTTCCTGTCGGTCGGTACAACACCCAACACCTCCCCGCCGTGTCGTGTCGTGTGCCCCGTGAACAAGACGTGCCCCGACCTGCGGGCGTCTCCCCATCTTGGCAGCGCCCTTGCCGTCGAGCGTCCGTCCCCCGCTGTGCCGGATCGCTGGCTACGGGGGGCCTCTTGCTGGACGCAGTGCCAGTGGCCGGGGGGGGGGAGAGAATCTGACAGTGGCCGGGGGGGAGGGGGAGAGAATCTGCCGGTGGTCGTCGTCGTCGACCACCGGCCCCGGCCGCTGTGGCGCACAGGTCCACGACGGGCAGCGCGGGACCGGCCCCGCGCGCGCGCACGCGATGCAGTACCCATAGCCCCGTAGCCCCGTAGTACCGCGCGGAGAAGAAGTGGGTCGTGCGCCGCGCCCGCACGAGGAGCGCGGCGGGCAGATCGCACGCCGCCACGCGCCCCCAGCTGGCGGGGCGGGTCGGAAGACGGCCGAAAAGTGACGGGGTGCGTCTCCACCTGTCTCAAAACGCCCGACGCGCGCGCGGGGCTACCGTAGAGCGCCCCCCCCCCCCCCCCACACACACACACACAAAGGAACAAAGGAAGGTGACTATCCCGCGATGCCGTGTCGGTCGAGGAGACGCACGGACGCACGGACGCACGGGAGGGACTCGAGCGTCCCCCGGCGCGACGGCGTGCCTCTCAGCGACGACATGCGATGTGATCGCCAATGGTAGAGAAGAGGAGCTCGCCTGGCGTGCGTTCCGCCCGCCCGCCTGCCTGCCGGCGCGGTGCCTGCGCACCACCCCCTCCTCTCGGCTGGGGGGGGGGGGGACGCGCTGACGAGATCCGCCCCGGACGCTGTGCAGACCTTCTCTGGATCTGTTGCCTATGATCCGCACGCAGTAGCGAGAGGCTTCAATGAGGGAGGGGGTGATCCAAGCGCGCGCGTCACGCACCCGAGCATCTCCAGCGCGTGCCCCCCCGCCGCTCGCGCACTCGGCAACCTGCCCTTCAATATTCAATAGTTAGTACCCGGTTCACGTTCCCCAGGCCCTCCATCGCCACCGGAACTCGCCGCCATGTCAAAAGCAAAAGCAAAAAAAAAACCACAAAGAATAAAAAACAAGAGAGGCACAGCCGTGCGATCCCCAATACATGCCCCTCGAAAAAAAAAACAAAAAAAAACAGGCGTTCAGCGCGGACCACTCGCAACACGCCGGCCCGTTCACGGGATGTGTGTGGAGGCCCGCCCGCCGCCAGCCGCCAGCCGCCAGCCGTCGCTCCCGTAAGATACGGCCTCGAGCTCGAACGCGCAATGCATTGCGCTAGCCAGCGATACTGCGCCGATCTCAGGCAAGCCGCGCGCCCGCGCGCGTGCTGCGGCGCTGCCCGACGCGAATGAACGGGCGCACGAGGACCACGAGGAGGTGGTGGAGACGGCGGCGGAGGCGGAGGCGCTGCCGCGATGGAGGCGGCGCGGCGCGAGTCCCTGGGGGGTTCCGGGGGCACGGTGCTCGCCCTCCCTCGAGAACAGGCGGTCTTCCGTCACCTGTTCAATTTTCGCGCCCCTGCGCGGAATCTTGTCCGCAAAAAATGGCGTTGGCACCGCATACGTTGAATTACCGGCTGCACGAAACCAAAAAAAAAAACCGCACGACCGTGCTTCATTCAGCGTGCGCTACCGTTACCACGACGGAGGCGGCGCGGCATGACACCTGCAAGTCCCGAGCGCACAGCGCTCGTCGCCTTCGAGATGAACGGGTAGTATCCTTCCGTGACTGCTTCAAAGTATGCGCCCCTGCGCAGCATCTCGTCCGAGACCGCAAAAAAAACCTTAGAAACCACAGGGCGCGGCGTGCGTTGAATGGCCGGCTGCAAAAAACACCGCGCGACCGTGTGCAGCTCCGGGAACGACGATATCACAAGGCAGACACACACACACACAAAAAAAAACCCCATACCGGAGCTCACCGAGGCAATCAAAGTCCCCGTTCTCCCCTCTGATCGCCTGCACGAAACGGCGGCAAGGGGGGTGGGGGGGAATGGGGGATGGCGCAGGCCCGCATGAGCGTCGGCGGTCGGAAGAGTCGTGCGTCCCGACACGTCTTCTCGACAGCGCCGCACAGCGCGAGCCTGACGTGAAGTCCCCGGGTGCTGTGCGGATGCGTGCGTTAGCCCTCTCGTCAGACCCGTGTCTTTTCGGGCCAGGTGGGAAGACAGCGATGAACGCGCACTTGTGTGGAAGCCTTCAAGCTGCACGAGCACGCCGTGCCCGCCGTGGGCCCCTCAGCGTCTTCGCCTGTCACCGTAGATGTTGCGGGAGAAAGATTTGTCTCGGGTCGCGGACTTCGTTCCGTACCGGTGTATACACTAACTCCGGGGGCGCTCAGGCCTTCAAGTAGAAGCAAGCACCGACCGAGAACCTCGCCTCGCTCGCAAACGGTATCCGGTGCGATCATGTGGGGGGGGGAAGAAAATGTCGCCGACATGGTGACATGGATGCTAACCAAGCACTCCGACGTCTTCGCGGGACAAATTGTTTTTGGTAGTTGAAACGCACTCTCGGTCA
The DNA here is from genome assembly GCA_022606055.1 of Trametes gibbosa. Taxonomy (NCBI): domain Eukaryota; kingdom Fungi; phylum Basidiomycota; class Agaricomycetes; order Polyporales; family Polyporaceae; genus Trametes; species Trametes gibbosa. Next base: position 252,649 of record JABYQJ010000038.1, on the reverse strand, counting down.
GAAACGAAAGTTGGCCCCCCTGGCTTGAGCTTGGAGTCGGACGTTGAACGTTGAACTTGAAAGCTAGACTCCTGATTAGGACGACGTGGCTGTGCTAAAACCAAATAGGCGCTCATATGGATGGTCTCATTTGAATGATGACTTGGATGAGACTGCCACCCCGGCCCGTTTGATCACCTACAACTCAGAGTCCAACGCACTTCTGCCGTGCGAGTAGGCTCACATACTTGACGCCATCCAAGTGCGCAAAGTGGTCACAAATTTGTGAACATGGATGTGTTGACGCTCACATCTCTATGTAGCTCACATCGATATCGACCAGATACACGTTGCAGACCTCGTCAAACACGATATCCTGACCGGAGGAATCGCACAGGCGGGTGAACGTGAGCAGGAGACGCCAGCGCCCCGTGAAGAACTCCTTGCATCCCTTGCAACCCGAATGCTCCCACAGGTCGACGTACCCAGCCTCCACCTCGATGTCCTCCTCCTCGTTGATCGACGTGCGGCTAGTGCTCTCCGACACGCTCCCTTCTTCCAACCCATCTCCGAGCCCCCGCATGCTCGATCCCTGCATGTTCTCCTCTGGCATACTGCTATCCACCGTGCCCCCACTCTTCGAACTTCCCTGGTCCCATTCTTCGTGAAAGGCTGACACCTGTGTCCCTCACGGCAGGCTTCAACATCATCCCACATAGATCCCCACACATCTTACCTGTGCGTCCAACGACAGACTCGCGTCACTCGGGAGCATGACGGCACACCACAACGCCGCCAGTTGGATGTCCCCACCAGACGAGCGCGGCGCGATCTCCGTCCTGAGCTCCATCCGCAGCTGCTCCCTGTGCCTCCAGTCGAGGAGCGACAGGTTGAGCTGCTCTCCCACCCGAAGGCCCGGCGCCGGGTCCTGCGTCAGGCTCGGGATGGCGAATCCGCTCTGCTTCAGCCGCGTGGTCACCCACGTGGGGAAGAAGAGCTTGTAGTATGGCGAGCGCGACGGCTGCCGCTGCAGGCCGAGCACCCCGTTCTGCGGCAGCTCTTTCACCAGGACGTGGGCGAGTCGGTAGGCGATGTAGCTTCGCTCCCAGGTAGGGATGAGACGTTGGACGGGGCTCTTCAGCGGACGCTGGAGGCAGGTCGTAAAGTCGAACCCCATGGGAAGAAGGAGACAGCGAACGTCGCGGTGGTACGGACGGCTCTTGACCATGTGCATCGGGGACTCTACACGGCCAGTAGGTCTCCTGTAGCGTGACACGCACAGTGGTAGGTGCATGAACCGTGGTAGGTCTGGAGGATCTACACACCTCGGTTTCCATGTCTCGATCACCTGCACAACTTCTTCAGACAGGTACCTCGTGCCAACGCCCCAAGGGCTACCTTCTCCCTGGAAGCGGAGGATGAGCGCCACGAAGAGGGTTTCATGATTCTCGATCTTGCAGCACGGCAACAGAAGCAACGTGCATCCGCCAGAGAAATGCATCACGGGACAAGTAGCCTGTATTCCGTGGCTCGTCACGGTGAACGACGCATTGTGGGGCGAGACGTCGTATGCCGCTGCGAACACCTTCTTCGTTATACTGATGAGATCGGAGCACTCCGTGAACGCAGCCGGACTCTCCGCGAGCAGGCACGAGCACTGCATGTACGCCTTCCCGCTCGAGGTCGGGAAGACCGATCGATACCCAACCATCGTCTCGACAGGATCGGCGCGTGGTCCCCAGGCGAAGAGGGTCGCGTCCGGGATCCGTCGCATGATCTCCTCCTGGAGCCGGATGAACGCTTCCTTGCCCTCACCGTATATCGTGGGGAGATGGACGTCAAAGATGCCCATCAGGCAGTATGCCTCGTCCTCCACCCGTTTCGTCTCCCTCCTCGACGCCCAGGACATGCGTCGCGCGACACTCACTTCGTGTAGCGCTCTCGTCCCCATGAGCACCGGAGCATCGACCCCGGTGATCTCCTCCAAGAGGCCCGAGATGGAGCGCTTCGAGGCGACGGGTATCCACGTCTGCGAGAGGAAGATGACGACCCTCGGCGCTATGAGCTCCTGCAGCGTCCAGCCGCGCGTGAACCACTTGCTCCTGCGGAACTGCGAGTTTGGGGCGTCCGGCCGCTCCCCGTCCGACACGTCGCACAGATAGGCGTAACACACCGTCGCGGCGGCGTACCACGCGAACATCGAGTTGATCGCCTCCGACAGCTCCGCGCTGCTCGTCTTGTCGATGCAGCAGGTGTCGATCCAGACCACCGCGAAGCCGTGCGCCTCCGCCCAGACGCAGCAGTACCGGATCTTCGGCGACACCGCATCGCGCGGGTTCGTACCCGTCTCCGCGCACTCCCGGGCGATCTCCCGCAGGGACTGGAACGTCTGCTCTGGGCCGTCCGGGGGCTCGTTCTCCCAAACATGCGAGAGGATCGCATACTTCGCGGGCGGGCGCGGAAACCACCTGAGCTCGGCTCGGTCAGTGGTGAGGAGCCACATGCATGTGCCCGCGAGGAGCTTCTTCCCCTTCGTGTGTATGTGTCGTTGATGTTGCACCTGTAAGGCTAGGCCAGCGTGGTTGTGAGATGAAAGGTATATCACGTCCACATGCTCCGTCCTATCGATGGCGAACAGCGCCCAATGCACGAGGCTAGGCGATCCCACGGACAGAGGCTTCTTATGGACCGGAATTCCTGACTTTCCCCAACCAGCTGGGCATGTTGCTTGCGGCACTGCACGCAACAAGAGCTCTAAAACAGTACCTCTATCTCGAGCCCGCAAGAAGCATCACGAGCATATATCTCTCCGGAAGTATGTACATGTGTTTAAGTAGGATAGTTCGACACCAATATATCCGGCATCTGATACGTTCTTCATTGCTCCCCGCCAGTGTATGGAAGTGCCTGCCATGGCCCCGGTGCCAAAGGCACTAGCGGACAATCGGAAGGGTCGATCTCCAGGACGCCCTGCAGCTTCTTTCAGACATATGATCATTGGATGACCACAAACACACCGGGATACACACCTGATACCGAACGGTCAAGATCCCCTTTGCGTCCGCACGCGTCAAAACGCGTTGGAAGCCCAAGGATAGCGTATCCTCGAAGGCCTCTTCTGGTGGGCCTTGCGAGCGGAACACCACGCTTACAGAAGCCAACCCGGATATCTGAGAGATGGCGGTATCCAAGCCATCCCAAAGTGCTTCTGCTGAATCCCCCTGTGTCACATCTTTGCTGCCCTCGCTGAGATAGATGGGTATATGAAGCGTCAGATATCGGAGGGACCGCGGCGGATGTCGTGCGAGGATGTGGGTGTATGCGGTGAGCGCGGCGAAGAAGAGTGTGTGCTCGTTCGTCACGTAGCTGTGGTGGCTATAATTCAAGTGAAGACACAACGATTCGAGGTGCGTGCATCCGGTCAGCCCAAGCTCATGCCATCGGGTGACATCATCTGTGCGCGAAGTCCGGCGGTCATGTATATTCACACGGATGGTAGGAAGGAGTACGCACTCATGTCCTCACGTTCCCAAAAAATGTCTTTTGGCTCGAGTTCAAGCCGCTTCAAGGTCAGCATCGCATCTTCTATGACACCTTGGTACTCGTCAACCTCGTCCCATGAGGCCCACGTAAGACGAAGATATTGAAGTGCGCCGCGGATGCTCCGGGGAATCTGCAGTGTATTCAAAATCATATTCGTAGGTCCGGCTCCCAAATTATCGTAGTGCATATACTGAATCACCGTCTGCGAGGGCCGAGTGACTGATGACGCCCGCATGTGTTGGCGGTCCGTGCTCCAGAAACCACTGAAGCAAAGCTCGTCCACAGCAGCAAACATACGTACCGCGTCGAGTGCGAGCGTTATATCTTCTGCGTGCCAGTCGACGCCACACCCAACGATATGCAAGGAGTGCAGGTGTGGCAGGGAAGCGAGCGGAAAGTCGTCTCCGTTGTCTCGTCGGGATTCGAGGGATACGCCGTCCAACGTGAGGTTGCGCAGGTTGGGAAGCAGTAAAACAACCGAGTGGATGGTCAGCACGTCTACAATTTCAGGGTCTGCATGATAGAAGCTGCTTCGAAGAGTGTCGCAGCGGAGAGCTAGGTCTTGAATATGAGCACGGACATGTTCGAAGTTCGTCTGCAGGCGCTTTATGAATGTAGCAAAGTGACACTCGGAGGCGAGTGAGCGGACGTCCATGGAGCGGAATAGATACGAGTACGCCACGGACGTCCAGGCATGGCAGACGAGAGAGCAAGACTTGAGAGATGTCTGGTCATCTCCAAGGTAGCCAATGACAAGACGTTTCAAATCTACGGGAAGACTTTCAGCGTTGCTGTGAATATTAGTACGCATATCTGTGTATCACCCCGAGAGTAACGTCGTATCGTTATTGCCAACAGCCAACCAGAGACTCAGAGTTCAGCATAGTCAGGACTTACCGCAGATTGTATCGACTACACCCACGCAAGCTTGATGGGGAAGGGCGACTTGGGGGGAATGATAAGCTTACGCCCCTCCCTGTGCAATCATTCCTTATACAAGCTCATGACAATAAGCATAAAGCCATGACTCCGCCTGCCGTCTTGTACGACGTGTATGAGGAGTATAATACCCACCGAACGAATGTTCCACTTGCTTTTATGCGACCCAAGAATAATGGTAGTCCTCAGTGAGGACCATGTGGCGTACATTATGTAGCATTCTTCGCATGATCTGAACGATGCATTTAAGTCAGGAAATCGTGTCGCCGGCCTCCAGCCTGAGCTTCAACGCTCACCTTCTCTGGGTTCAGACCGTGCCACATACTCAGTACGCCCGCTAAGAGTACTACACCTGTGTTGTCATAACCTTTTCAAGATCACTAAAATGCAATCCATTTCAGGTTGTTAAAGAACAGCAGAGGCGCGATAGAGAAAATAGGCTTGAGATCGTGATTGGGGAAGGAGGAAAGGCCGGAGAGCGCGCGATGGAACAGACCGCCGGCGCCCAAGCCACATCACCTAGAGTTTAAGTTGCACAGACCAGATAGCCTATGATACAAACTACCACCACTGAGCAACGTGAACACGAGGGGCCCGAGAGTGGCTGGCAAATGCGACTGTGAGCATCGCCGAAAACGGATAGTGAAACGAAACCATGCATTATGCGGCTGAATGTTTACAGTACAGTACACTAGTGCACAAAGGAGGATGCGAGACTCGCACAAACAGACCCCGCTCAGCGCTGCCCGTACGACTTGGTCTCGTACTTGCCTGCAACAGCGTCAGCGATCACGCCCACACACCCGCAGACACATCTGCGACACTCACCAAGGCCGACGATGATGTTCGCGGGCTCCTGCGCAGCGCCCTTGAAGTAGTTCTCCAAGATCTGCTTCGTGCCCTTCGCATACCGCGCCTGCGCGTCGAGCGTCGTCCCCGAGTAGTGCGGCACCATCCCGTTCCCGCCCCCGAGGTGGTTCTTCATGTACCGCCACGGGTGGTCCTTGGGCGCAGGCTGGACGTTCCACACGTCGCCCGCGTACCCGTTGATCTGCCCGGACTTGAGCGCCGCAGCGACGTCCTCGGCGTTGCAGATCGCGCCGCGCGCCGTGTTGACCAGCCAGGCGCCCTTTTTGAAGTGCTTCAGCAGGTCCGCGTTGACGAGCCCGCGCGTGCCCTCGTGCAGCGGCGCGTTGATCGTCACAATGTCGCACTGCGAGGACTGTTAGCGTGCAGAAACACGTCGCGCGAACGGATGCGCTCACCTGCGAGACAAACTCCTTCAGGTCCTCGACCCGGCGTGCGCCCAGCTTCTCGGCGTTCTCTGCGATCCCATGTGGGTCAGCGGGGCGCCATTGCTGACAGCAGCACCAGAGACGTACCAGCAGAGAGCGCGGCGTAGTCGTAGTACAGCAGCTCCTTCGGGTTGAAGGGCTTCAGACGCTCCAGCACGAGACGGCCGATCCGGCCAGCGCCGAGCGTGCCAATGACCTTGCCCTCGAGATCGTACGCGTTGCGCGCAATGTCGGACACTTGCCACTCTCCACGCTCGATCATCTGCGCGCGGCCGTCAGTCAATGCGTCAAAGGGAGGGGGGGAGGGGGGGAGGGCGCGACGCGACGCACCTCGTGAGCGGGGACAAAGTTGCGCACGAGCAGCAGGATGCTCATCATCACATGCTCCGCGACAGAGACCACGTTCGACCCAGTCACCTCCAGCACCTGGATCTTCTTCTCCACCGCCGCGTTCAGGTCGATGTGGTCAGAGCCGACACCGGCCGTGACGCAGAGCTTGAGGTTCGGCGCCTTGTTGACCAGCTCCCGGGTGAGGTAGCCGGGATGGAAGGGCGTGGTGATCAGGATGTCCGTGTCCTTCAGCTCCTTCTGGAACACGCTGTTCGGGCCCTCCTTGTCGTCGGTGACCTGTTACCGTGCGCCGCGTGAGCATGCGTACCGGCGCGAGTGCAGAGAGGGCGCGTACGATGTACTCGTGCCCCTGAGACTCGAGCCACTCGCGAATCCCGAGCTGGTTCTCGACCGTGCCGAGGAGACGGGGCTCCTGCTTGGCAGCCTCGCCACCCTTGTAGAGAACAGCGAGGACCTGAGGCAGAGCGAGCGAGGTCAGTGGGCGGCGCTCCAGCTACAGGCTGCACGAGCTTGCCTTCAGACCAGCAGAGCTGTTGTGGTTGACCGTCGGTGCGAGGGTGCGGCCATTGAGCATGCGCGCACCCTTGGCAGAGCCGATGTTGCGCTTGAGAGAGGCAGCGAGGACAGACATGGCGTCGAGTTTTGTCGTCTAGGAAGCCGGGCTCGGGAAAGTAGATGCGGTGCGGTGTAGTTGGAGATGAGAAGACAGGAGCTATAGAGTCCTTGTCGATGTTGAGAAGGGGCAATGAATGGACGGGGGATTATATAGGAGTGGTGCTTAGGGCAGCCGCCGTCTCGCGTTACCCGACAGAGTCCTTGTCCGCCCGCGAACGCACGGGTTGTGTGAGTACCGCCGAAGCATGGTAACGCTACTGAGAAACCTGGTTCCGAGAATGCGCGAACGCGCAGGAGAGGGATGCGGTCATGTGCGAGCGTGGGCGCACTCCGGAGTTCGGGTCGTTCGCGGGGGTAATTGGCGCTGTCGTTCGGAGTTGTCTGACAATGTCCGTAGCGGTGAATCACGGAGACTGTATTTGTATAGTGGATGGGTTAAGGACTGAGGATGTTGTCCTCGCAGTCAGTAGCGGTTTATGCATGATGTAGTACTTACGCTGTATAAGGCTGCGAATGCACCTCCGGCCCGAACAGCGCAGGCTATAAATGAAGATGCCGTAGTACTAGACATTGCCGACTGCCGTCAGACACCGGTTGCTTCAGAGTCGGATGAGGTCCCGGGTGTGGAACACATTATATTACATTGTACTCTGATGAAAGTAGTACCAACATTGGCATTGCAGAGGCGTGTGGAGTTGACCTGGAATCATAATGACATTACCTTGAGTCTCGATCCACTGGGCAAGATTCGGGTGAAGTCGGAAGAGTTTCAGGAGTCGCCAGCCGGGATTATCTGACGTAACCTAGAGCCCGATGGTTGGCGCATCCGTATGTCGGCACTTGAAGTCAACATAGCACAACATCCAAACCAGAGTATCTCCTAACTCCTTACACATCGTTCAGTATGTAGTCCGCGTCCAGCAACCAGGGCCGTGCGGTTTCCTCGTAGTCCTACATGAGGTCCCAACATCTAATTCAGTCGGCGCAAGTACGTAGCCACTGGAGTAGCTCGCCAAGACAAACCAGGTAGAATGCGACACATATGACATGCCAACGCAAGTCTCCTTCGATCACGGTGCGTCCCTTCCTCATTCCTTGAGGCCCAGATATGGGAACCTACAGGCACTGCCAATGCATCCCCGAAGAACAACAATGGTTGTTCGCAGGGCGATAGTCTTGCGGGTACGTACGAGAAAGGCAGAAACACAAGTTATAGACAGAGTCAGAGGGCGGATCATTCGAATGCTGAACCGCACATGCGAGTAGACTTGAGGAGAAGCCTGCAGCGTCTGGCGAATTACTCTTTGTGGACGCTTTCCTCGCCCATGAGGGATCCCACAGATAGACAGACCTGACGTTCACCTCGTTTTAGTCCTTCAAGCCGTCCCTGCTGTCGCAGCTCCGTCGCTGTCGACGAGGCTCCCCTCATCTTTGCTATGCGCTTGGTCTTGTGCATCTCGGCGTAGACTGTCAATGGCGGGTCGGCTCTGGATAGGACTGCGTTCATAGCTGGCTCTCACCTGGGGGCCGAAGTATGCACTGCCTTTTGCTCGGGAGTCCGATCGCACACCGCAACGCGGCCAGTGACATAGGTACCTTCGAAGTCAGATGTTTGCTGCTGGACATACCATACCACTGGAGCGCTTGGGCATCTGCTCTTTTTCCCTATAAAGCTGCTCTTCAAAGCCGTGCTCTGGGGGCGGCGGCGGCGCGCCTGTATACGCGGGCGCTGAAGCCGTGACACATGGGGAAACACACCTTGCATGGGTGTGAGGACGGACGCTCGGTAGCATGTTTGGGAAGCAGATGGCCAACGGCTGCTCCCGACCATGTTCACCCGGCATAGGAGCTGTTCGATCGTACCACGGCCGGAGGGCCTAGAAAGTCAAATGTCAAACAGCCATAAAGGTCACAGAAACGATCGGCTACACAGGAGACTTCGGGTCGAGAACGATCCACTCACGTCTCTCGCCGATAGTTCCGCGGATCCTCGACCAGGGTCCTATCAATCGTGGTACGCACTTTCCAAGGATTCACTGTCATCTCCCTGGACATCGAAGCGAAGTAGAACATGCGCGACGGAGCTGGTTTCTTTAATCTGTACGGTCCGACTCGAAGAAGCCAGTAACAGCGTTCAGTGACCAGAGCCGCCTCCCCAGGGAGCCCCGCGCTACGACATGACCCTGGTCGTCGATGCGGCAGGTGTCGATCGATCCATAGCCACCGGAAGCCATACGTCCCCGGGCAGACGCGACACCAGGTCGCGCGGCGTCTGGAGCCGCCGAAGCGTCCCGCGGGCACGTTGAATTTGTGCCCGTCTCGGTGCACACGTGGGCGATCTCTCTCAAGGGCTGGAACGACTGCTCGGTGCTCTGGGGGCTCGGTCCCTAGACGTGCGATGAGTGTTATTCCAGTATCCAAGTCCAAGTGGGGAGGGTCAAGAAGGGGGACGCTCGAGTGCCTCTTCAGCTCGGCTCAGCCGGTGGCGACATGGGCACCACCAACGTGGAACGAGCTTGGGCTTGCAGACCGATGAAGTGTGGGAAGCGTATGGGATGGGGGGATGCCTGTGGGTAAGTACTAAGTACTAAGAGTCTATCATGTATTTACTTCTGCTACTCGACGGCGCGGATCAATGTGGGCCACATCTTGCACCTTCCACACATCATAGAGGGTATACTCTGGCAACTCACTCAAACTGATCTCGACGCCGCCATTGACCAGTGACCGACGGAGGAACCTCGCACAGTTCCAAGAAAGACTTAAACAGGCCAAGACTAGTCATTGTAATAGCGCAGTCCTGGGCCAATCCTGCCGATACGCCACCTAGAGCTCGGACGAGCGTGACGCGCGCGCCGGTCCAATTCGAACGTACACGTTCCCTGCGTACTGTATGATATGACGAGAAACAAAGGAACGGAGGTTCATACTAGTGATAGGGCGCGAACACGACAAGAGGATGATACACTATTTGCTTTTCAAGAAAAAAGGATAGACCTCGCAGCACAACACGCCGCGACGACTGCAACAACAACAACAACCATAACAACTACTGCAAACAACTGCACGAACGAGAGACCAAACGACCGATGAAAGAGCCTATGCACCACACCGAGCGCGAGCGTACACGTCTGTCTATATAAGGAGGGCGGGCGGGCGTGTACGTATCTGTTGTATCCAAAGCTGTATGTACTAAGATTAATGTGCACTGTGCACTTGACAAAGGGTCCGCTGCGGTGCAGAGAAGCATGGTATGCATACGGAAGGAGCGCTCTGCCCCGAACGCCGAGAGGGCCAGAGAAAGGGGGGGGGGAGGGCGAGCGAGGCGGGGCTCGAGAGAGCGCAGCAGATATCACCGGCTGAGCGTGCGCGCGTCGTACTCGGCCATGCTCGCCTTCGTGTGGCTGTGCTCGTCGATCGAGGGCGAGCGGCGGTTCTCGAGGGGCACGTCCGCCGAGTGGCGGGAGGCGCCGCGCTTGCCTGCGAGGTACTTCATCCAGGTGGGGACGATGCCGCCGGGGGGGATGACCCACGTCTCGGCGACCTCGTAGTTCGGGGGCGCGAAGCGGGGCGAGATCTTGATGAGCAGCCAGGTCGAGCCGTTGATGAGGGTGTAGGAGATGATGCCCGCGATGACACCGTACGCGATGTTGTACGAGAGCGGGATGATGATGATCGTGAGGAAGGCGGGGACGGCGTCGCCGACGTAGTCCCAATTAATCTCGCGGACGCTGGGAAGGGGGAGGGTCATGAGCAAACACTTTCTGAGGCGCGTGGGGAAGGTGAGTGGAACTCACTTGCGGATCATCAACGAGCCAACGATGACGAGCGCACCGCCTGTCGCCCATGGCGGGATGGACGCAAAGATCGGCGCGAAGAAGACGGAGACGAAGAACATGATGCCGGTGACCATCGCGGCGATACCCGTCTTGCCACCTTCGGAGATACCGGTCGCGGACTCGACGAAAGCCGTGACGGGGGACGTGCCCATGAGGGCACCCATCGAGATACAGAACGCGTCAATGCAGTACGCGATGGTCGAGCCCTCGAAGTCGAGCGTGACTGGATCGCGGAGACCGGCGAACTTGGCCATCGAGTACAGAGTACCGGTGGTATCGAGGATATCGACATACAGGAAGGTGACCAGGGCGTACCACACCTTGCCGTTTCCGTAGTTGTACTGTAGGACATCGAGACGGATGTGAGCAAGGTCGCATCTTGTGATTTGGTCTTTTGGAGGGTGAAACTTACGTCGAGGGCGTTACCGACATGCTTCAGCGGCCAGAAGGTAACAACCTCCTTGAAGAAGTCGAACATGGTGTCACCGGCGTCCGTGTGCGGGAAGTAGGTGACAGGCGTGGAGCGAGGCCACGAAATGATAGACGTGAGGAAGATGCCGATGAGGATTGCACCCCTCACACGGTAAAGCATCAAGAACACCGTCAAGACGCTACAGGTCCGCGAGGGATTAGCGTGAGCAGATGCGCAATGCGATTTGACACCTACCCGCCGAGGAAAATACCGAGCCACATCGTAGGGCTGCGCAAGACCTTGGTACCGCAATAATTAGCGAGGGTATCGCTGAGGAAATCTGCATCCGGAGGTGAGGGGGAGCGGGCCACATTATGGAAAAAGACTCATACCTTCTGGGTTGCAACCGCCGAGGCCTACAAAGTTTGTAGTGTCACCACCGATAACGCCAAGGCCGCTGGGCGCTGAAGACAAGGGTCAGAACGAAAGGACTATACTCGCGGAAGGAGAAGCATGGCTCACCAAGACCGACGAAGGCGATGAAAAATCCGATACCGGAGCCGACGGCCATGACAAGCGACTGGGGCATGGAGCGCGCAAGCCATTGACGCAGACCGAGAAGAGAGAGGATCAAGAAGATCCACCCTTCCATGAATACCGCGGCGAGGGCTTCCCTATACGAGATGAAGCCAGTGCCGTGGAAGCCGACGACGGAGTATGTGAACTGAAAGCATATGAGTGATCAGTACGTGCCTGGATCTACTAGTCAACTGTTTTGAAGTCTAAAATATCACGGGCGTTCCAACCGCGGCCTGCGCGCGCCAAATAGAGCAGCATGCGATAGTCAATGCGATCGGCAACTACTGCTATTTTGAACCGGCGCCGCCACATCTCCCCCAAGCTTGTGCAACCGGAAAGGCCTCAGAGTGGTAGAGACAAGGGAAGGAGACTCACGTATGCGTTGAGGCCCAAACCTGGGGCCATCCCAACGGGGAGGTTCGCAAACAGACCCATGAGGAAAGACGAGAGAGCGGCGATGGCGGCGGTGGTGGTGATGAGGTCACGCTGGACCTCGCTGACACAGGACAGGTATGTGGGGTCTGCGGCGCAGCCGTCATTTGTTGAGCAAACACATGTCCCTCCTGAATCTCGCAGGATGGCAGCGTTCACGGAGATCTACGAGGAGCGTTAGGGGACGTGCGTGTTTGGAAAAAGGAGGTGTGCGCACGATGTACGCCATGGCGGCCTGGAGGAAAACAGGGCGGGGTTAATTCGATGTCACTCGGCCTCGATGCGTTTGCACACTCACCCATGTTGTGAGGCCTGCACGAATCTCGGTCTGTATGGGGGTAAGAAAAGGGGAGAGAAGAGAGAGGGGAAGACGGGCCAAGAAGCGAGAGCCCTCGCGTTCCTTTGGGTGACCGGAGCCTTCGAGGCGGAAGTATCTGCCGACGACAGAGTCCGCGACCTGGAGAGCGCTTAGCGGGATGGAGGAGGGCCATGGGGGGGACGAAGCGTACCACGGCGTTGAGTCTGTCTGTGAAGCCTACCATGACTGGGGCGTGCAAGCAGACGACGGGAGATGGGGGACGGAGGGGAGGGAGGAGGGCGGGGAGACATTTTATCGGAATGGGCGCCGGCTCGATAACGCACGCGATCCACCGAGCGGTCGTTTGTTCAGCCGCGGATAGATAACTCTCTCTTTTCCTGCACGTGGCCCAGCCCCGAGTCCGAGTCCTCGTCCAGTCTATACCCGCTTGAAACACCACACTCGACTCAATTTTTGTGTTTGTCTTGCTCCTGTCCCACCGTCGACGTCCCCGCCGCTCGCAATGTCGTGCGCGACAGAGTCAGTGGCTGCGCGCGAGCTCGTTGGGATCGCCCCTGGGCGCTGGGCGTTGGTGGCGCAGTCCGCCGCCGCTTCTGACCTCCTCCGCGCACACAACGCTGCGAAATCCGACCCGTCACACGAGCAGGTACCATCCCTTTCTGCCGTCAGACTCTGTGAAGTTCGAACGAATCCACACACTCTTCATATTTCTCCAGGCGGTGTAGAAGTCGCAGGGACATGTGGCGGGCGTTTGGGCGACCTGCCGAGGCTTCTGTGTACCCCTTGCGTGTCTGATGCGCACGCTCGGAACGATCGTTCACTCGCCGCCCTCGTCTCGCTCGAATACATTGGGTCCCTTGCGCCGCTGAGCTCTTGCCAACCTGTCATCAGTAGTATCCCAGCTTGTGGAGGAAGTTCAGAAGCTACTCTACTGGGTGCGAACGGCAACCAACACACCCACCGCTCATTCCACGGTATGGCCCCCGAGCGGATCACGCTTCGATCCACAAGGTCCAACGCACTTCTAGCGTTGATGCAGAAATGTTCCTCCCCCTCCTCCCCCACGCCGGGTTCCTCAAACACGCCGGGCGCGACCAGAAATCCGCGCACACCTTCGCCCCGAGTCCACTTCCACCCACGGCGCGCGCCCGCGCGCAGGAACGTCTCCGACGAACGGTGCTCGGCCCCCCCGCGTACGCGTTACCGTCGCGGCAACACCCCCGAACCTGGACCACCACCACCAGGGTCCAGCAGCGCTGGGCACGGTGACCGGTGGAAGTTTCAAATGCAACGATCGGAAGCAGGTCCCGCGCCACCAACAGGAGCTGAGCTCAACGACGGCCCACCGCGCACCAGTGCAGTCTCTGCAGGGCTGATCGGGCAAGGCACGGTCCCCCTCCCCCCCCCCCCCCCCATCCGCACACCGGGCGTGCTCCCGCCGGACGTGTTTGTTTGGCTCAACGTTTGCGGTGACTGCTAACGTGGTGCGCCTCCCCCTTCCCGCCTCTTGCCCGCGTTCCTGGCACTTTGCGCGCTCGCTGCGGGGCCGCGGGGTGCGCGGGGTCGGGGTTCGGGCGGATGCTTGGGCGGTGTCAGTACTGAATTTCTGCGTACTTGATCATGAGGATCACGAGTGTGTGTGTGCGTGTGTGTGGCGCTCTGGCGTCGTCCGCGGTCGCGAAGCAGGCGTGCGACGGTAGTGGACTACTGCGGCTCCGACGTCAACGGTCGCTTAGCAGCAGCGTTCTTGCAGACTCAGAGCAGCCAACAGAGGAGGTGCGTGCGTCCTGGGCAATGGGCACGCGCGCGTGGAACCTGACCTTCGAAGGAGACTGGCAGTGCTGAGCGGAATGTTTGCATGGAGACGGTCGTTGGGTCCTCTGAGTCTGAGTCTGAGGCTTGAGCCCCGTGGCATGCCTGGACGATTGCATGTGCATCCCAAAGAGAGTGTAATTTTGATACAGGGGTCGTTTGTTGAAGTGTTCTAGCCCGTCGCTCCTCGGTGGTCGTTCGGGGTCTGCGTATCAATTGGTGCCAATGGAATGATAATCCATGTTACCGTGGATTCGTGCCAGCTCGCCTGCGCTCGCCGCTTCGAGTCGGAGCATGTCAAAATGTCGAGCAGGATCTGCTCCGGACCCGGGCTTACTCAGCGCTCAGCGCGCAAGTGCTGCGGAATCAATATTCAATTGCAACGTCCATAACCATGTCCCGACCCGTGTCGCGTTCTCCGAGAAAGTGAGCAGCCACTCGGGCGTCTTGACGCCGTCGACTACGGTATCATGGCAAATGATAGCATTGGCAACCTAAAACTAGTGATACATATTTGCTGTAAATCGCACATGCTCCGGCTCGACTCTACATCTACGTACAGATATATGTGGTTGGTCTCTACGACCCTTTTTTCTTACTCTACCGTTCAAGCATGCAAGTGTCATAGTGTTCCGGTCAGATACCGCACGAGTCCAAGATCACGTCTTCTATGTGTGCTTTTTCCGTTGCCCCCCGCCCCCTTCGCCCCCCTCGGTCTCACCACGAGCCTGTTCAGGAGATCAGCCCATCACGCTCGCCAAGAGCGCCATGCGGACCTGTGTGCGCCCACAAAAATCAACAACGACCGTCACAAGCGGAGAAAGGGGCATGGACGTACGAAGAGCCCGTAGCGCATCTGCCGGAAGTACACCGCACGCCGCGAGTCAAAGTCGACATCCGGGTCGATCTCTGCTCGAACGCGCCCGCGCCGAAAAAAACAAAAAACAAAAACAGACAAAAAAACAAACAGACAGACACATCAGCAACCGACGCCCATCGTCGACAGACACAGCCGCCGCGGGAAACACGCACCGTTGACGCGCGGGAGGGGGTGCATGACGATCATGTCCTCCTTCGCACGCGAGAGCACCGCGTGGTCGACCCGGTACGAATCCTTCACCGCGAGGTACTCCGCCTCGTCCTTGAACCGTTCCTTCTGCATCCTCGTCACGTACAGCACGTCCGTCCCCCCGAGGACCTCCTCGAGCGACTCGCATTGGTACACGGGGATCCCGGCCTTGCGTGCCGCGGACACCACGCTCGCGGGCATCGCGAGCGACGGCGGGGACACAAAGTTCAGGCGCACGGAGTACAGGGAGAGCAGGGTAACGAGGCTGTGCACCGTGCGTCCGTTCTTGAGATCACCGAGCATGGTGATCGTCCGCCCGTTGACCGTCCCGAGCTCGGAACGGATGGTGTAAACGTCGAGCAGAGCCTACAGAATCTGGTGAGTAACATAGCACTGAGGGGCGTTTGGGGGGTGGGGGGGGGGGGGCACTCACCTGCGAAGGATGCTCGCCGATGCCGTCGCCCGCGTTGAGAATGGGCACGGGAGAGTACTTCGCGGCCAGCTGGGAACTGCCGACCTCCGGGTGGCGCATGACGATCGCGTCTGCGTAGCAGCCGAGCGTCCTGATAGTGTCCGGCAGAGTCTCGCCCTTCTGCACCGAGGAAAAGTCCGCGTTGATGTTGACGACCTCCCCGCCACACCGCTTCATCGCGGCGTCAAAGGACGAGGACGTCCGGGTGGACGGCTCGTAGAAGAGCGTCGCGAGCACCTTCCCCTTGAGGATCTCGAGCGTGCCGTTCCGCTCCACTTGGAGTTGCATCTCGTGGGCGATCGTGAAGAGATCGTGCACGTCGCGGTGGCTGAACTGCTTGACGGACAGAATGTGGCGCCGGTTGAACGCGGGATGAGGGAGGAGATGAGTGAAGATCTGGGCACTGGTGACAGGGCCCTGGATGGGCGCGAGTGCCGTTGAGGTGGCGGTAGTAGCAGGAGGGAGGGGTGCATACGAGGGTGCGTCAACGGGGATTTTCGAAGGCAGAGCCGACACCTCCGGACGAGGACCAGATACCGACGCCCGCCTCTCAGCAGGAGGATGACTGAGGGTAGTGCTCGACAAATCCTTGCCGAGCGGAGCACCGGAGAGCTCGCCGTCGAGGAAAGCGGTCTGACCATGGATCTGCACCCGGTGAACCGCGCCGTTCACCGCGATACCCTCCAGCGGGGACCAAAATTGCTTCCTCTTGCGGAAGTGCGACCGGCGGCCAACGACAATCTCCACATTGGTGTGCGTCTGTTCCGGCAGCTCGAAGATGCGCAGCGGGTTGTCGTGCAGTCGGCGACGAACATCATCCAGAGTGAGACGCCCTGCGGCGACAGCATCCAGGAGCAGCGGTAGTGTCTCCTCGATGCCAGAAGCGGCGGAAGCCTCCTTGCCGAGCTGTGTGGCAAGCTCGTAAGGCACCCGTCCTACAGAGAAGACGTCGATCGCGTCCAGGTTCTCCCAGAGGTACTTCTGATCCTCAGCGGTAGGCAAACACGTGACGCCAGGGAACTGTTCCTTCGTGAAGAACAGGGCGTATACGGTGACATCGCACGTAACCTTCAGTTGCTTGGCCTTACTGAGCGAGATGAAGAGCATGTCCTCCCTCGTCTGGACGTTGGTGACATGAAGCGTGCTGTTATGGAGGTCTGCGAGGAGCAGAATGGGGGCGAGGTTCGCGCCGCGAGCGTCGGTCACGATAGGCTTGTCGGTCGGCCAGGACGCGAAGTGCGCCGCGGTAGCAGTGATCTGGGTGTCCGCATCACCGTAGCGGAAAGGAACGAAGAGGGTCTTGACGTCCGCCTCGAGCTCTTCATCGAAGGACTTGACGTTCGAAGTAGACGCAGTGATACTGAGAGCATAGTTGGAGTACGCGCGGCCCGCGATGTTGGCCGCCGCGCTGTCCAGGGAGGTACGGTCAGTCAACTTGCTGTTGATGCCCACAGGAAGGATGAGCGCTGTAACGAAGCCGCCGCCAAGAGAAGCCCTCGTCGCCTCCACCACGTCCTCACCGGCAAGGGAGAGGTCGGGAACGTAGGACGCGATGTTCACGAGCCCGGGGAAGATATGAGTCTCATGAGACGTCTTGAAGTCCACGGGGGACACGTCGAGGGGCAGCTTGCGGACAAGAGCCTCGAAGAGGATCTTCGCGATCTTGACGTTGGTAATGAGCGGCACAGCGAAATCAACAGCCATGCGACGGGTGCGGTAGCCTTTGCTCGCATAGCTGGCAGGGCGACGGTAGTGGTTCTTGGACGGAAGGTTGATGTACATGTCGATGAGATTGTTCGCCAAATGCTGGGTCAACGAATACTCCGACTTTTGGTCGCTGCCCTCGCCGAGGATCTCCAGGTACTGCAAGGCCCTGATGAGAAAATGGGACACGAGCGGCGCATATCACGACATACCTTGCAAGGAACACCATGCTCCGTGAAAAAGTCCGCCGTTCCCGACGTACCGAAGATGTTGTACCCCGCAGCGCGCAGGCGCTGCACGGAAGGCAAGATTTCGAGCTTCTCCTTGTAACTCCCGATGGAGAACAGGATGTTCTTCTTCGGCAGGACGATGCCTGTCGAGATCAACGCCTTGACGTACGCCTCGTACTTGTCCTTGCCAAAGCACGCCACCTCCCCGGTCGACGCCATCTCGACGCCCAAAACGGGGTCCGCGCCAGACAGCCTGCTGAAGCTGAACTGCGCAACCTTCACGCCGACATAGTCCGGGGGCAGCGGGACGTGCGGGTACGGCTCGACGGGCAGGTTGAGCATGACCTTCGTCGCCATCTCGATCGCGTCGATCCCGGTCACCTTTGACACGAACGGGAACGAGCGCGCCGCGCGCAGGTTGCACTCGATCACCTTGATCTCGTTGTTCTTCGCGATGAACTGGATGTTGTACGGCCCGGTCACGTTCAGCGCGTTCCCGATCTTCGCCGTCGCGTCCTCGATCCGCCGCACCGTCTCCGGGTCGAGGTCCTGCGGCGGGTGGATGAGCGTCGCGTCGCCCGAGTGCACCCCCGCGTTCTCGACGTGCTCCGAGATGTAGTGCATGATCATCTGCCCGTCCTTCGCCACCGCGTCCATCTCTATCTCCTTCGCGCCCTCGATGTACTTCGTGATCACGACCGGGTGCTCGCGCGAGACCGCCGTCGCCTGCGAGAGGTAGCTGTTGAGGTCGTTCTCGCTGAACACGACGTTCATCGCCGCGCCGGACAGCACGTATGACGGGCGGACGAGCACGGGGTAGCCGACCTTCTCGCAGAACGCGTGCGCCTCGTTGAAGCTCGACAGCTCCTTCCAAAGCGGCTGGTCCACGCCGATCTCGTCCAGCAGGCGCGAGAACTTGAACCGGTTCTCCGCGGTGTCGATCATCTCGGGCGAGGTCCCGTAGATTTTCACGTTCTGCCGGTAGAGCGGCAGCGCGATGTTGTTCGGCGTCTGGCCTCCCATGGAGATGATCACCCCGCGCGACCGTTCGGCGTCGTAGATGTCGAGCACCGTCTCGAGACAGATGTTCTCGAAATACAGCCGGTCCGCCTCGTCGTAGTCGGTGCTGACCGTCTCCGGGTTGTAGTTGATCATGACCGTCGAGAGTCCGCTCTCGCGCAGCGTCCGGATAGCGCGGACCGCGCACCAGTCGAACTCGACCGATGAGCCGATGCGGTACACGCCAGAGCCCAGCACGATGACGCCGCAGTCGTCAAACGTCACGTCGTGCTCGATGGCGTTGTAGGTCGTGTAGAGGTAGTTTGTAAACGCAGGGAACTCCGCGGCCACAGTATCGATCTGTTTCACGAAAGGCGCAACACCAGTCTCCTGGCGCAGACGACGCACGGCGAGCTCCGTCGAGCCCATGCACGTCGCAATCAGCCTGTCTGAGAAACCAAGCTGCTTCGCTTTGCGGAGAAGCTCATCGCCGACCAGTGTGATGTTGTTTTCGCTAGATGAGGCGTCAGTGTTCGTCTATCACCAGTGAAGATACCCTACTCACGAAAGACGCCGCTCCATCTTGAAGATGGACTCGAGCTTCGTGAGGAACCACTTGTCGATGTTGGTCATCTGCCAGATCTTGTCGACGCTATAACCGCGATGGAAAGCGGTGTTGATCGCGAAGATGCGCTTGTCCGTCGGGTTCATGAGCTCCTCGTCGATGTCCTCGACGTAGTCATTCTGCCACAGATCCGTCACCGACCCTCCACCAACCATAATCCCATGCCACGACGAACCTTCGCAAAGCCCAAGAACTGGTCATCGATCGCCCGAATCGCCTTCTGGATCGTCTCCTGGAACGAGCGTCCGATGCTCATCACCTCCCCCACGCTCTTCATGCTGCTGCTCAGCAGCCGGCTCACGCGGCTGAACTTTTTCAGGTCCCAGCGCGGGATCTTCACCACCACGTAGTCCAAGCTCGGCTCGAAGCACGCGGACGTCACCTTCGTCACCGAGTTCTTGATCTCGTTCAATGGGATGCCCAGCCCGAGCTTCGCTGCGATGAACGCGAGCGGGTAGCCGGTGGCCTTGGACGCGAGCGCGGACGAGCGCGACAGACGCGCGTTGACCTACATGAAGTCAGCACGTGCAAGACAGCGCCGGGGACGAGGAGCGTACTTCGATGATGCAGTACTCCTTCGACGTCGGGTTCAGCGCGTACTGGATGTTGCACTCGCCCACGACTCCGAGGTGGCGGATGACGTTGATGGCGGTCGTGCGTAGCATATTGTAGTCGCTGTCGGAGAGGGTCTGCGACGGCGCCACGACGATCGAGTCCCCGGTGTGGATTCCGAGAGGGTCGAAGTTCTGCCAACAAAACTGAGTATTGCCGTCTACAGTCGACGGCCCTGCTGTCTGCGTGGCGCACCTCCATATTGCAGACGGTGATGCAGTTGTCGCGGCAGTCGCGCACGACCTCATACTCGATCTCCTTCCAGCCCTTCATACTCTTCTCGACCAGCACCTGCGGGCTCGTAGCGAACGCCTTACTACAGAGCGCCTGCAGCTGCTCCTCGTCCTGCGCAAAGCCCGAGCCGAGGCCTCCAAGCGCGTACGCCGCGCGCACGATGACCGGGTACCCGATCGCTTTCGCCGCGACGACAGCGTCCTCGGTCGTCGTCGCCGTGCTCGACTGTGCGCACCGCTCGCCGATTTCCTCCATTGCGTTCGCGAACATCTGGCGGTCCTCGGTCATGATGATCGTGTCGATCGGCGTCCCGAGCACCTTGCACCCCAGACTCTCAAACTCGTCCTTGAGCTTGATCCCGACGTTGAGCGCGGTCTGCCCGCCAAAGGTGACGTAGATCCCGTCCGGCTTCTCGTATTTGATGATCTTGCGCACGAATTCGGGTGTGACGGGCAGGAAGTACACCTTGTCCGCGAGTCCGCGCGACGTCGCGATGGTCGCGATGTTCGGGTTGACGAGGATGGTGTAGATGCCCTCCTGCTTGAGCGCCTTGATCGCTTGCGAGCCGGAGTAGTCGAATTCGCCCGCTTGGCCGATGGACAGCCCGCCGGACCCGAGGATGAGCACCTTCTGCACGTTGGCACGCGGTACCCGCTTCTCGTTCTCCTCCTTCGTTCCTCCGGGCATGGCTATCGGGACCCCGCTGCCCGTGTTCGCACAGTCGAGGATGTTCTGAATGAACACCTCGAACAGGAATTCCGTGTCACGCGGGCCCGGGGTGGACTCGGGGTGGAACTGGACTGAGAAGAAGGGCTTGTCGACACAGTAGATGCCCTCGTTGCTGCCGTCATTCGCGTTCTGGAAGAGCTCCCTCCAGCCCTCGGGCAACGACGCTGCTTCCACTTCATAACCGTGATTTTGGCTAGTGATGTAGCAGCGGCCGCTGAGCGCGTCAGTGCAAGGAATGTTGTGCCCGCGGTTGCCGTACTTCATCTTCGACGTCTTGGCGCCCGCAGCGAGCGCGAGTAGCTGGTGTCCGAGACAGATCCCAAAGATAGGACGGTCCGTGTTTTCCATCGCACGTGCGAGGCGGTCGATGGTGGGTTTCACCATCGTGGGATCACCCGGGCCATTGGAGACAAAGAGTCCGTCGTACGGCTCCTCCGAGCTCGCAAGGTAGTCGTAGTCCCACGGGACGACCTTCAGCTCGACGCCGCGATGCGTGAAGCAGCGGATCTGGTTATACTTCATCCCGACGTCGATCGCGATCACGCGCAGGGGGCGGGTGCCAGAAGGGTGCAATCTCGGCTCGACCACCGGCTTGTAGATCCGCGGAGTCTTCGTCGAGACGACCGCGACCAGGTTGTCTTCATTCGGGTCGTGGAAAGGAAGGTCCACGTAGTCTTCACGCCAGACCGAGGTCTTCAGGGCACCCGGCGGGGACGGCGCGCGAGAAGCAGGGGTCGATGTCGGGAGCAGTGAGGCCTGTCTGCCAGCGGGAGCGTCCTTTGCACGGGCGAGAATTTTTCCCAGCATCGACCCCTTCTCCCGGATCTTTTTGGTGAGGGCGCGGGTGTCAACACCGAAGATGGCGGGGACACCGCTCTCCTTGAGCCATTGGCCCAGAGACGAACCCGCGAGAAAATGGCTGTAATCCTCAGAGTAGGAGCCGACCACCAGAGCGGCAGTGTGGATTCGAGAGGATTCGAATTCGTGTGGGATATCATCAACGGAGACGTCTTTGGGGCGAGGAGGCACACCGTAGTTTCCAATAAGGGGATATGTGAGGATCAGGATTTGACCTTCGTAGGATGGGTCGGTGAGCGACTCCGTATAGCCGACCATGCCTGAAAAGCGTGATGAGTGTACCATCCAAGGAAAACGAAACCTAAGAGGAAAGCGTCGCTACCGCCTAGTCTCCGGCATGAGGTAGAATTGCACTCTACGTTCAGAATGCCAGGAGGAGCATATGTATCGCGAACCTAGAACGGAGCGGAAACGAGTTTTGTGTAGGAGTCCATGTACCTAGCACAGATCGGTGCCTGTTGCAAGATGCCCGTCAGGGTGACCTTGAAACGTCACCCACCAAAGCCATGTTCCCTTGGTATACATAGCCATACGATGACTTCGTCTCTCATAAACGTCGCAAAATTTTGGTGCCTCGGATGTACAACACCATGGTTGCATGCTGGCTACACGATATATGTAAAGTGTAGGCAGCATGTCTCCCGGGTTTCGAGGGCAAGGTCTGCACATCCATCCGTCATGATCCACCCCTTGTGTAGTACCGCTCAAGGCAGAGGGCGTTCCCAGACAATGTCTGGACTAGGAAAATATCACACACCGGTTTGAAAAACACATTCTCCCGCGACGCTCTTCCCCTGCGCGCCGAAGCTGATGCCCCGAAAGGCGGTGCCGTCTGCGAGCTCCAGGACGGCATCGACGAGCTGGTTTCCGTCCTGTACTGAAGTGGCGGCGAGGGGGGACGAAGGGAAGTCGTGCGGGTAGTTGCTCGCGGACCGCGCGAGGACGGGGCGGACGACGTTGGTGGCCTGGGCGGGGTTGGAGAGGGCCATGTCGAGAATTTTTGGAGAGGAAAGGAATGGATTGCGAGGGACGTATGTCGTGTTTTGTCTCTTCCTCTTCGCCCGCTCGCTAGCCGCGTTCCGAGTGAAGAGGAAGAGAAAAAGAAACGGGCTCGCGCTCGTTCTCCAGAAAACTCCCGGCACGTGCAATGGCGATCGTCTCCCAGATCTCGGAGATCGCCGTGCTATCCTAATTAATCGCACTTGGCGTGCCGAGCGCTTCATCCACTCCTTCCGTTGTACGACGCCACCAGCGTGCAGCCCGTCCGAGCGAGTTCCACTACGGATGTGTAGATGGTCTCTTGGAGAACAGTACTGCTGTTATGCTCTTGTACGGGAAAGAAAGAAGATGCTTGCGTCTGTCGCAATATGGCCATTGTCGGCGACATCATTATACCGGATTTAACGCGGCGTACAAGCACCTCCGAAATGATCGATGTCTAGCCATGTCGTCAGCAGAAGCCAGGTTTGACCGCGCGAGAGACGCTATGTCGTACAGGTGTGCAAGCGAACTGGCGTTGTATCAGGGAACGCGTTGCCTCGGCGAGTACAGCGCGGCGTATTGAAGAGCCTCCCCATTCGTCCGCGCCACCGCTCGCCTCTCGACGGTCAACGTCATAGCACGACCGTGCACGGCTCCGACGGAGACCATGACACCAGGGGCGGTATCAGAGACGGCGACAGTGCCAGGATCACATCTCTCCAGGGAGTTCTCGCCGCATTCGGCACCTCCTCGTCTCCAGATTTCCTCCGGTGCTTTGCGAGGGCGGCGTCCCGAATCCGTCAGCACACTATCGAGACGTCCGGTAGCCTCAAGGTTCGGTGCTGCCCTGCGCTCTCTCGGTCCCTCGCGGCAGCACGCACCACTCGCGTTCGAGGATGACACCGAATGGTCCGGGCCTGGTGCACGAAGGTGGCACTCGTCCGAGTTGACCGCCAGGATCACTGCACCGACGACGTCGTCCCTGGCCCTGACGCTGCCTCTTCTCCCCGCAACCGCAGGGCTAGGCCAGGCTCTCTATTCTCGTCAAACGTCCCACAGGCGCACCGTCAATGTCGCCAGCGGATTCTCCAACACGTCCTCTGACACTGACCAGCGACGTCCGCGTAAGGTTCCGTCACATCCGGAGTTGGTCTCCCTCCCGAATGCGAGTGCTCCTACAGGCGTCGAGCGCGCCGACCGCCGTGATCGCACTGCCGGACTCCCATACGGTGCTAGTCGGAGGACGCCCCACCCCCCCGCTGCGCGCATCGCGACATATGACAGGCGCAGGATGGCGGGGGACGGGGACGTGCGGGAGACAGAACGCCTCGGAGCGAGAAGGCTGGGACGAGCGGAGGTGGAGCGGGACGCGTCCGGATGGCTGCGAGCATGCCGCGCGCCATGTGGGCCATTACCTGAGCGCGGGGAAGCGTCGACGCCCTCCGCCTCCGCGTCTCGTCGCGTCTCTGCCCCGAACATCTGGACACGGCCCCAGCTGCGCGGGAGAGTGATGGGAGGCCTGATACGGCGGGGGTGCTCGATGAATGGCGAGATTGGGTTCGGCTGTCCCTTCTGGTGTTCGACCTGCCCCGGGCTTAACGCGCCTGTCACATGGCCCTCGCTAGCACGCGAAGGCCGGTGCGATGCCCGTCGCAGATTCTTGGACGGACGCTTGCCCGCAGCAGTGGTGGCCGCGGGCGAGAGGGAGTTGTAGGTCCAGCGGTCGTGACCCCAGCGGGAGCCGAACAAGGCGGGCGCACTGGCTCTGTTGGCTGCCCAGATTGCCGTACACGGTTCCAGAGACTGCGGATCGCTATCTGAGATGGGCGGACGGGCTGAAGGGAAGCTGCCCAGAAAGGCATCGTGTCCTCTGTACCCGCGTTCGCGAAGCGGCCGCCCGCCGTGACCGCGTCGACGGTCTGCTCTATAAGACCAAAGGCCCTCTCATGACATTCTCATTCAGTTCTGCCATCGCCTCGGCCGACCACATCTGCCCGCGATGGATCCTCACCACAACGTCCGGCGCGACACCACGCCCCCCCTGCCCCCGCTCCCACCCTCGCCCGCGGCGTCCTCGAGTGGGCCACACCAGAGCCACGAGGGCGCCGCGCCAGCACCACCACCAGCACCAGCACCAGCACAAACCCCCGCGCCACCCCCCGGTCAAGCCACGGCCTTCAGGAAAGCGGTCCCCCTCCCCGCACAAATCGCAATGCCTGCACCGGCACACATCACCAGCAGCCCCCACCAGTCTCCAGTCTCCACCCCCTCTATTCTGAGGATGCCTTCCCCACACCGTCCCGCGTCCCCGCAGGAGCCCACACACAGCCAGGCCGGCGCCGGCCCATCCAGCGCGGACAAGGGCAAGCAGCGCGCGTCCCAGCACGGCTCGTCCGACGAGGACAACGCCTTCACCCCCGGCAGCGACGACCCCACCGTCCGCCGCTTCCCCACCGCCGCGCACGGATACGGCGGCAATAGCGAACACCCCACCGCGACGATGCCATCCCACAGCGCGAGCATCCGCCGCCCCACGCGCACGGCCAGCACAGGGCGTCCGCCCGACAGGCGATCCGTCGTGCTCACCGAACCCGTCATGAACGCAAGCGGGAACGGACTCACCCACGACCTCAACCCCTCCGCCCAGGTCTCGCGTCATTCGATCATCGACCACGCCGTGCCCATCGTCCCGGCCGGGGGCGCGCCCCCGCCCATGCCTGGGAACGGACATAGACGGCGGCAGAGCATGGCCATGTCCGCGGGCACGCTCACGATCAACGGGGAGAAGACCGTGCAGGAGAGGTTGCAGCCGACGCTGGACTCGGCGGAGACAGAGCGAGAGAGTGCTGCTCTCAAGGGTGAGCACTCGCCCCCAGGTTCACGCCTTCACGCCCGATTTTGTACTCACCATAGCGTGGGGACGCAGCCAAAGCACATGCATGGGCGCTAAACTGCGCCATCGGTGCCCAAGTCGTGTTGGGCGCACTGACGACAGGGGTAGCCGCAGCGACCACCGGTCGCCAGGTGAGTGTGCCGTGCGAAACGGGCGTGCATACACGAGGGGGGACTCACCCCACTCCCGCAGACGTCGATCGCGACATCGGTGCTGGGAGGCCTCTCCACACTTGCCGCCTCTTACCTCGCAAAAGCGCGCGGATCGGGCGAGCCCGAGGTGTCCACGATCAAGTGCCGCGAGCTCGAGAGCTTCATCCGCGACTGCAAGGCTTTCATGCTCGACAAGGGGTACTTCATCGGCGCGGAGTACGACCAGCGCATCGAGCGCTATCGGAGGCGGTTCGAGGAGATCATGGGCAATGCCTCGGGCGGGGTGGCTGACCAGGTGCGCGCACAGACACAATCGCAGAAGGAGAAGACGCTGTTGCCGGTATAGCGAGGCGGAGAGAGAGGGGGTGGCGGGCGCCGTGAGAATGCCTAGCCCTCGGGCGAGCATACTGTATCATATTTACGTCTTTTTATGTTCTGCGCGCGTGGCATGGCTGTAGTTGCCGGGTCCTGGGAGGGACCATAACGTGTTGTGATGCGTCTGCCGGGGTTCTCTTGCTAGTCGGCCACGTCTATCTGTCAAATTTGCGTACACGCGCGTTCAGCAAAGGAGAGTATAGGCGCGTATCATGAAGGCATACAGCACCTGCGCAGTTGGAGGGACCGCGAGCCGCGAGCGCCAATACCGCTACCACCTCACACGGGATGGAACGTCAAGTCAAAAGCATACCTATTGCAGCGAGCGCAGCGTTTGCTACGCCTCCCCATCGCTTCAGCCGGGGCCGCCAAGACGGAGCCGCGAATACACTCCGGAGGCGACCCATCCCAACAACGATACATATCCCAGTGCTTAGGGTTCGTGCCCCTGACTCGCAGGAGCAACCCCGTCGAGATACGAGCGCGTTCTCGGCTCATAAACCTTGCGTAATGGGCCCAGTGCAGGATGCGCGACACCACGGAGCACCTGCTTCGCGCTCACGGTCTGCATGGGCCTGTGTCGTCGATCGCATCGCCAGAAGGAAAGCGACGGACGCGCGGACGAGACGGCATGGAGCTGGCCCAACCGGCCCATGGCAGTGTCGCCAGTGCTCGCGCCCCTGAGTCTGAACACGAAGCCTCACAGGAATAAGCCGGCTTCAAGATGGGTCTGCGAGTCCCATACGTGACGATCGGGCGCAGGGTCAGCCGGCACCCGTGCCTGTGTACCGCTGAAAAGATGGCGGAGCCCACTGTCTGCATGGATCAGAGTATATCACCCAGAGCGAGGAGCGTAGTACGTACCTGCTTCAAGCTTGCGACGAGGAGGGCGTTCAGACGACTGCGGAGCGTGTAGGCATACCCAGGTAACACCGCCCTCGGATGCACGTCAACGGTAGAGATTAAAGCTCGCGCCGCGACCCGTACGAAGAAGCTTCGTACGGGTCATACGTTGCCATCGTCCGTAATACGTATGAAACTCGCCAACGAGCAGCACCGGCGATGGCAAGATCGAGCGGTGACCAAGCCTATGCAGCTGCTGAGCAATATTCATGTCGCCCGTCTTGGTCACCGTCACTGTCAGAGGCGTGGGCCTGGGGGGCGGAGATAGCCGACCGTCGCAGAGTGTCGGAAGGAAAGTGGGGAGGAGGCCGGGCTCAAGACGCCACGAGATGTGGCATTCGCGAGGACCGCACTGCTGGCAACGGTACGAGAGCGGGTGTGTAACAAGATTCCAGGCAAGCGCTGGTCATGCCAAAGCTCAAGCAAGAGAGATGGTGGGTCAACGACAGCTGGCGAGTTGCGCTCTTACAGTCCTGAAACGTTCGCCGAACATCATCCCGAGCGAGCAAGATGCCAAGCGGCTAGATCCTCCAAGGATAATATTCATTCGCTTCCAGCAGTTTCGAAGAAATCATCTGCATTCTTGTTACTTACGTCTGGATCACAGGCGCTATCGGTGGCGAGTTCGCGCTGTGTTCTATGAAGCACATCTCGCGGAACATATATATGCCCAGAGAAAACGTTTGCCCGCACAAGCAAGTATGGTATGTCGCAAGCCAGTTCCTTGCGTGCCGAGCGCGAGCCTGAGCAGGTTGAAGAGGAGGAAGAGATGAATTACACCGACGATCCTCCGCGGCGATAGCAGATCTGAGATTGGTAAGGCAGACACGTAAAAGGCAAATTCGCCCTTGCGCTCCCCTTCTCCTCGCCGTTTCAGTCTGTCGAGGGACGGCGATTGGCTGGAGTGAGTCCATTCCAGACCCTTCCTTCGCATCGTTGAACCGTCTACGAGTCAAAAAATGGTCGGCGGCCCCGATCAGTCAGCCATTTCCGCGCCGGAAGATTACATAGCAAAAGTGTAGCGTTCTTCCTCCCGGGGCACGCTATAAAGGATGGATCCATCATGGCCTCCCTTTGGCCCGCTAGGCCTCCGTACACGTCCTGTTCCCGACCTCCTTTGCCTGTCGAGTAGAACATCGCTTGACCCCTTCCTGCGGCCTAAGCTAGGATCTACGTGCCTCTCCACCAGTCCGCGGTTGTTCGAGTCTCGTCTCTGTCATATCCCAACAACCCCCCAATAATTCACATACGACTTAGACATGCTTGCGCCACCGACCTCGAAGCCCGCCCGCTCGACCGCGCTCTCCCCGGCGCAGACCCTCGTCGACGGTCGCGTACCGCAAAAGTACTCGCCCGCGCGGCGGTATGTGCTCCTGCTCATCTTCTGCCTCGCGCAGTTCCTCGACGCCTTCAACAACTCGGCGCTCTTCTCTGCCATCCCGTCCCTCGTCATCTCCCTCGAGATGTCGGAGGCGGAGTCGACGTGGATCATCAGCGCGTTCCAGCTCACCTTCGCGTCCTTCCTGCTCATCGTAAGTTTCTCGCTCAGCGCGCGCGCGCGCGCATGCATGCATTCGTAGCTCACCAGTCTTCTGCGTACGTAGAGCGGAAGGATAAGCGACGTGTACAACCCGAGTACGTTATCCCTCCTCGACGAGAAGCCCACGAAACCGCTGACATCCCCTCCCCCCCCAGAAATCGCTTTCATCGGCGGAGTCGCCGTCCTGGGAATCCTATCCATCGGCGCCGGCTTCGTGACGAGCAAGATACCGCTCATTGTCCTCCGGGCGCTCAGCGGAATCGGTACGCCGTGTTTTTTTTTGCTGACCTTCTCGAAGCGGAACGCGGCCCGGCTGACATAAATATCACGATGACAGCCGCGTCGATGACCATCCCTTCTGCGTTGACGCTCCTCGTGAACGTCTTCACCGAGTCAAATGAGCAGGCACGCGCCATCGGTGTGTTCGGTGGCTGCGGCGCCGTCGGCAACGGTGAGCATATCGGATTTCAGGACGTGAGAGCGGAACGGTGATGCTAATTTGTATGCAGTCCTCGGTCTGATCATCGGCGCGATCTTTGTGCAGTTCGCCTCGTGGTCGTGGGTGTTTTGGTTTGTCGCGATTGTCGCGCTGCCGATTGCCGCCATCTGCGTGGTTCTTATTCCGACGCAAGAGCCGCGCCTGGAGGGCATCAGCGGCCAGAAGGATGCGCGCTGGAAGAGTCTCGACATGGTCGGCGTGTCCATCCTGACGGGTACGCTCCTGCTTTTGATCCCGCATGCTTGCAGTATATTCTGACCCTATGATCCAGCTGCTCTCGTTCTGTTCATTTTCGCGATCACGTCGGGCACCACGTCGGGATGGGCGTCGGCCACTGTGCTCGCGCCCCTCGTCATCTCCATCTTCATGGTCGTAGCATTCTTCTACTACGAGACGAGGATTCCCGTGGACAGGGCGGCGATCCCGCCGCAGACGTGGTTCCTCCCGAACTTCTCCGTCTTGTTTGGCACCGCGCTCCTGCCATACTTTTGGTGGACGACCGTCTTCACGCTCTACACGACGCTCTGGCAAGACGTCTGGCACTGGAGCGTCATCTCCACCGCAATCCACATGTAAGCCCCCCCCCCCCCTCCCCTTTATCCACATCGCACGACCAACAGCATGCTGACCGCGACATCGCTCGCAGGCTGCCCATCGGCGTCCTCGCATTCAGCATGAGCTTCACCGGCTCGCTCTCGCGCATCATCAACCCGAAATGGATCATCCTCGCCGGCGAGGGCATGTGCATCGTCGCGACCATCCTCCTCGCGTTCGCCGACGGGCCCTCGCGGTACTGGCCGCTCATCTTCCCCGCATTCGTCCTCGGCTCCGCTGGCGCCATGCTCACCTACACGCACACCAAGTTAAGTCTTCGCCCCCGTCTCGCGGCGTGCGGGAGGACGGCGCGCTCATGACCTATCCCCGCAGCATCGCGATCTTCCGCACGAGCCCCGCGTCCATGGCCGGGACCGTTGGCGCGATCTTCAACGGCGCCCTGCAGCTCGGCTCCGCCGTCGGGATCTCTGCGGTCGGCTCGATCGAGACGAGCGTCGAGGCCGGCAACGGCGGATCGCAGTCCTACGCCGGCCGCGCCGCAGCATTCTGGTTCCTGCTCGGCGTCGTCGGCGTCGAGTTCCTCGCGCTGCTCGTGTTCTACCGCCGTAGTAAGGAGGTTCTGGATGACGGTGGCGCGGCGGATTTGAAGAACGAGATATTGGAGAAGGAGTGCGGATCGGACGAGGAACGGGACGTGAAGATCGGGGAGAAACAGATCGTTGAGCAGGTCGAGTCGCGGCGGCCGAGCGTGGCCATCCCCCAGATCGTACTCGAGGAGGCTGCACACACCACGGTGTACGAGAAGCCGGTCGACCCCCGGCGCGCAGATTCGAACGTCTAGAAGGTTGCCGTGCCAGCCCGTGGTATAATCTTGTTTTTTTTTCTCGCATTGCTTTCACGTTTCTTTGGTTCTTGCGGACTTGCTTTCTTTGTGGCTAGATGTCGTTGGCTGTTGACACGAGTAGATATAGATGGCTGCATTGCATTCCCTTCCGGTACATTACATCAGAGTCTCATGTATCCATAGTACTCATACTTCCGCACGCTCCGACTCGACGCAATCTACGATGTTACGACCATGGGCAGCGTCACGTTCCGAGCGTACACTGTGTTCACAATTTTGAGCTTTGAGGAAAGCGACGCCACGGCCTTGGGCATGCTGGTGTTGGCTGGAGTCGAAGCTAGTCGGAACCATCATAGGGTGTCTTAGGGATCACCTGCAGCGGGAGATATAAAACGTACTTGGCCGCTGCTCAACGCTATGTGCAGCGAGATCTCAGATCTGCATGACGTCAGGCCTGTTCCGTGACTTCTGCAACCCGATTTTTCCCGAACCCGATTCACCGTAGTGAGCAACGTTACACTAGTAATAGTGCTCAACCACAACAGTAAAAGCGACTGTTGGTATGCTATCTTTGGACTGAATAGTATAGACTCACAGATCTCTGCCAATCCAGCCTCATGCAGTCACCGTCAGTCTACAACAATAGCCGCCCTGACCCAGAATTCGGTGTCTGACGGTTAACCAACTTCAAGTCCTTCAGCAATGATGTATTGATGACGCAATGATCACAATGTAAGTACTTTGTTAGCATGTACATCATGCTTCACCCGGCGATGACAGCGTCCTCTCCCGCCAGATCTACAAATATCGCATCCGTAAGTTACCGCTACAGGGCGAAGGCGCCGATTACCCCGCAAACGACCCGAACTCCGGAGTGCGCCCACGCTCGCGGCGTCCATCGCCTGCGCGTTCGCGCATTCTCGGAACCAGGTTTCTCAGTAGCGTTACCATGCTTCGGCGGTACTCACCCAACCCGCGCATTCGCGGGCGGACAAGGACTCTGTCGGGTAACGCGAGACGGCGGCTGCCCTAAGCACCACTCCTATATAATCCCCCGTCCATTCAGTGCCCCTTCTCAACATCGACAAGGACTCTATAGCTCCTGTCTTCTCATCTCCAACTACACCGCACCGCATCTACTTTCCCGAGCCCGGCTTCCTAGACGACAAAACTCGACGCCATGTCTGTCCTCGCTGCCTCTCTCAAGCGCAACATCGGCTCTGCCAAGGGCGCGCGCATGCTCAATGGCCGCACCCTCGCACCGACGGTCAACCACAACAGCTCTGCTGGCCTGAAGGCAAGCTCGTGCAGCCTGTAGCTGGAGCGCCGCCCACTGACATTGCTCGCTCTGCCTCAGGTCCTCGCTGTTCTCTACAAGGGTGGCGAGGCTGCCAAGCAGGAGCCCCGTCTCCTCGGCACGGTCGAGAACCAGCTCGGGATCCGCGAGTGGCTCGAGTCTCAGGGCCACGAGTACATCGTACGCGCCCTCTCTGCACTCGCGCCGGTACGCATGCTCACGCGGCGCACGGTAACAGGTCACCGACGACAAGGAGGGCCCGAACAGCGTGTTCCAGAAGGAGCTGAAGGACACGGACATCTTGATCACCACGCCCTTCCATCCCGGCTACCTCACCCGGGAGCTGGTCAACAAGGCGCCGAACCTCAAGCTCTGCGTCACGGCCGGTGTCGGCTCTGACCACATCGACCTGAACGCGGCGGTGGAGAAGAAGATCCAGGTGCTGGAGGTGACTGGGTCGAACGTGGTCTCTGTCGCGGAGCATGTGATGATGAGCATCCTGCTGCTCGTGCGCAACTTTGTCCCCGCTCACGAGGTGCGTCGCGTCGCGCCCTCCCCCCCTCCCCCCCTCCCTTTGACGCATTGACTGACGGCCGCGCGCAGATGATCGAGCGTGGAGAGTGGCAAGTGTCCGACATTGCGCGCAACGCGTACGATCTCGAGGGCAAGGTCATTGGCACGCTCGGCGCTGGCCGGATCGGCCGTCTCGTGCTGGAGCGTCTGAAGCCCTTCAACCCGAAGGAGCTGCTGTACTACGACTACGCCGCGCTCTCTGCTGGTACGTCTCTGGTGCTGCTGTCAGCAATGGCGCCCCGCTGACCCACATGGGATCGCAGAGAACGCCGAGAAGCTGGGCGCACGCCGGGTCGAGGACCTGAAGGAGTTTGTCTCGCAGGTGAGCGCATCCGTTCGTGCTGCGTGTTTCTGCACGCTAACAGTCCTCGCAGTGCGACATTGTGACGATCAACGCGCCGCTGCACGAGGGCACGCGCGGGCTCGTCAACGCGGACCTGCTGAAGCACTTCAAAAAGGGCGCCTGGCTGGTCAACACGGCGCGCGGCGCGATCTGCAACGCCGAGGACGTCGCTGCGGCGCTCAAGTCCGGGCAGATCAACGGGTACGCGGGCGACGTGTGGAACGTCCAGCCTGCGCCCAAGGACCACCCGTGGCGGTACATGAAGAACCACCTCGGGGGCGGGAACGGGATGGTGCCGCACTACTCGGGGACGACGCTCGACGCGCAGGCGCGGTATGCGAAGGGCACGAAGCAGATCTTGGAGAACTACTTCAAGGGCGCTGCGCAGGAGCCCGCGAACATCATCGTCGGCCTTGGTGAGTGTCGCAGATGCGTCTGCGGGTGTGTGGGCGTGATCGCTGACGATGTTGCAGGCAAGTACGAGACCAAGTCGTACGGGCAGCGCTGATTGGAGTCTGTTTGTGCGAGTCTCGCATCCTCCTTTGTGCACTAGTGTACTGTACTGTAAACATTCGGCCGCATAATGCATGGTTTCGTTTCACTATCCGTTTTTGGCGATGTTCACAGTCGCATTTGCCAGCCAGTCTCGGGCCTCTCGTGTTCACGTTTCTCGGTGGTGGTCTTCTGTCTTTTAAGCTATCTGTCTATGCAACTCAAACTCTAGGTGGTGTGGCTTGAGCGCCGGCGGTCTGTTCGATCGCGCGCTCTCCGGCCTTTCCTCCTTCCCCAATCACGATCTCAGGCCTATTGACTCCACCCTGCCTCACTCTCTAACAGCTTGGAATGGATGGCAGTCTAGTGATCTTGGAAAGGTTATGACAACACAGGTGTAGTACTCTTAGCGGGCGTACTGAGCATGTAGCACGGTCTGAACTGGGAGAAGGTGAGCGTTAAAGCTGAGGCTGGAGGCCGGCGACAGGATTTCCTGACTTGAATGCGTCGTTCATATCTAAGATCATGTGAAGAATTCTGATGCACGCTACGGTGCCACGGTCCTCCGAGATAATGACCAGCATCTCCAGGGGCAGCGTACAAAAAAGTGAACTATTCGTTTACTAGGTATACGCTACCTTCGAAACGTCGTCCAGAAGGCGAGGAGTTGGACCTTGATGGTATTGGTGATGGGATCTATAAGAGAGAGCGTGGGGCTGCTAGTGCTACTAATACTAGTGGTCGTGGCCAACTGTTGTAATATATTTGTTCGGGTAGGCGTATACGCTAACAGGTCCATCGGATTGAAAAACGGAAGACACCACAGATATCGATGTCGGTCCGGTTAATTCGCCGTAAGCCTGGGTAGTGTTTCGACGACGACACCCATATAGTTGTTCTGGTAGTACACGGCCCGGGGGCGCATATCTATATTAATAGAGTGCAGGTCAGTGAATGATCATTACAGGATTCGTCGAGATGACAAGCATTCATAAATCACATAAAAATGCTCGGAATGAGGATCGAACTCATGACCTCAGGATTACCCACCGCAAGGGCGGTCATACAGAAAGTATGAGACCTGCGCTCTAACCAACTGAGCCATCCAAGCTTGCTGAGAAGTCCAACGTCCTGAAACAATCACCAGGTTGAAGCCTTCCTGCTTTACTTTAACTTCAACTACTAGTAGTGAGTTGTACCAGTGAGTCTGGGAGATAGAATATGATACATGCGTACATACAATCGAACGCCTTGCTAAGACAACAAGATTCAGCCACGGAACATGGGCTGGAGAGCACAATTCTTCGTCCGTTCGTCCATAACACCACGCGCTGAGCAGGTACCGTCGGCACCTCAAGGCTTCAAGCTTCAAGCCGCTCCAGCCCCGCCACATACCTCACCACGCGTCACTATACTTCCTGACCGAGCCCGAGCGGCGGATGCCCCGTCTCGACATCGACCTCCTTCCCTGCACTCTCCTTCAGCGCAGTCTTCTTGTCGTCGGCTCCGAGTTCCGGCCCAAGCGCGAACGTCCCGCCCTCGCTGTCCGAGCACGTCCCATGCTGCGTGACGGCCACGAGCGACACCGGGATCTGCGTGCGTGTCCGTGTTAGCGCACTCGCCTGAGATGGAGCGCGAGAACGAGACAGAGAGAGAGAGGTCGTTTGGAGAGAGCGTACCTGGCGGGCATTCCATGTGTCGAGCGTCATCGCCTGCGTCGACGTCGGGTGCCGGAAGCGCGCGATGGAGAACGAGGCGGACTCGAAACCCTGCGTCATGCGGTCCGAGAGGGATTGGCGCGAGTTGAGCCTGCGGTGGGGAGGTAGTCAGCGGTCAGTGGTCAGCAAGCGGAAGTGATGAATAGGGCGCGGAGGGTGCGCACATGGCTAGCACGGAGTTGGAGTACACTGTCAGGGTGAAAACTACGTCAGTACCGCAAAAACAAAAATTACAGGCTTGCGCGACAAGGGCGGTAGCGTACGTTTGACCCCAGCGATGCTCAGTCCCGCGTAGATCAGAAGATCAGGGTATGCGATGCCCTGACACCCGTCAGCGATGGACACCACACCGCGTACGGTATTCAATACACTCACAGAGACGAAGATCAGGAGCCCAACAATTCTGTAGTAGGAGAAAATCGTTGTACCGTCAGCACGTCCGTCGCGAGCGAAGATCGCATGTGCCCCTTTGCTTACGTTGTCAGCAGCCCTAATAGTGTGCACAGTCGTCAGCACCGCTGGAAACGAGAGTATGCAGCGTCATTGCATACCTGTATTGACCGTGTAAAGCACTAGAGTGTCCAAAACCGAGTCCGTGCTGCACCAAGGTCTTAGCTTGCGCAGAGTACCATCGCACTTTACCGGGATCCGTACCGTTTCACTCCCGTACGACTCCTTCGCAACACGTAGATCAGGGCGGACGTCGTGAAGATGTCACAGAGGACCGCATGACCGTACGCGGCTGAGATAATCCACTGTCCAAAGCGACGCGGTGAGCGAAACGTGGAATATAGTCGACACGGAGGAGTGGCGTACCGTTGAGCGCGAGAATTCTACCGTGTTGGTCGACTGGATGCTGTCGATTTCAATCGCAGAACGACGTCAGCCACGTCCAACGCAGAGGCTTGCATCACCGACACTTTTACAGTAGCAGCTGCATAGCACAGCGCGACCGATGGTAAGTGTCATGCCCGAGGGTGTGACCATGTGCGATGACTCACCGAACATCCATCCTGAAAGCGCGTAGAGTAATGTGAGCATCTGTGCACCATAAGAGGTAGTAGTACAGCCGCGCGCACGTACCTAGGAACATCAACATAACGCTAACCTGTGCTCTCGTCGCATAGATGAGCGGCCAAGCTTGGCCCATCGGAAATGGAAGGAATGTCACATACCACGATGCCCACAAGGACCCTGTACTGCCATTGCACGCCAACTAAGCGCAGCCACGGCGTTCAGCGTTCGACTATCGGCGCTACGACTAGAAAAGGGGGCAACGTACGATAGTACACGCGTGCCGCGTAGAACCTGCCAATAGCAGGTGAGCTAAGAATGCAGACGTGGAGACAGTGTTCTTACAGTTGACAGAAAATGATGGTAATGGCCTACAACTCATGTTCCAAGTTGAGTAAATTCTTGAACTTCATAAATACTCATGACTGCATGCTTACCGTCACTGGTATTGTGATCTTCAGGAATGTCTTCAGTGCATGTTCTGAAGCAATGCAGGTGAAGGACACAGCGCACCTTGATGTACCTGTAACGACGAACGATTTTCAGCAACAGAGCTTCGCAACATATGCCCGCGCTCACCAGTGTGTCTTGATCGCGTTCGCCGGATTGAAATAATTGACCACCAGATACTCATAACTATGCAAATTCAGCCACATCTCAGCCTCTCTCATGTCAACGCCACACGAAGGTCGACGAGACGCACCAGGCCGTTATCCACATCGCCGTGTGAAACGTTTCGGTGACGCTATTCGACAGGCGAGATGTTGATCAACATACACCCCGCGCAGCGTGCACGCCCCGGAACTCACATAATGATGAGCACCTGTCCCCGCATCGACCGGTCAGGGGAGTCCGACATGGACAGCAGCAGCAGCAGCCCGCCAAAGTCCCGCACTCACCAGCGCTTTCAGGATCCTCCTGTCCCCAGGGTACATTCGATAGTACCTGTACGCCTGGTGCAGCATCAGCCCGTACAGCCTACGCCCATCATCACCCTCCCGTCAGTCGAGCTCAAGCGTGAGGAGATGGATGGTGCACGCACATGAACCCGAATATCGACCCAAGGAGGAGCGCGCCAAGCGTCCCGCCCTGCGACGGGAGCTTCCCGCCAGCCGGGGGGTACGCTGCGGCCGTGCCATTCGACGCTGTGGCGGGGTCGCTCATCGCACACTAGACTATTACGGCCAATGCGCGGACGGCGGGACTGGACTAGCGGATCGTGGCAGTGGCAGTGAGACGGAGAGAGCCAGGCCAGAACGGACCAGGGCAGACGATCCGACCGAGGGGTGCAAAACGGCGGCGGCAAAAGCAAAAGCACAGCTAGGACGCGCTGATGGGGATGCTATAATATAGCGCCGCGAGCAAGGTTGACCCCACGGTCTATGAATACACCGCACGACGCCCTCCATGGTCGGAGCGCACATCAGCGCTGGGCGGCTTCGCGCAAGAGGCACCACCTCTTCGCGGGCACAGGGTAGATGCGCTGTGATGCGCGATGCATCGATATGGAGGAGTGCCTCTACTTCTTGCAGCACTGCGTGGGGTTTGGTCAATCTGCCATCGCTCCGCTGTCGAAGCCCGCTGTGGCATGCGATCCGAGGAGCCGCCGGCTACCTGAGAATCGCACGCGTTGGGAAAACGCCGACCCCGCGTGAGCGCGCTCCTTGAGTACTTGACGGTGATATGTGGTCGGACATGTCCCCCAGTCCCTCCCGAAGTGAGAGAACACATTCCTGGTACTGACAGCATGTGCCGGTCAATCACGCCGCACGCAGATGATGCATAGTGTCGCGGGATTACGTACCACTACATCCGCGTGTGCCTCGAACCTAATGCATGCCTCTGACCGACTAATATGTACGAAGGCGCTACTCACGTTGTTGACTTGATGTATGCAGTAGACTCGGGCCGGCTGACAGAAACGGCAAGCCATGTGGTACTAACAATGCTGCACAGTTCGCTTAAGACCTCGCATTGAGCGGCGTTGCGTGCACATTACGCAATCTCAATAGTAACGCCGACTGTCCCCAGTAGTGAGCCACATCCAAATCTCGCAGTTCCGGAGAGGACTCACAACAACTATCATCGCCATCGGAAGCGCGGTCTGAAAGCGGCCGGTAGGGCGTCCACGGTACAGTACTCGCAATTGTCGAGGATGTAGTCGAATAGGCTTCATGCCCACGCTCCGCGACAGGCGGATGGGTATGAGTAACAAGTGCAAATTATGCGTATGTGTAGATATACAGCGACCCGTCTGGCCGTGGCTATTCATGCCTAATTGCATGCCACCCCTCCAGATCGACGTGTAAGCGCCAAAGTGCGAGCAAGCGTCGAACGATCCAGTCGCACGCACAATCCTATTAAAGTCATGAAATCGTCATAGCAAGTCGTGTCCGAAAGGAAAAGCCTCAAAGCTCAGCACTCAGCGACTGGGTCAGCACGAACACCCTCCGCCCTCCGCCTCGTCCTGTTCCTGGTGCAGGTCGATACTACCCGGCATGTCGTCGTTGCCCGAATCACGCCGCCTTGCGGCGCCTGTGCGCCCTGCGACGGCCCCAGCGCGCCCTGCGGCTTGCCAAAGCTCGGGGGTGTCGATGATACGTGCGACGACATCTCGGAACGCGTCCTCGACGCCAACCGCGGTCTTGGCAGACGCCTCAATGAAGAGCGCGCCCATGCGCGTCGCGAACGCCTCGCCCTCAGACGAAGACACCTGTCTGGAGAACTCCTGCAGGAAGTGAAAGGCCGCAGTGGTCAGATGTGTCGAGTGGAATCCTTGTGTGCGGAAGGCGAAGGTAGCAAAACGTACCTTGTCGACCTTGTTTCCAACGATGATCTTGACGACCGCGCTAGAGACGTACGTTTCGAGCTCGGAGAACCACTTCGGGAGCGCCTCGAATGACTCGCGGTTCGCGACGTCGTACACGAGGATGATACCCTGCGCACCGCGGTAATACGAGGACGTGATCGTCCGGAAGCGTTCCTGGCCCGCCGTATCCTATCAGGGCCGCGCAGGAGCAGATTTAGGGTCTGCCATATCCGTTCGCTGTATTTCCTGGAGAGCACGCACCCATATGCTCAGCTTGACTCGCTTGCCCTTCATTTCCATCTTATGGACCTGGGAGCGGGGCCACGGCGTCAATGTGGCGCTCGCCGCAGCGAGAGATGGCGTGGAGCACGTACCCGAAAGTCGACACCGATGGTCGCGTTCGACTCGTCCTCTGGTAGCCATTGCTCGTCGGAGAACCGGAGGAGGAGACTGCTCTTTCCGACGGAGGAGTTGCCGATAAGGAGGAGTTTGACATTAATGGGCGCATTAGCCTTGTCTTGCTGTTGCGACATTGTGTTCGATTGCGTGAGGTGTGTTCCGAAGTATTGAAGTGCGTCTTCGTTGCGAGAAGTAGATAACCCGAGAGGACACGAATGAAGTAGATGCCACTGGTGTGGCTGAGACGATGACACAGGCGCCTGGTAGGAATTCACGTGTGAAACAGCGACTACAGCATTCAAAGGCCACGAGTATTTCAATATTTCGGCCGGGCGTGGGCTAGGCCAGCTCGAGCAACGAATATGGATCGAGGATGAGGTCTTGAGGAGGAGGAAGAGAGGAGCGGTGGCTCGACTTCAAAAGCTCGCTGGGGCAGCGAGGCCACAGACGCCCATACCGCGTGACATCATCGAGACCTGCTCCGGCCACGTGCACCCTCAGTTATGGGGAGTACTTACTACTTGATACCATCTCCTCTTTACCCTCTGGGTGACATTGAATGCACGACATATCACACAATCGCATGCCTCTGCTCGTAAAAATGGTCAGCAACGCGGCAGATATTGTCAAGGAATCACCTTACTTGTCCAGACCTACGTTGGCATCTCCTCATGGCAAGGTGTTGGTCTGACGGTATGTGCTACAGCTGGTTGCCAACTTACCATTGCATGCATCGCTCATGCAGAATTCGTTCATGAGACAAGAGAATCTTTGTGGGTGGTCTATATCTTGGTAATTCTGAGTTAGTCTTCTCTGAATTGTAGTTTCGGTATGGCTTACTACAAAGGTTCGTGACTTATAAAAAGAGAGATCCGCAGGAAACTTGATGCGCGAGCGCCGTCCAGTTCGACTCGTGCGGACTTGGTGTTTCTGTGGGCAGTCTTCAGTCCGACGTATTCACAAAGTATTGGTCTAACCGGGAAGCGCCCTACACAGAGCCCTCTATGCATTACGCATGATCCCAAGGTACCGATATCTCAATATACTACGCAAAACTGCAGCCATTGATTTTTTTTTTTCAGTTTCATGAACTAAACATCACGAGCTGTCATCATTTGTTCTGATGTGGTCTGTCTCGCCAAACCACAATGCATCTCGTGCAGGTAAGTCTTTCTACACACCAATCATCCTACGTGAGCGTCATCCCTTATATACGTAGCCCATGTGCATATTTTGCCTGAAGGAGACTATAATTTACTACGTCTAAATACCTCATTGCAGTTGTTACTGGAAGGGCGCCAACTTTGAACCTCATACTGGAAGTCAGGAACAACATCGATGTTGTGGTATAGATGGCGACAATGTCTTTCCTCCCAGACGCGGGCTTCATTGCCGGTTAGGATTTCTACAGGGCGCCGGAAACGCATGATGTACCTCATCACCTTGAACGCCCAAATGCGCAGTGTACACACGCCGCCGACGCCCTGATCCCAGACCGGTCGGGATTCGCCCCGTGGGCGCTGAGCGCACGAGGTCAATTTGTCGTGAGTGGATGTTTTACGTTACAGCGATACGCATTGCGCGCCCCTATTGACCTTTTCATTATGTCTAGTACGCTGGCGGGGCCGTTCTATACTAGCAACGCGCACAGTTAACTCGCGAGTCAAGTGGATGCGTCGATCCATTACGCCAGCTATTCACACGAACATCAACCAGGCTCCCAATCCTCCACGCCCCTCGGTAGGGCCAGCCCGAGATGATC
Source organism: Trametes gibbosa (assembly GCA_022606055.1). NCBI lineage: Eukaryota > Fungi > Basidiomycota > Agaricomycetes > Polyporales > Polyporaceae > Trametes > Trametes gibbosa. Next base: position 211,853 of record JABYQJ010000038.1, on the reverse strand, counting down.
TATCAATCCGACCGCGCGTGATTTGCGGTGCATCGGTCCTTTGTTTCTTTCCTGGCGAACACCTTCTCCGGACTGTGATCTGACAGGTGTGGCATGGCATTCGCCTAGTCGCGCCCGCGCCGAGGATCATGCAAGATCACCGTGCTGACCGGGTCAGTGCATAAAGTACGACACTCCAGGCGGACATGTCTCCCGCGAGGGCTCTCACCGTCGACACTCCCTACCCTCGTTCTGCCTTCTCTGTGCATACTTCCAACTTCCGCCACCGACAATGGACCCATCTGCCGCCATGGACCCTTCTGCGGCGCTCCCGCAATTCCCGTCGCTCGACAACACCCTTGGGGCTCTCCTTCTCGGGTCCTGCTTCGGGTTCATGTGCGCTTTTGTCATCCATCTAAACTGCTGAAGCAGTCTGACCGGGTGTCTCTTATAGGTTGTACGGCTTGATGATGCACCAGGCGTACAGATACTATCGCTTATATCCCAAGGACCGCCTCGTTCTCAAGGGACTGGTAAGGGTCGACGCTTGGCTGCCTGTAATGCTCGTTGACTGACGAGAATGTTCGGCCATTCGTCCAGGTGATGGCCATTGTGTAAGTACACCAAAAGATCTGTTGGGTTGTCAGCGTTATATCTATGCCTTTCTAGCATTACGGAAACGTTCCACACAATTATGTGGATCATAGCCTGGTACGCTGCACAAGCATCCTTCCTGTGTCACACGCGACTCATTACACTAATGTGCATCAGTTACGAGTATCTCATCGTCAACTACTTCAACCCATTGAACGCCACCAAGACGCACTGGTAAGTATCCTTTAAGGTCTTCCACATGTCGCTAATTAATATCTCTCGGATTCAAAGGTACATAAAGGTGTGTTCGATATGCCGTCTCCAGGCAGACGTCCAATAGCTAACAAATGGTGCAAAAGATCACGGTCCCGTTCACTGTGAGTGCTACCTATCTGATGTATCGCGGGCCACTCACCATCTACCTCTTGCTATATGACTAGGCTATCGCTATCATGTTCTGCCAAATGTAAGTGCCAGCTACCCGTGCCCTCATGATGACGTCACTTACGATACCCCAAAGCTTTTACGCTGCGCGCGTGTATTACTGTGCGTCTTTTGGTCTTCGAACTTCTCCCAACTAATAAAGGGCCTGCAACGCATCAGTCGGCCCGCAGTGGCAGTATAGAGTCGTCGTGCTTCTCGCTGTAAGCTGCCTCGTTCAACTCTACTCACAGCTCTCGCTCACGCCTCCGGCGAACGCAGCTCCTCGTTATGTTGATGTTCTTAGGTTTGTCTACCCGATGCTGTGTAGCGGTAATCTGTTAGCTCACTCATCCACATCTACGCTACCTCAGGATGGATCGCGGGTACGTACCCCCTATCACGGCCTTCAATGTGTCAACGCTGTTTACCACCTGCTTCTCTGTCACAGCCGCTACCGTGAAAGTGTTCGTGATTCGTTGCTCCATGAAGGCAACGGCGCAGTTGACCCCCGCCTTCACCCATATAGCTTCCAGTCTACGACAACAGTGGAATTTTCCCGCTCAACCGTCCGTTTCTCCCCCTGCGAGCCATACTGCGAGACTCTGACTGACGTATACCCCGCCCTCTTTCCCTGCACATAGTGGATTATCTCGGTTGGGTACGGCCACGCTGTGTTGTGCGACATCATTCTCGCTGGCGCCCTCATCTTCGTCTTGCACCGCAACCGCACGGGGATCAAGAAGTGCGTCTGCCCTTCTGTCGCTTAAGCAAAGGGGGGTGGTGTGCTCACGCGTGGTCTTCGTAGGACGGACTCGGTTCTGGATACTCTGATTATCTACACGATCAACACTGGTGCGTCGCCGCTTGCTGCATCGTTGGCGCAGGAAGGACACAGTACTGACCCCCCTCTTCGTGTAGGATTGCTGACGACGTGAGCTTACTTGATGGGATACCCGCGCCCATGGGATGCTGACCGTATATTGACTTTAGTATTGTGGGCTTCCTCATCTTCATTTTCGTGAGTGCCGTTCACTGTATCACTGTCTCCCGCACCAGACACAAAGATGACTGACTGACCCCACACTGATCAGGGACTCGTGTACCCCGACAACCTCATCTACGCCGGCATAAGCATCCCCGGAGTCAAGCGTATGTTTCCTCTCTCTCTCTTTCTTTCTCCGGTCGCGCACGCCGGGTCATCTCGTTCCTGGACACTGACGCCCTTCCTCGAACAGTGTACTCAAATTCCGTACTAGCCATGTACGTCCCCCCCCATTCCCCTCTTCTTCCCGCCCACCGGACCCACTGACCCCTTCCTCCTCCCCAGGCTCAACTCGCGCCAATCCCTCTCCGAAAAGATAATGTCCGGCTTCGACGCGGGCACGATCTCCCTCAGCGCGTACCGCCCCTCCCACTCCACGACGCTCCCCCGCTCCGGCGTGACCGTCACCCGCACGCAGGCGGTCACCGTCGACGTCGACGCGTGGCCCGGCTCGCGCAAGGGCTCCGGCGGCGCGGACGCGGACGCGGACGACGACGCGGAGAGGGGTGCCAGCGTGAATTTGAAGCACCACGGCGCGGAGGGCTTGTCTTACAACGCAGCAGAGGCCGGGCTCGGGTTCGCGGACTGAGTCGTGCTGGGTCTTGGACGGTGTGCCCTCCATTAGGGTTGTAGGTGCCCCGAGATGTACTGTACCTGAGTTACCCACCGGTGCCTCGGTGCTGCTCGCCACATGGGCGGGCGAGCGGAGTCGTTTAGGCTCTCTGCGTCGGTTGTGTGGTGCTCGTCGTGTAGTTGATGCTGTATGTACTGCTCAGATGGGCTGTCCTTTATATCATTATTGATTGCGATTGCTGCCGTGCAGCTCGACCACGCTCGTTCTACGTGTTCACATATATCTCGCATGTCGCAGCCATACCCAAGTGTTGCAAGATCCTGGTATATATTTGACATGTCGTCACAGTGCATTCAGCACAACATCAACGTCACAGGCTGTCCAGTGCGCTTCATGACACTGTTCAACGTTCAGTACCCGCGACACTACAGAGCCCTGCTCTGGCTCTACAACACCGCTGCCGGTCTCCAACGACTACCAAAATGGAGGCACGGCGTGTAAAATCACACACAATCCCAGTGCCATCTAACTGCGTCGCCGCGCTGAGCTAGTCAACTCCACCGCTTCCAGTCGCATGGGCGCAGTACGAGCAGACGCGCTCCCCAACCCACCGTCCCTGCCCGACCCCCATGCAGCCGGTGCACCAAGCTTCCGTGCCCACCTCCTCCCCTCTTCGTCGTCGCCCTCCTCCTCCTCCTCGTCCTCCTCTCCCACCCGGCGTGCCCGCGAGCGCACAAGTCTACGGGGAGACGCCGTGAGCACGACCCCATCAAAGCGCTGGTCCGGGCGCAAGAGCGGGATGGGCTCCAGCGACGGCTCGCTGATCTCCTGCTCGAGCTGGTACAGCACCGCGTAGCTCGGCGGCGGCAGCCGTCCCTTCTTCTTCTTCTTCTTCTCCTTCTCAATCTTCTCCTCCTCGGCCGGCTCGGGGACCGCGTCTTCCCCGACGTCGTCTTCGAGTTCGTCGTCCACTTCATCGCAGCGAACCCTCCCCCCGCGTGCCGAGACGGACGAGCCCGGACGGGTGCGGGACGGGACGCGTCCGCGCCGGGCACGACTCGGGCCAGCGCGCGACGGGATCTCCACAACGGGGTACACTTCCACGTCAACGTCCATGCGCATCGCCGTCGCGCCGAGCGGCGGCCCCGCGTACTCCAGCACCGGGCTCGCCCTGTGCTCCGCGCGCTCCTGCAGGCGCTGCAAGACCGCGTCCACTACGCCGTTGCCGATGCACAGCGTCAAACAGCGACCCCCCCATAAAACACAATCAGCACGACTCGTGGCGGGGGCAGGGCGCATAGAAAGGGGGAAAGACCCACGGCCGTCGCGCTCGATGTCCTTCATGAGATCCTCCAGCCTCTTGCGGTGCACGCGCCCGACGTACCGCGCGAGCCCAAGCTCGTGCACCACCGTGCGGATCGTCTTGGTGTTCAGAGCGCCCCAGGGGAAGTGGGCCATTGTGGGGGCGTCGGTCGGTATGTTGTCGTGGGAGCACCGTCGTGGCAGCGTGGTGGAGTGATTGGGGGCTGGAGCGCGGGGGACGAACAGAGCAGGTGAGCCGGTGATGCAGTTCAAAATCAAGCATGTTTCCGACGTAATCGGAGTGCGATATGCGGGGTTAAGCGCTCGTACTCAGTTTGGTCTGTCACGTTATGATGGTGCACCAATGTACGAGGAGTGGCATGCTTGGATGGCTCAGTTGGTTAGAGCGCAGGTCTCATACTTGCTGTATGACCGCCCTTGCGGTGGGTAATCCTGAGGTCATGAGTTCGATCCTCATTCCGAGCATTATTTTTGGTCCTCTACATACAGGCCATCCAAGGGATACTATGTCTAGAACATACGGTATTCCAGAATTCATGTATATCACCTAACAAAACGCTGCGCAGGTAACGTTAACCCTACCAGATCCAAGCTCCGCCCCAAATCCGCACCCAGGAATCATTCCGCCTTCCTGACGAAGCGGCCGACCTGGTGCCAGAACAAATGCTCCTCCTCCTCGCCCTCCTTGCCCCACACACGGGCCTCTGCCCACAGCCCCATGCGCTCGATCCACAGGTGCGTCGGACGGTCCAGACAACACCCGTCAAACGCCCGGCTCCACAGCGGCGTCCAGAACCGCTGCCACCACGCGACGTCCGCCCGCGCGCTCAGGACGTGCTCGTACACCAGGAGCGTGCCTCCCGGGCGCAGCGTCGCCCGCACGAGCGCCGCGAACACGCGCTCGGCGTCCGGGATCGAGCAGAGCGTGAGCACCGCGACGAGCGTGTCCGCCGCGTGCGCACCGCCGAGCGCGGACGCGATCAGCCCGGGCTCTTCCGCCCCGTAGGGCAGGACGAGCAGCGTGCCGGCCTCTTCGGTGTAGCCTCTCGTCGCCGCGCGCCTCCGGATCTCCGCGTGCATGAGCGTGTTGGGCTCGAGCGCGACGTATTTCGTCACCCTGGCGGGGTCGAGGTAGCCCACGGTGTGGCCGTGACCTTTGGGGGGAAAATGGCAAGTATGTCAATGTGCGTGCGGTGCTGCACACGAGGGGCGGGAGGGCGGCGCACCTGCCCCGATGTCGAGAACGACGCCGTAGGCGTTGCCGGGGATCAGCGCCTGCTTTACCGGCCGTGCGTTTTCGTCGACGCCGTCCCCAAACGTCTTCCACACGTGCGCCATGAAGAGGCGCGAGACGTCGCGCGGGCGGAAGAGAAGGGTCGGGGTGCGGAATATGGCCGAGACGGTCGGGAAAAAGGCAGCCTGGATGGCGAAACGGAGGTCCGTGAGCAGACCAAACGCCGCCGAGAGCTTCATGACGGCTGCCTGGATAGTGCGGTCAGAGCTGGAGAGGATGTTCAGGGGCCGCCTCAACAAGAACCTGAGAGGGGGGGCGAGCGTACCGCCACGTTCCTTCTTAAAGGATCAGTTACCGTGACTCTGTTAGATCGCTATGTCACTCTCGACTCGGACAGGCTCCGGCTGAGTCAGTGCGGAGATGGGGAGCAGGATCTGAGGGGTCAATACGAATTGCAGGTGTCATGACTTTGCACGTGTTTCAGCGCGCGTGCTTGTGGTTACTTGTGCCCTAACATACGACAGGCTCGCAGGCTCGAGACAAATACACCTCATGTGCGTGGTAGCAGAGCAGCGTCGATGGCGGCGCAAACCGACATGAAGTATGACTTGGTAGAGTATTTATGTACTAGTAGTAGATGAGGCCAATGATTGCGCAGAGAAGGTAGCGAAGTTGACTGTTCGACAGCCGAGATCAGACAACGAGGAGGGGGGGGGAGGGGCGACGAGCATAAATACAACACAATAAACCCCCGTAGATTGAACTAGAGATGTATTAGCCAAACGAATGTACAGGTCACCCCGCCCCCCACGCCCCATCGTCCTACGAACCCCGCGCCCCCTTGCCCTCCTCCGCAACCTGCGCCGCCTGCGCGCGCGTCGGCGTCGGCGGGAACGCAAACGAGCCCCCAATCGGACTCCACCCCTCCTCGCCCCGCTCCTCGGAGCGTATGAGGCTCGCGATGCTCGCCGTATGCCGGTGGCTCTTCTTCACCGGGGACGCGCGCCCCCCCGCCGCCGCAGACTTGATGAGCGGCACCGCGGACGCCGGCCCGTCCGGCACCACCGGCGAGCGGAACGTGATGTCCATCTCCTCGTCCGACTCGCGGTCGGAGAGCTCCTCGAGGTCGTACGCCTCCGCGTCGCGCATGAGCGCAGACCCGCGCCCGCCCCGCCCGCGCGGCTCGTCGAGGTCGTACACCTCGTACTTGCTCCGGTACGCCGCCGCGCCAAGTCCGCCGGGGGGCGCGGTCGCCGCCGCGCCCCTGAGCTCCTCGGGCATGAGCAAGTAGAAGAACGCGACGGCGAGGCACGAGCCACCGACGACGTCGACGAGGTAGTGGTGCGTGAGGTACATCGTCGCCCAGTAGAGCACCGCCGCGTAGCCGAACACGTATTTCGTCGTCCAGGGGAAGAAGTGCGAGATGAAGAGGGCCTCCATCGTCGCAGACCCGGCGTGCAGCGAGGGGAACGCGCCGAAGACGAGCGGGGAGTTGGAGAACGCGGTCGTGTAGCCATTCCCGTGGAAGAGCTTGTCGATCCGGGCCAGGCCGCCGGGCGAGCCGCGGATGGTGTAGTCCGCGGGGGTGAGGCCGTAGATGAGCTCGTACCATGGCGCAGCGCAGGGAAAGACGAGTTGGATCAACACGCCCGTGAGGTTCATGTACCCGAACGCACTAGCCCAATAATGCAGAACTTCCTTGGGTCGGAAGAGCCAAAGGAATGCGGCCACGACGAAGGGGATGACGTAGTGCCCTACACCATATGGGGCCCATGCCAAGAGATCGAGGATGGGGTGCGTGAAACGTGTCAGGATATCAGAAACGTTCGCCCCGTATAGCACAGACTCGAGCGTCGGCAGGAGGACGACGGAGGGGGTCGGGCGGTAGTGCATAGGGATGTCCTTTGACGAGAAGAAGCTGAGCAGGTACAGGAATATCGGGCCCGCGGGGAGGAAGAACTGTGACGTGAAGGGTATGAGGAGTGCGGTGGCGTAGAGTACGGGTATCATGAGTTTGATGAAGACCGGAACCTGCATGACGAAGAGCCAGAAGGTAGCGAGTGTGAACTGGAAAATGTAGATAGAGTCTGATAGGGTCCATTTGTGTTGTCGGAGGCGGTTGAGGGTGTCGCTGGGCGAAAGGGACTTGTCTAATCGCCCCACCGCGGCGACGAGGGCGGCTCCAACCCGTCTGAATGGTTGCATGACTGCCAGTCAAACGTTTGAATCGACTGTTTACGTGGCCTCTGTCAATTGGAATGCTCATTCATACGATGTATGGAAGAGACTTGCCTCTTCCCAAATGCCAGAGACCCCGGTGAAGAAGTTGTTGTCCGTCCGTCTACCGCTACTGCTGGAAAAACGCGCGCCTCGCGTCTACTCGGCGGTAATCCACGGAGCCTGCTGGCAGCGGAAGAGACGGTCGTAGTCGTTCGGTCAGCAACGTGGACGTTGGTGAACCGGCGTCGAGAAGTCGGCGAAGAGCGGGTGGTGGGCAGAGGCAAAGACGACGAGCAGATCCGACGGCGCACGCGTCGGTGTGGTGCGCGCTTCCGAGTCCGAGTTCGCAAGTGCTAGCAGACTGCGCCGCGGCGGATTTCTCGTGCTGCTGCTACACTTTCATCTCGACCACGTCTTCAGACTTGTCAGTCTCGTAGAGCTCCGCTTGCCAGCTGCTGCGTCTGCTGCGCCTGGGATACTGCGCGTCGTTCGCCCTAGGGCCGGCTCCAAGATCCCATGACGGGCCTTCTCTCCAGACTCACCGTGAGCATCGTCGGGCTCGGCAGCAAAGCACTCATGCACGGCGGGTTCTGCTCTTCGGTGACCGTACGCGGTATGGAGAACCTCGTGAACGCCCTGGAGGGCGACGAGCGCAACAACGGACGCGGAATCGTCACCTGTGCGTACATGCCGCCTGTTGCGCTATATGTGCCTGACCCACTTCTTCGTGCAGTGTCAAATCACATATCTACGTGAGCACCCCCTCCTGTGGAGAAATGCAACGGCGCGCGTCTGAGCTGGCAAATAGACTAGATGACCCAGTTGCATGGGGTGTACTTCCGACAAAATTCTACCGCCATTCGCGATTGACAAGGTGGACGCTTGGGGCCTCGGACATCATGTTCACAAATCCGTGCGTGCTATAGTGCGTGATAGCGACAGAAGTGCTGAACACCCAGCGCTTCGTCTCCCTTTGCCAGATAGTGTCTTTTCCACGTTTTTCCGCTACGGCCAGGTCATCGAGACTTTCCGCGGCAAGGGAATATTCCAGCCTGCCATCGACACCGCAGTCGAGAAGCTCAATCGGGGAGACTGGGTGCGTTCGAAGCACTAAACGCGAACCCGTCGGAACCCTAATCGCCTTACGTGGTGCACAGATACATCTGTTCTCTGAGGGAAAGGTGAACCAAGCGTCCTGCGACTCTGAGAGTCCAAGTGCCGCTCGTCTACTGCGATTCAAGTGGGGAATGTGAGCGCCGTCACGCTGGCCTTCCGATGGCTAATGGCTCATACGTTCGCGCACTTCTCAGAGGTCGGATAATCATGGAAGTGCAAAAGCCGCCAATAATCATCCCAATGTGGCTGACTGGTACGTACACCTCCCCTCTCGGGCGGCCAACGTCCTGATGCATGTCATAACCGCCATGTTCGCTAGGCTTCGACAACCTCATGCCAGAAGGGCGTCCCTTTCCTTACAAGTTCCTCCCCAAACGCGGAGCGGCGCTCAGTATAACATTCGGCGAGCCCGTTCCGATACACGATATCCAAGACGCCCTGGACGCGGCTGTACTAGAACGGCGATTGCCAGAGGTTCCCCATGTCTCCCATGGGGGCCTCACCGATCCCTCGAGAGCCGAAGAAGAGGGGCTCAGCGGTGCGGTCGCAGAGCAGGGATGGTTGGGCAGACCGGTGTCGCACGCGATGCAGGACGTCCCTGAACATCGGGATATCGGCGATCCGGTTCTTGCGGACGAGATTGCGAAGGTGAGGAGTGCGGTCACCGCCGTCGTACAACGCGAGGTGGAGGCGTTGGGTCGACGGGTCTTGGGTCTGTCCAAACAGGGCTGAAGAGGACTAAAGCTTTCGCGGCCTTGTGCGTTGATTTGTATACCAGGCCAATGTGCATGCTCTCTGTGGAGATGACGAGTACTGTTATACTAGAATACACACAACCACATCGCACGGAGTAAACATTCGAACACACTTGGACAATAGCCATGAGTGCATTCTGCGTGATCATGAAGAGCGGTGAGGTCCCCCAAGATCTGTAAAACACGTATGCCACGCCTAGAGCTTCAGTGTTGCGGTACCTGCTACTTTCAAATGGAATATAAATTTTCCAGTCAAGTCGCGAGCACCACATGTGTAGGAAGAGTCAAGACAGCTCGTTTGAAAGGAACGAGACCCGCTGTTAGGCGCCTAACCCTTCGCTCATGCTCCCTGAATCCAACTTGTTCCTCATAGGCGATCGCTGCTTTTTAGCCCACCTACCATATTTCTCTGGTGCTTCGGGTGAGGGGGGTATTCATATGTCTAGCGATGGTGTGTTCAACCTGGCGGCACGCGCGTGACGCGCGGAGGGTTTTCGCGAATCGCGACACCGGTTTCGAGATGCGCATTCAATGATCCAGCACGCGACGCGTCGAGCCACGTGGCACGCGACGTGCTCCGACCTCGACGGATCCCCGGGCACGTTTAACTACTAATACTATAGCACTTGATGCGAGTGAGGAGAACCAGTATCTCTTTCTTTCACTTCAGCTCGTGTTCATAACGCTCATCCATGACCTACGAATGCGTCACTCTCTTCTATTGCGTATGCACAGCGAGCTAGCTGCAATACCTTTGTGATAATCCTCATGACCACTGGAACAGCCCGCATTGATGTGCTATGTCTCCGCTTGGGCGATGCTCACCGACAGCCGGGGTTTTGAGGGACAGGCGATGCGGGGTCAATGTATCCGTCGTTTCGGAGTCCGCGTGCGTGCGAACATCGCCTGCCCGTTCTCTCTCCGGTCGCCTACTCATTCTGGCAGGCCAATGCGACATAGCGCCGCTATCACACATGTCCAGAAGACAACACCCTCCGCTATGCGCATTGCGCTGTACTCTTTCAAATCCTCGCTACGCTTTTCGACGCGCGATCACAGACCCAATGCCGCCATTCCCCGGCAGCGCCCCGGAGGATGGACTTAAGTACTCAGGGTAGACCCGACGAAGACAGGAAGGCGACGCTACGGTGGCCAGTCCGCACGCTCATCTCCACGTCCAAGTAACTTCCCGGCCCCGTAACCGCTTGGTCTCTCTTGGCATCCCGCCCGGCATTCTCCCATTTGCGCCGTCACATCACAGCACTCGTGTCCTGAGTGTGCGAGCCTGCCGTACCCCACGCTTCTGGCAAGTCTCTCTTCCTTCCCCTCCTCATCCTCATCCCTCTTGTCCTCTCTCCCTCCTCCATGTACGATCCAAACGAGAAAGCTGACAGTGCGAACGCAACCAGAGTCATGGTTGACGAGGAGCGCGGGTATGCCCTGCAACTGCCCGACGAGATGGAGAAGGAGCGCTTACACCCCGCGTTCAGCCACGACTCAATGTCGACAGAGGAGGAGGGTCGCCCTCGCGCGAACGCCCATCCTGGACACAGTGCGGCATATGGTTTTGCCGTGGACAGGGCGCGCGTGTTTTGGAATCGGCTCCGCGGGAACGGCCGCCCGAAGGTTGGGTGGCTAGAGAGTGGGCGGAATATCGCCCTGTCTTCTTGTGAGTAGCTGATATACGTCTCCGCGAGACACGACACGGATTTCTGAACGCGGTCGGACGTGCCAGTCCTGAATCTGTTTGTCATATTTATTCCGATCGCCTGGGCGTCGCATTGGGAGATGGTCGCGTGGGGGCACGACACTACCTTCGCCCGTAAGGACGCTCTCTTGCTGCATTCCGCTAGCAAACCATATTAACCAGCAGCAAGTATGTTTCCTTGCCATCATTCCTCTCGAATGTATCTTCGACTGGGGAGGTGAGCAAATGGCCCTGTACCTTGGGAAGGACCTCGGAGATCTCTTGATTATCACGCTCAACAAGTCAGTATTACAGAACAACTATGGAGATATGTCGAGCTGATCTCCCTCTAGCGCGGTTGAAGCAACTCTTGCGATAACGCTACTGATCAGATGCGAGTGCGTGACGTCGAGTGATCCTACCGACCCCGTTGCATGACTGGAGTCCTGACGAATTTGACATCTCAGACTGCGTCTGCTGCAATCCACCATTGTCGGTAGGTACTCCGTCGCGACAAAAACGCGTGCGCTAACGGCAACGCCTCGACGCTTCCAGGTGTTGTGCTTTTGCATCTGTTACTCATCCCGGGTACCGCGTTCTTGGTTGGTGGCCACAACGTGCGCCACCAGGCTTTGCATCCTCACCACACGGATCTCAACCATTCATTGCTGATGATTGGGTACGACCGCGCCTCCACGCCCCATGATATGTGCTAGCATGACAGTATTGACGGGGACCGTGCAGTGTCCTGGCAACCATGCTTCCTACTGCGTTCTTCGCTGCGCTAGACCGTGGCGCCAGTGCCGTCGTGACTGCTGGAGACGCAGTCAGCTCTGGCCTCATTAGCGACACGTCGCGCGGAGAGATCCTAAAGATGAGTCGCGGCATAGCCATCATGCTTGTCGTGGTGTGAGTGTTCCGCTTCTCCAGCTCCTCGATTCTTCCTGACCTGGAGAGAAGTTACGTTGCCTCGCGCGTATACCTTCATAATCCTCCGGGCGATAACAACGCGCTTACCGTCCCGTACGACGCCCCGGAGGCTATTCACGAGGAGGAAACAGAGCTGCTCGAGGAGAATCCGCTCGTCAATCCATGGGCGTGCATCCTGCTCCTAATTGTCACCGTGGGCCTGATGGCCGTCACCGCTGAGTTCGTGAGTGTTTTTCTGTCTAATACATTTCCAACGGGAACGTTAGTTCAACGTGTGTGCTGCAGCTCGTAGACAGCATTGACGAAGTGCGCGAGAAGAGTGGGATCCAGACCGAGTAAGCGTCCATCTCACTGCCTTGGTATCAACACACATCCTGATGACCCCGCCCCCGTGCGCCGTAGATGGTTTGGCCTGATCCTGCTCCCCATCGTGTCCTTCTCCGCAGACGGCGTGGTCGCGATCCTCTTCTTCTTCCAGTCCATCTACAACCACCTCACACAGCGCAAGATCCTCGTCCCTGCGATACTCGCGCGCGGGCGCGCCATCGACCTCAGCATTCAGTTCACGCTGTGGTGGATGCCCGTGCTCGTGCTCGTCGGGTGGGCTGCGAGCAAGCCGATGCATTTGCTGTTTGGTGAGTGTCGCTCATGGCCTTTATGGTCGAGGTGGGGTCGGGCAGCGCGCTGATGTGCGGTTTGATGTAGACTATCTCGAGGTCGCGTTGCTGCTCGGCTCATGCTTTTTGGTGAACTACGTCACCGCGGACGCGAAAACAAATTGGGTCGAGGTGCGTGCCGTGTGTTTCCGTCGCGCTTCTCCCAATGCAACTCACCCTGCTCTCGCGCTTTGTAGGGCCTCATCATGATCGTCTTCTACTTCATGATCGTGAGTCGCCTTCCCCTTCTGCTGTGAGGAGTGGCTGACACGCATGTTTCCCGCAGGCGCTCGTAACGTGGTTCTACCCTGGACAGCCCGAGGTCGCATTCATGCTCAACTGCGAGGGCTCCGTCGCGGAGGCTATTACGCTCAATGACGAAAGCCACATCGACGTCGTCGTCCATGGCGCTGCAGCGCTTCTTGCCCGTGCGCTCTAAGTTCTATCGTAGGGTGCTTCATGTACGGACTTCTTCCCTTGCGTTTGTCCCGCGTGTGTGATACGAGGTCTGTTGTGGACCGATCAACTTGCTTTCATCTGGTACCTGTAGCTAATCATATTTGCAAGACGAGTACCCGCATGTCTGGACTTTATCTAGAGTGGCCGGAATAGCTTACATCTACGCATCACCAGTACTCCCCTTCAATGTACATCATCGCATACGAATCGTTCTTGAAGTGGTAAACTAGAGTCCCCGCGCTGTTTTCCGATCCCGCGGACATGCAGAGTACGTACATTCCCATGCCCCCGCAGCTTCAGTTCCTCCAACGACCGCCCAGACTGGCCTCTGTCAAATCGCACGGCATGTACCCTTCTATTTATCCAGTACACCGTGGAATCGCTTCACTGAGTACTGCCAAACTCTCATCTCAGGTGGCTGCTCACCTGCCCGACTGACGTCATCTAGGACAGGGTTGAGCTACCGCACTGTATAAAAGCAATCTCGTGCGTGCATCTCTTCGTTTGCGACGCCCACCAGCACACCTCCTTTGTCGACGACCCACCATGGCAGAACCCCGTGCGGCTGTCTTTGACCAGACCAAGCTCGACAAACTGTACCCCATTCCCTCGCACGCTCCCGTAACGCAAGCGCCCAGGCGGTTCCCCGGTGTGACGCCCGAATCTACTACGACGCTGCTGGAGACCTTGCGGGACAACCACGTCCAGTGGCACATCTTCTTCAATGAAAAGCATTTCCACAAGTAAGCTGTTCGTATCACTCAGCACGGGCACACCTCTGACCCCGGCGTACAGCCATGCAAGCCATCACCTGCTCGCCTTGTACTATCTCGGGGCGAATGGCGAAACCATGAAAGCTGCCTATGCGACTCATACTTCATACCAGCGGAAAGCATACGAGTCTCCGGGGCCCATCACTCGTGACAACTTCCACGAGCACCTCGCTGACGAGGAGTACGTGCCCTGGCTGCCCATCGCGCATGCACATGAATTGACTGGCAGCGTGACAGTTACTACAATGCCTACCTAAAATTCTTCAGCGACGAACTCCTCGACAAAGGACCCGCTGCGGTCCTTGAGGAATTCGTCTTCTCGCCCAAGGCGAACATCGAGCCGCCTGGCTTTGGCAAGGAACCGATGCAGATGGCAAACCGCTTCCTCGCTGGCCTCTTACATCCGCTGATCCATACCGGCTACGGATGCGAGTTCGGCATTCTGGGACAGCTGGCAGAAGGCGAGCACTTACACCTATCGCGTCCGCACGCCTTGTACTGATCTGCGTACAGGACTTGCTGAGACCGCCGTTCACAGCCCACTCGCCCCGGCGCTCACCCCAGCGACGCTAATGCAGTACGTGGGGGCCGCAGCTACCGACGCAGCCAATGCAACCGTGTCACGCTTGACGTCGCTCTTCCCATCTTTTGGGCTGACCCGTGCCGGGCCCGCCGCTGAGTCGAAGGGGCCACCGAAAGGCGTGCACGCGCTGACTCTCATCTCGCATCTCATGCATGATGACCACTTCTCCTACGAATCCATCTCCCTCCCGCCCCCTACTGGGAGCGAGGAGGACACGTCGTTCGAGCGCGTCCTGCACCTGCGCGGAACAGACCTCTCCGAGCTCGCTAAGCAATGGACGGTGGATGGGACGAACGCCGCGGAGGTCGAGCGCAAGATCGAGGAGCTGTTCTGGACAAACGTCGTGCTTTTCGGTATCGCCGGATGGGGCGGCCGCGCCAAGTCGAAGACCGGAAAATTCAACGCCGACTTCTTCTTGTGAGTGCTGCATACATGGTCTCTGCGCCAGTTTTCACCAAAACGTGGTCGCTCACGAGGCTTCGCCTCTCCCAGCTTGCATCTCGTCACCTCGAGCCTCTTCCTGCCCTCGATCGTCGCCTACCTCTCGCCCGCCTCCACCGCCATCCTCCTCCGCACCTACCTCCTCAACGTCCTCGCGCTCTACGTCGCGCGCGGCCGCCCCGCACTCCCCGTCGCCGAATTCTTCGACAGCGTCACGCCCGCGCCCTCCCCGCCCGCCGCCTCGCTCCCACACAACACCCCCGCCGACGGGACGCTCACGCCAGAAACGCGCACGCCCAGCGCGTGGCTCGCGCTCGTCCAGAGCACGCTCGAGCACCCCGACGACCACCTCTGCAAGCTCCAGCGGTCCCTCGCGCACTTCGACGTGCTCTACGGCGCGACGCCCCCCGGGCACCTGAAGAAGCTCGGGGTCGAGCTCGACGGGGTGGAGCGGATCGACGGGTCGTTGTTCGTGCGCGTTGCGGGACTCGCGATGGAGAGGCTTGGGTGGATGCGGGAGGGTCAGGAGAGGGAGGATTGGGACTTTGAGGGGTTTTTCCACGCGCAGTAGGTTAAGTGCGGGGTAGCGAATGTACAATCAGGTTATGCGTCCGTGTAAGCTAACTCACGAAAATGAGAACATGCGTGTGCAAAATACACACTCAAGGCTCTTGCAAGTTAGGAACTCTGGTAGTAATCCCTCAATCATCGTTGGACTCAAACCCAGCCAAAATTCCGACACGGGGAATCGAACCCCGGGCTATCGCGTGAGAGGCGATAATGTTAGCCACTACACCATATCGGATTACAAGTTGGGACCAAATTTCTGTTATCATCAGACCGTCGCATGTCCTGACTGCCGACAATTCCTGCTCCGAATATCTCGGAATCTTTGTTCACATTTACAATGTCTCTTGTACATTTTTGTGCTGGTATCGCATGATACCTTATTTGTCGTTTGCCACATACCTGGGAGGAGGCAAGACAGTCAGGGATTCATGTCCTAATGATATCAGCCTTACCTTATTACTGCAGCATGTTCGAACGGGTGCCGTGTATACGATTCTACATGATGCCTAGCAGGGAAACAGGGATTCAGAGTCATGTCACCGCCGGATAGGTTGATGCATCTGTGGCTGAGCATGAGCCCCCGGCCTCCGTTCGCAGAAAGTCCACTATCACCGACCGCAAATGAGGTCGCGCCCGATGCTCTCTGCCGCACTAGCGTACTATATGGCCAGCCAAGCAACTTGCAATTTTGGCCGGGACTCGGAGGCTAGAGCGCCGGGGAGGACGGTAGATAGACTCGAAAACCAGTCGATCGGAACACACGGGCGGAGAGTGAAAGGCAAGTCGTGTTCCGTAACGACTGGTCCAACTGGGCGCCCTTTTGGCTGGATGTCCCGATTAGGTACCCCGTGTGAAAACGTACTTGGCAGAATCGCGCATCCTCCCCTCAGGAGAATGGCTGCGAGTTAGCCTAGTAAGCCTCTTTCACCTATAAAACTTTCTCAGAGCATGTTGGTAGCGCTTATATCACCGCAGGTACGCTTCATTTTTGCATGGGCTTGTGTAGCCGCTATAAAGAAGCACTTACGCCCTTTTGGCTCAGGTTTGGCGCACTCGACCAGAGCTCGCGGAAGCGCCCGCTTAGCCGCCAACGGGCCAGCGCTTACCTGCACCCTGCGTGCGGGCTCAGGAAAGTGAATTTTTGCGATTCCAAAGGCCAATGTTCCGCGGTACACACAAAAATTGAGGAGTGAGTATAGAAAGGTTTTCCGAGCCAGGAAATTAATTTAGCTCACTCGCCGAGGTGGTCTCGATGATAGGGCAAGCAAAGTCCAAAACGCTGTTTCGCGATTCTGCTAAGTACGTTTTCACACGGGGTACCTAATCGGGACGTCCAGCCAAAAGGGCGCCCAGTTGGACCAGCCGTTCGGACAACCTCACCCACCGGAGTTTGAATGTCCGGACGGATGGTTTACGAGCCTAGACGGTAGAAGTTGAATTTGCGAATTTGGAGCTGTTCCTGGATCGAGTGTGCATGGTGGCTGTGCGCATCTTTATACGCGACGGGCAATCTACCCGATAGCAGATGACCGCAGATTTCAAAGTCCGATGACTCACCGACGGCGGCCATGGCCCCTCCTCCAGGCTGACGCTTTGCTATCGCCTCCCCGTATTTCAGGTCTGAGGTCTGAGGGCGTGGTGCTATATTTTTGGCTCAAAACACTGCTTATATCATGCCTGGACAATGGGCGGCAGAAATCGGCCGCACAACCCAAAGTTCACTCCAGGGACGCATCCGGCCACCGTGAACGACGAACACAAACGTAGCGACCTACTATGTACTAGACGTTCTGGATCGTGTAAATGTACACCGGGAACACTTTGAGCTCCAGGCACCTGCAGGATCGGGCTGAGAGTGCACTATCCTGCGCTATCATTGCCCGAGTCGCTCGTCGGACCGCCGGGTAAATCCTCCTCTCCTCTGTGGCGGGTACGGTATCGTTATCGGCTCCCCGGTGTCGGCTACGCTTATCTCCACACAACCATATAAGCCGAGTATGTTGCGTTTTGTGAATACTCTGTGCTCGACCGTCGCATCCTTCCTTGTCCACGAGGCAGCTCCCCTCCCGCACTTCCAAGGTCGCTTCACGAACATCTTCAGAGCCGCATCCTTGCAGCACGCCACACCAAGATGTCCACTCTGCTGAAGCGCCTCGAAGTCAAAAGCGAGCATCCTCAGGAAGGCAAAGCCACCGCATGGATTAACCGCGACATCATCCCGCTCCCACCATCGCGCAGGACATGGGGCTCCTGGTCCTTTGTCGGATACTGGATGCTCACTGGCTTCAACATCAGTGGCTGGACGACGGCCTCCAGTCTTCTGGGAATCGGGCTCAACGTCTGGCAAGCCTTGATTTCTGTCATCATCGGCAACCTCATCGTCGCTTGCGCCGTAGTGGGTAACGGCTACGTCGGAGCGGAATGGCACGTCGGCTTCCCCGTGTACAATCGTTTCGTGTGGGGTGTCTTCGGCAGCTTCCACCCGCTGTTGATGCGCATCCTGCTTTCGATCGTGTGGTACGGCGTACAACTCGTCTTGTGAGCACCCCATCTTCGCCTTCCGATTTATACGAGACTGACTTTGTCCGCCATATAGCGGTGGAAAGAGCGTACGTGAAGCCGGCACTGTCGCGGGTCGGAACGTACTGATCCTTTTTATCAGGTCAAAGTTGTCATTGGCGCGATCTGGCCCAGCTTCTACACCTTGCACAACACATTGCCGGAGAGTGCTGGTATCGAGTGCGTATTTGCGTATCACCCCCACCATGATAACTTCGCTAACCATGCTGTAGGCTGAACGATCTCATCGGCACTCTCATCTTCGCAGGAATCTCACTCCCGCTTCTCCTGGTTCCCCCGGAGTTCTACCGAAAGCCTTTCCTCGTCGGAAGCATCATCATCACTATCACCACGTTTTCCATGTTCGTGTGGGCGCTCGCGAAGGAGGGTGGCGGAGGCCCACTTCTCAGCAACCCTAGCGAACTCAGCGGCGCAGAGCCGCTAGGAAGCGGAGCCAAGCTCGGATGGGCAATGGCGTACGGTATCAGCTCCACGATCGGCGGTATCAGCGCTGGCATCCTCAACCAGAGCGACTACACCCGCTTCGCTTCGTACCCCCGCGCGCAGATTCTCAGTCAGCTCGTCGTCGTCCCCGTCAGCTCGATCATCATCGCGCTCATTGGTGTCGTCGTCACGAGCTGTGCCGCTGGGTTCTTCCCCGACGATGGTCTGCTCTGGGCGCCGTACGACCTGCTGGAGGCCATTCAGCTGCACGGGGGCGCTGGCGCGCGCGCCGCATGCTTCTTCGCCGGCTGTGCGTTCGTGCTCTCGCAGCTCGGTATCAACGTTCCCGGAAATGCTATCTCTGGCGGCATCGACATGTCTGGGCTACTCCCGAAGTACCTCAACATTCGCCGGTAAGCCTGAGCTCTTTCTGTGGGTTCTCGTGTATGTGCTCATAGTGTCGCAGGGGTGCATTCGTTACAGCCGCGCTCGGCATCGCCATCTGCCCTTGGAAGCTGCTCACTGGCGCGAGCGTCTTCCTCACGGTGCTCAGCTCGTTCTCCGTGTTCCTCGGCCCTCTCACTGTGCGTACATGCCGCACGCTGTCCATCTACATCCCCAATTTGCTTACCTCTGCACACAGGGTGTCATGGTCTCGGACTACCTCGTCGTTCGCAGGAGCAAGCTCCGCCTCTCGCACCTCTACATGCCCAACTCCGGCTCGATATACTATTTCAACTACGGCGTCAACTTCCGCGCCGTCATCTCCTGGGTGTGCGGCGTCTGGCCGCTCATGCGTAAGCCTCCTCCCTGCTCCCGTGACTGGGCGGATTCGCTGACGTAGACGTCTTCCAGCCGGGTTCATCAACGCCGTCTCGCCGAACCCGATTGGCATCGCGGAGGGCTGGTCGCACGTGTACAGCCTGTCGTGGCCGCTCGGCTTCGTGCTCAGCGCGACTGTGCACGTCGCCCTCAGCAAAGTGTTCCCTCCCGTTGGGTTGGGCGAGGTCGACGAGACAGACGTGTTCGGCACGTTCACCGAGGGCGCTGGCCGGCAGTTTTCCCCGGAGGTGAACGGGAGCGATGTGGACACGGAGAGCATGAAGGGTGCTAGTGTCCGCGAGCTGGCGGTGTAACTCCTGTGGCGGTACGTTTACGTTGTTGTGTAACTCGCGTTGTATCTATGTTTTAGACGGGCCGGATATGGGTTTAGACTAGTTGCTCTTCCAGGAGTCGAAATGTGTGTATCCGCGTGACCTGTAAAGGATTCTTTTCGATCGTGTATATCATCGTTGCCTGGACGCCCCACGCATGACCGGCTGTAGCTCCTCGGACGGAGACAACACATCTTGCTATGTCATCGGTGGTAGTTCCGGACCCACAGGTGACACTCTCCGGCGCAGCGTCATGAGACATGCTGATGATACTCCCGTGTACGAAAGCTCGATCAAACTCCTCTAGCCTGCCGCCGGACCACGTACGCCTTGCCGCGTCCAGCACCAAGTCTGTTACCCCCGTGCGAGCTACATCTGAAGCCTAACCTTCCTGGAACAGCTTCAGTCGCGCTTCCTAGTGAGAATGCTTACTCAAATCCCGCAGCCCGTGTCATGCCGCACAGGTTCGCGGTCACATTCTGCGCCCTGAGCCATACAACTCTGTCCCACGGAACGGCCTGGGCTGCTTAAAGGCGCAGTGCATACCCATCAGCTGTGATTGGTGCGCTCTCATGCTCCCTCGGGCGGTCTCCTTCGGACGGGCGAGCGTGCGCGGTACAAATGCCGCGCGGGACGGGAGGACGTCTCTGCAGATTCTCTGCGTGCGACGTCACCTCTCGTGCACAACAATGGCTCCTCCCACCAAGGTCGACGATCTCGACGCGTTCTTCCCTCTCCCGTCCGCCGCAGTGCCTTCGCCCCCCTTTCCGGCGCGCCTCCTGGGTGTCAACCCCGCGTCCGGCGCGGCGCTGGTGAGGACCCTCAAGGACAACCACGTCAAGTGGCATGCATTCTTCAACGACCGCGGCTTCCACAAGTGAGTCCCAGCGTGTGCGCGGACCGTGCCGCATGCAGCGCCACTGACCCGAGCTTCGTAGCCACGCTTCCCACCATCTTGTGGCCATCTATGGATTGGGCGCGAGCGGCCCGCTGATCGAGGCGGCCTACGAGACGCACGTAGCATACATGCTGCCCGCGTTGGAGTCCCCAGAGCGCCTCGACGAGAAGAGCTTTTGGGCGCACCTCGGGGAGCAGAGGTACATACTTCCCCCCGCCCCTGTGTTCCAGGTCTATTGCTCATCGACAATGCCAGCTTCTACTCCGCCTACCTGGAGTATTTCAGGGCACAGCTGCGCGAGAAGGACGTCACCGACGTCATCGAAGAGTACATCTTCTCAGTTAGAGCCAACGTCGGTGAAGGCACGCCGCGCATGTTCTCGCGGTTCTTCGCGGCCTTGATCCACCCTATGATCCACATGGGATGTGGCCTAGAGTTCGGCTTCCTGGGGCTGGTCGCGGAAGGTCAGTGGAATAATCATTAAAACAAACGGCGGCACGGCTTACTGAGCACGTCCCCATCGTGGGTAGGTCTCGCCCAGACGGCGGTACACACGTCTCAGGGGAACAATCTGTACCCTGACACTCTGTTCGAGCAGCTCAAGGACGACACTACCGAGGCCGTCGCACGTCTTACCGCGTTGCTGCCCTCGCTCTCTTTGAGCAAGGCAGAGCTGACCAACGGCGAGACGAGTACTGGCAAGACCAGCGTGCACGCCTTCACCATCCTCGCGCGAATTTTGGCGGACGACAAGTACTCCCCTGCCACCCTCGGGTTGCCGGTCACTGTTGGCAACAACTTTGAGCGCGTGAACGACACAGTCGGCAGTGCACTCGCTGATCTTGCTGCGGAGTGGACGGCGGGCCTCGATGGCGAAGGTGCGACCCCCACCGCGATCGCGGAAAAGATCGAGGAGGTAGCATGGATGAATGCGCTCCTGTACGGCGTCGGAGGGTGGGGTGGACGGGAGCGGTCGCCCAGCAAGACGTTCAACGCCGACTTCTTCTAGTGAGTCTCTCCGAAATCTGCGTCGGCGTCCCATGCTGATCCAAAACGTTCAGCATGCACCTCGTCACCTCCTCGCTCTTCCTGCCCTCGTTCGTCGCGTACCTGTCCCCGCGCAGCTCCGTGCTCCTCCTGCGCGGCTACTTTGCGATCAGCATCGCCTGGTTCGTTTCCCAAGGCCGCTGCGCGCTCCCCATCCGCGAGTTCTACGAGAAGACGACCGCCATGCCGGCCCCACCCCAGACCGCGGGTGCTCAGGCAGCCCCGACGAAGGGCACGCTCATCCCCGACGTCGTCGCCCCGAACCCGTGGCTCCCAATCGTGCAGACGACCATCGCCCACCCGGGCGAGCACGTCTGCAAGGTCCAGCGCGCCCTCGCGCACAACGCAACAGCATACGCGACGCGCGGAGCCGGGTCCTTTGCTGGCACGGGGCTGGAAGGCGCGGAGCTTCTGGACGCGACGCTTTTCGTTCGCGCTGCTGGTTTGACTGCCGACAGGATGGGGTGGATGAAGGAAGGGCAGGCGGAGGGCGGGTGGGACCGCGCGGGCTTCAATTTCTAGACAAATGTTGGCCGATCTAGTGTGCTCTTCTGCGAGGAGCTTTAGCGTGTACGTTATAGGGATCCCCGCTGAGTGGGTTCTTTGGATGTATCATACCCATCTGTGCGTCATTGTGAAGTTGTTGGACTTTGCTCCTAGTGCGTGATGGAGTGGCCGTACCAGAGGACCAGTAGGTACTTCTCCGACGAGCGGGCCTAGCTTATGTCGGGGCGGGAAGAGTACTAGTACTCGAGTAAGCAGTGTGTGCATACAGGACGAGAACAAATTCGGGTTGATCGTGTCAGTATAAATCAGACTCGCGCTCGAGACTCCAGTTACGTAATATATCTGCCTCTCGCTCCGTCGCTCCGTTGTGTCACAATTCTACACTCGTTGAAGTCGCACCAGGTGTATAGCAAGGCTCTGGAGTATCATGGGCATCCAGGTTTGATAATAAAAGTCTGAAGAACTCGTACGTACTCTGTCGCTCCCTGTTCGCGCCCTCCGGATTATAGCAATCAACACGCTACTAATGGTTTCCCCAGGATCGCATCTGGATTCGACTTGGAATCCCCGGGCGACAGTGGCTAGTGCTTGCTCATATTTGCCATGCCACCGCAGTCCAAACCCGCCGTCAAGGAATCCGCCGCGATCCAGAAAGAAAGACGCATCCTTCTTTTGCTCTCTTGGACTGCGACGCTGCTCACACTGGTGTTGACGACAGTCTCCTCTCACCTCCCGCTCTTCGATGTGTCCCCTCAGGTTCTCTTGCCTGGCCCGCCACGTTTCTCTCTTCGGCATGTCCTTGCGTCTGCGGTTCTCCGTTGGGATGCCTTTCACTTCGGACACATCGCCAGGGAGGGATACGTGTACGAGAACGAATGGGCGTTCCTTTCGGGCGTGCCCTACGTGATGCGTGCCGGGGCCACACTCCTACGCTTCCTCGGGCTGCTACCAGACGAAGGTGCGCTGGGGTGGGAGCACGCCATGTTGGGTGGCTTGCTCGCCTCCGCCGTGTCCGTCTGGTCTGTGCTTGCAATGTACGACTTGACGCTGCTGCACTTTCGCTCGCGGCCCATTGCGCTGCTCGCATCTCTGTTATCGCTGCTCCCAAGCAGCCCCGTGACGCTGCGCATCGCTGGGTACACGGAGACGTTCTTCACGTTCCTTTCGTATCATGGTAGGTCGGTGCATGACGGGCAATGTTGCCACAGTGTTCATTTGCGTCCCTGTCCTAGGTATGTTATACTGTGCAAGGAAACAGTGGTTGCGAGCTACATGCTGCTTCTTACTCGCCACCGTTCTCCGTTCCAATGGCATACTACTGTGTGGCTTCGTCGCATGGGGCCTCATCATTGAACCCCTGCTTGAGCGCAGATCGGTACGCTATTCCCATCCCGCACCACCGAAGATACTTGATAGCACGCCTTGACCTTGACAGATCCGCCCAACACACGTACTCTACGGAGCCACCTTATCCGCGCTTACCATCTCCCCGTTCGTCTATCATCAGTACCACGCATACACGCTCTTCTGCCTCGGGTCCGGCCCACCAGCGTTCTGGTGCAACGCCGTCCCGCCCTCGATCTACACCTACGTCCAGTCCCGATACTGGAACGTCGGCTTCCTGCGATACTGGACGCCTCAGCAGCTTCCCAACTTCCTCCTCGGCGCGCCGCCCCTCACCCTCCTCTTCGCGTTCGCCCTGCACTACATCCGCCGCGCACTCCTGCCACGCCTCGCCGCACTCGCCGGCCCGCCTTCGCCTCCGCAGAAATCGCCGCCCTTCCTCCCGCGCTCGATCGCCCCGCACGCCGTCCATGCGCTCGTGCTCTCCTTGCTGCTGCTATTCGCATCACACACGCAGATCGTGCTCCGCACGGCAGCGTCCATGCCGTTCACGTACTGGGCCGCGGCGTGGCTTGTCGTCGAGCACTCGCGCTGGGGACGCTGGTGGGTCGGCTGGAGCGTGGTGTGGGGCGCGGTCAGCTGTGTGCTGTGGGCGGTGTTCTTGCCGCCCGCGTGAAGCACACAAGCGTGAACAGGAGTTGGAGGGGAATTGCTGAACTAGCCGTGCTGGATGGTTCATGTCCATTGTGATATTATCGAGCGCGTAAAGCTCTATGGAGCCCCGGACGTGCGGGGTTGTAATCTCACTCGCGTCTTCGCATGACCGGACTTCTTGGGACAAAGTATAAGGGGTAAATTAGATCTACGGTGTGTAGAGTAAGAGCACAGAAAGGTTCGTCGTTGTATCCGTGAGCTCGCGCGGCGGTGGGCGACAGCAAGGTTTCAGGGCTCCAAGATCGGGAACTGGGTCTACCAGTCAAGCTGTTCCCGGCTGGAGCCCTCGCTCATATTACAGCTCTGCACATGTTCTCTCAGCCGAAATCGCTCGCGCACAAGGACGAAGAAGGCGGGCAGCACTCACGCGCAACAAAGCCCACACGTCAAGCACGCAATGGCAGCAGCTATCGCATCGAAGATGGCTGCCGGAGCGTTGAGCTCGGCGCAACATCGACGGTGACATCCTCAGAAACGCTGGCGCACTCACCGACGAAGACACATTCGAGACAACCGACGACGACGCCGACGACGGCCATGATCGCGTCCGCGATGCATGCGAAGACGCCTGCCGACCCGTAAGTACTTTCCCATTTACTTCCGAGGGGCGCTTCTGACCTACTATACACGAGATGATGATGCTGCATGAGGTCGAGGCGTGAGTCGCGTCGGACGCACCGACGACCGCAAGCAGACGCACCCCATGTTCAGATTGTCAGTACAAGATCGAGGTGAAAGCGTGGGGGATATGATGTGACCGGGCTCCCCTGTGTTCCAGTCCGCTGTCTTTTATGTGGCGCGCACCGGGGCGCATGGTGACGTCGTTCTCCAGCCAGGGATGTACTCCCCGGAAGGTCCCTCTGGTATATTTGTACTGCTGGTGTGGTTCCGTTCAGGGCGTTTGTGCTGCGCTCACAACTCCGAGTGTCCCCACCATCCTGCGTGTTAGCTCCACGGGATGCCGATGAATGAGGAGCATCTTGCCGAGCTTAAAGGATGCATTGCATAGAGTGACAAGGCCTGTTGACGTACGACGTTCAACCAGGTCGTGGTGAGCACTTTGAGAAACATATGTGCATGTTTTTGTGTTCTTACCACGCCGGGATAGCTCAGCTGGGAGAGCAACAGACTGAAGAGTGGGAGCACACCCGCTGTCTTCTGGAGGTCGCGTGTTCAATCCACGCTCCTGGCATTTCTCTTTTGTCTCTTTCGTCATCGATATTCAACAGTCAAGGCTGCACCACGTATTTTTAAGCTGATGAGATTGCGTTCATCGGCGAGATCGATTAGTAGCAAGTGGCTGAGGGTTTTCAAGTTCTGGCTTTCTGTGGGTAAATGTCGATAGTGATGGAGCACAAAGGCCCCCCTACTACATCGCCGCGCACAGCGAGAAAGACCACATTTAACTCCGTGGCGTACCAACACACTCATGGTCACTTCCAAGTGATCAAGCTGCGTGAAATGTCGGCACCGTACTCTGCGAAGAAACCACTCGCAGTAGCGCATCTCACCGCACATGTGAGAGGTGCACACCTGGACCCACGCTCGCGGAAACATTATCCAATGGTGTATAGCAAGTAGTAGTAGTACACAGAATCCATCCAACAGGAAAGCATATCTATGATACAACGATCACCTCGTGCAGTACCCCTGCGAGCCATCCGGCAACGCCCACGACGACCTCTCACATGAGAGAGCCAGCCGCCGCGACGTGCGTTCCGCAAACGAGGCGTGACAGGGAGCGTATAGGTAGGTCTAGAAGGATGTGGTGTCCTCAGAACGGCCACGACGACGAGAACACGGCGGTCTTCTCGACGACCCAAGAGAGCCACGGCCAGTCGTCGTCATCGCCATCGTCGCCGTCGTCGCCATCGCCCGGCGCGGGGTCGGCAGGAGGAACGGGGGTGCCCTCCTTCTGGCAGTCCGTGTGGACGGAGAAGCCGTTCTTGCGGACTCCTCCGCCCCAGGGGCTGCGGTTCTTGACGTCGGCGTCGACGCCGAGACCGCGCGAGGCGAAGCCCTCCCACAGCGCGCAGAAGTTCTCGCCCCCGGTGAGCGTCTTGTCAGCGGCGATGATGGCGTCGCGGGCGTTGAAGAACGACGGGCGGCACGGCTGGAGCTTCATGCCGTCGAGGACGAGCTGGACGGCGAGCGAGTTGCCGTGTTTGGGCACGAGCGGCTTCTTCTGGCCATCGGCGGTGAACTCAGCCTTCCGGTAGAAGTCGCCCTCAGGAATGGTACCGTCCGCGAGGGGCTTCGGCGGGAAGAGATCGTCGACGAAGCCGTGCTTCTCGATCAACTTCTGAGAGACGACCCAGAGGATCTGTGCCCAGACCTCGCCGATCGCATGCACGCCCCAGTAGCCCGGTTTGTCCAGCGTCTGGTAGGTGGAGGGGTTGACCGTCTCGTTCTACACAAAAAGTTAGCGGATCGCACAACTACGATGGTAGTCGACTGCGCGTACCAGAGAGTACGGGTAGTTCCTGATACCGTTGTCCCTGTTAGCAGCCCATGAACCCATGGCGTAGTCGGAGTAAACCTTGTTGCTACGGATGGTGGTAGCCAAGAAATCTGTGAAACCCCATGAAAAATGACTCATAGTTAATGCCAGTTGCAGACTTACCACCCCAGCCTTCGCCCATTCCACCAGCTTCGCCCCAACCGAGACAGCCAGAGTTGGCAGGGCCACCAGTGAGACGAGTGCTCAGCCCGTGGCTCAGCTCGTGGATAACGATCCCGGCCTCCAGGTCGCCATCGCGATAGGGGTTGGCAGTGTTCCAAAGGTACATCCGGCAGCGACCGTTCTGGCCGTCAGGCGGGGTCATGAAATTGGCGTTGTTGTACCCGCTGCCGTCCTGCGCGTTTGCGATGACAGCGTCGTTCTCCCGACCACCACGCCCGAAGTTATGCTGCTGGAAGTTACCCGCTACCTCGTTGAAGCCATAGCGGTAGTATAGATCGTGGACCATGTTCGACGTGTAGAATAGCTGCGTAACGGTCGCGTTGATATACTTCTGAGCCTCCTCCAGAGCGTCCTCCGTCGCCGTCTTCTTGGGGGAATAGGTGAAGTTGAACGCCTTGCTGGCACCTGCATCTGGACGGTAGTTGTTCACCCAGTTGTTGCGGCCCTCCCAGTCTTCATGGGCGAACACGTTGTTGCCCCAAGTCGTCGCCGTCTTACGGATCTTTAATGGGTCCTTCGACCTAACGGAGGGAGATTGAGGGTCGACAGAGTACGGCAGAGCGTGCCAGCCCAGAGGGGATGCGAGGGAGTCGAAGTTCTCCTTCTCGATGGAGCGCTCACCAACCGACGGATCGTTGATACCCCAAGCAAAGACGTTGTACGACGCCGCGACCGGCTCGGACGGGACAGGAGCGAGAGGGACGGGAGAGTCAGAAGCCCAGTCAACAACGGTGACGATACGATGAGGGGCCTCGGCAGAGACGGCGGCCTCATACCAATTATCCTTCATCTCGACCTCGAACTGGAGGATATTTGAATAACATGACAATCATCGAGTGCACAGCTACTCACCTTGTAAACCAGCTTCAATGACGTTGAATCGCCATCGGGCACCTGGACGAAGGCAAGACGTCCCTTGACAGGACTGACTGTATCCGGAACGTTGTCGACGGTGAAGACGGGCTGCTGAGACATATGGTGTTGGAAGGAGACGTGCATGTCAGGGACAAACTGGCCGGGGTTCTCCAAGATCTCAAGCTGCAGAGCGTCGTTGGAAGTGGCAGCCAGCATGAACTGCAAAAGAGCGCGAGCGATATCGCCAGAGGCAGCATCCTCTGAAGCAGCGAAGTCGGGGTGGCCCTGCATGTAGTCGGGCGCGTCAACGAATGCGCAGTTCCACTCCGCCAGGAGCATCAGTTGTTGCAGGGCGCTGGAGGGCTTGCCCATGTCATGGCGGACAGGCTCCAACTGAGCTCTGATCTCATCTTCCAGGGACGCACAGTACTGCGAATGAGGGTCAACTTGGTTATCGACCGCGTCAGCGACGGTGAACCTGTTGGCATCCTTTGGGCGGAAGAACTATGCACAGCATGTGAGAAACTTTTGGGACGTGACGTCGGCTCTCCCTTTCGCTGAGCGAGGGAGAGGCCGATAAGGAGGGTGGCAGCTCACCGAATCCCCATAGGACAGGACAACACCATCCTTGATGTTGACATTGATGTCGCCGTCAGCAACCTCGATACCGTTCACATATTGGCGGGCATAGACATGCGTGACGCCTGTCGCCTCGTCGGTATACGAGTCCTCGCGGATGACAAAGTCGCTGCCGGGGATGTCGCGAACAAGGTCGTCAACGAAGAGCTTAGCGACCTGATACGGGTCGTCGGAAGCGCGAATCAGGCTGGCGTGGTATACGGGGTTGGTGTGATATGAGGCATGGGGGAGGACAGGACCGAAGCTAAGGGTCTTGCGACGGGAGAGCTGGTGAGAGTCATGGGCGAGAGTACCAGCGAGGCCTGCGGCGGCGATGGCAGCGACGAATAAACGACGCATGGTGAATGAGAGACGAGAGGTAGCAAGTAGGAGGTGATGAAGATGCTCCCCAACGGCGAAGAGGGGGAGATGGTGGATGGGAGGGAAGGAGCGAGCTGCGTATGTCGCCCCTTATCTACCCCGCGCCATGCGACGCTGGCAGTCCATTTATGGCGAGACAAACGGCTCACGTCCCTCCATCACGACGCGACGCGCACCCCCAGACATACTGACGCCCATATCATATGACTCCCTCCGAGGATCCACCAGTGCTATCCGCCCTCTCGACAGTACTCAGGCCCACATTGTCCGAACAGAGACCCGCTCATACGCAAAGGCGTCCAGATATGTCTTGCTGTGTCCCGGTCGGCCCATGTCTGGCGCCAGTGCAGCCCCTTCCGAGTGCATCCGATCCTCCGTACCCCGTTTTGGGTCGTGTGCGCAGCCTGCCTGCCCCAACATGACATCCTGCATGTATCACACGAGCCGGGGTCTCTTCCTTCTCCTGGCTGAGCAGTATACCCACATGCTATGTATCGGGATTGAATACGTACACGTCCTGATATCTGGTCATATGTCGTCTCCCTGCAGCTGGATGTAATTCTTTCACCGTACTTGACAGTTACTTGAAACTGGATATTGGTAGTTACCCATTTGCCTTCCACAATCCAGATACCTTGTTACCGTGCTCGCCACGGTCTCATGCTTTCTGAATCACCGTCCTTGCATTGCTAGATCATCCACATGCTTCACTCGTTAACAGTTTATATATTCTTGATCGTTTGCGGTTGAGGTCATCGCCAGTAATTGTTACACACGTAATTACTAGTACTACGCCACTGGTGCCCTGATTCATCCGCAACTCGCCGTCTCCTTTTCAACTTGTCTTGCCTGCCAAGAAAGTCGTAGCCGAGGACGGATAGCTCCTGAAATCACTACCACTATCACTGAAGATCCGCTGATGACGATGTTCAGTGGATTTGACCCTCGCCCCGCATATAAGCGGAGCGCATAGCGCTCCCATATCTTTTGTCACAGGAGAGCGCAAGAAGTAAAACTCATTTACAGCTCTACAATCAATCAATTCGCAAGAGAGTACCCGACCTCGCCACGGACGCCCTCCTGCAACTGCACAATCCGCTCCAGCATCCTCCTCCCGCGAGCGTCCAGCGTCTCCGCGAACCGGTCCTCCTTCATCCACTCCAGTCCGTGCTGCAAGACGTTGCGCGCCCGAGCGGGTCCCCCGAGGGTCTCGCCCATGCACGCGTGCAGCGTGACGCGCGGGGCGTGCGGGTCGTACGTCGCGCAGTGCAGGATGTTGTTGTTGTAGAAGACGGTCTCGCCGGGGTGGAGCGCGACGCGGATCGCGCCGGGCATCGCGAGCGGGTCCGTGGGTGGATCGAGCGTGGAGGAGTGCGCGCGCTGTTCAGGCGTCCGGGGGCGCTTGTGCGAGCCAGGGACGATGAAGAGGCACGAGTCTTCGCGGAGTGCGCTGCGCGACGCCTGAGTGGGATCACTGAGCAGGTTCGCGAGTGTGTCTTACGTGTTCCATTGAGTCTGTGGGGTGAGCGTGAGTGTGGGCTCAAGTGTCGCTTATCGCAGGGGGACCGTACACCGTGGTGCCAGATGCTCAGTGCTATGCGCTCCTCGTCCTCGGTGGCGGTCTCGCGCACGTCATCGCGATGCCACCGGAGTGCGAAGGAATTCGATGTTGGGTTTATAAGCATGTTGAAGAGCTCTATAAACAGGCCAATTGATGTCGTTTCGACGTTCGAGGACATGACGGATACAAAGAGGGCACACCCATCTGAAGGACATCTTCCTCACACCCGAGCAGCTCTCTTACGGCGTTAACAAGCGGGTCGGACGTGTACCACCGCGCGAACGCAGGCTCTCCCAGATCGGGATGCATGACATGCTGCACGCCCCAGGAGTCGGGGTCACCGTCGCCGTACGGAGGGAACTGCCGGCCGACGGTGCGCCTGTGCGGCCACTTGTCCGCGCGGGTGCGCGCTATGACGCGCTCAGAGGCGATTTCAAGGGCATTGAGGTGCTCTGGGGTTATGAGGCCTGGAATAACGACGTAGCCTTGCTCGTTGTACTGTTCCTTTATGGAGGGCATGGTGGTACGAGCGAGAGCTCGAGGGCGATAAGATCTGATGCTAGGCAGCTGACCTCGGAGCTTAGTTGCAGGTAAAACTTCGTCAAGGCGACTTGGCTTATGTGGCCAGGAGGCTACCACTGTTGCCAATTGGGTTTCGGAACACATCAGCGGGGTACTTGAAGACGTACGAACTGTAGGTTCGCCGTGCACACTATATTGCAGTTATCACATACTGGACGATATCGTTAGATACATGAGGCCGTCGGAAGCTCATCCCTCTGACACCTATCGGGACCATCTCGATGGGTATACATCGGCTGCAGAGAGATTTGGTAGGTCTGCTACAGCAATAGTATACTGAAGAAGAAGTTCCGTTGCGAGATTGCGTGGCGCATTCACTGAGGTCGACGGTAGGTAAGACAATAATGTTACGGTATAATACCCAGACCAATATTCGGATCATACATCCATGGGATAGGCGTCTAATCTCATTCTGATCAGCCACATACCAACCTTGTTTAAAGAACAGACCTCTCTCAGTCTCGTTTCTCTCATCCTCTGTTCGTCAGCGACCATTCGCATCCTGGCTCTCTTGCCTCTCAGTGGAGTTTGGGAGTCTGACACGGACTTCACCGTATGTGGTAAGTAAGATCCTCATGTTCTCCGAACCTGGCACGCATCAGGCCACGCGAGCACCCTGCGGGTTGCCCACGCCGCATGTTGCCTTGGCATATAGTCAGACTCAGAAGTATTTCCCCCAAATCGCTCTTTCCACTAACGTTCTATCCAGTTACTTGTCATGAGCACGGCGACTCTCGCGAGTACCACCCCAAGCCTGCCCGGGCCGTCTACATCGACAGGGACGCCCATGAACGAGGAGGCCAGTTTCGCGCACGCCACGGAGAAGCTGTTGCACATCGGTGCCGTACCCGTCGCACACTACCTTCAAGAGCCTGCTCTCCTCGCGGTCTCTCAGAATGTTCTTCTTGCCCCTCCTCCTCCCGTCCAACCAAGTACGGCGTCCGAGTCCACCTCCGAACCTGTCATTACTCGAGCCGTAGCGCGCTTGCACCAAGCGTGCCAGCACAACTTCGGAGACACAGACGGTCTAAGATACGAGTTCGAGGAGGACGTAGTGGGCTTCGGTAAGCGACCATGAACCGTCTTTCGCGCTATGCCTCAACCTCGGAACAGGGACACGATGTAAACTCATCATCACACGGCCGAACGGGACGTCGCGCACGTATACATCCCCCATTGCACACCAACGCAAGTATGATGCGAAGGCGCATATATCGACAGTTGCCATCGAGAACGGCGCGATCGACTTCATACTCTCCGGCGACGGAAGTCGGGAGGCCTCATCAACAGAGCACGCTCTACCGCCGAAACCGGATCCCGAAGCTGCAGCAGAAGCGGACGAATCCGTCAAGGCCATTGAGAAGATCTGCCTCGACTGGACGCATGGGCACATCAAGCCGTTCTGGCTGCTCATCAATGAGCCGAGGTTTGGACGCAGTACGTGCTCCTCCCGTTGCGCTTGGTGCATGCAGCTCTGACGGCCCACAAATCGCACAGCTCAAGGCTGCGCACTGCGCATACGCCTTGGACCTCGTAACTCCAGGGTGTATTCTGTCAACACGATTTACAGCACTTCGGCAGAAGCCAAGCAGGCGTGTGCAGAGGCTGCACTCGCTGACGGTGTTGAGCATTACGTCAAGACATGGTCCTCCTCTGGTCCCGACATGGTTGTTGACGAGCCCGGTTCCGAATTCTCAGGTTCCTCTATCAGCCTCCAGCAGTACTTCGACGCCCTCCCAAAGCCTTTCCCTGAACCTGTTGCAGGAAAGACAGCGCTTGATATCAATGGACCTGCGTGGCTCAACACCGCAATCCAGTCCGCACGGGGCGGGAAGATTGTCCCCAACTTCGTGTGGACGACGGATGCTAAACTTGGTTGTAAGTTCTTTCTGTAGATTACGCATCTGTTCGTTTGCTCACAACTCGTGAAGATCATGGATGTTTGCTGCGCCTAGAACGTCCCGGTGAGGTCAAGTCTTACCTTGTCGATGCTCGATTCTCGAAGCGCGCGGAAGCCAAGGCTGCGGTGTGCTTGCTTGCCATGTCTGAGGGAGTCGGTGACTATATCCGCAGTGTGGCCCAAGCTGTCGAGGATAAGCTTCCGGCCGCTATGCGGAAGCATGTCGCCGAAGTCCTGATCTCGCACCTGAACGCCGAGTATCGTAAGACGCACGGGGCAGGTGTTCAACCTCAGGTGGAGTATGACATGGACTTGAATGGTAAGTCATCTCCTCCTGCCTTCTTCTCTTGCTCGGCGGCGTGCTGAGAGGGGGTGTAGCGTGTGGCGCTACGATCACGATTGAACTCTGTACGTCGCCGACCGCTCAGCAGGTACGGAAATACACCGTCCCTGCCGAGTATCGCAACCGCAACGACGCAAAGCTCGCTGTCATCGCGCGCGCAGTCGAGGAAGGCGCCATCGAGTTCTTGCGCTTCCAAGGTAGACCTCCGCCGCCAGGCTACGTCCCCAAGTACACACAGCAGCCACAGCCCCAGTTTGATAACAGCTATATGAACCGGAAGAGAAAGACGTGGGAAAGCGGGGGATCGGAGTGGTCTGGCCCCAACGGGGGTGGGGGTTGGCAGAACAACAAGAAACCACGGTTCAATGGGGCAGGCGGCGGTGGCGGCTACGGCAACTTCCAAGGTATGCAAGGCGGCGGGTTTAGCCCGCAAGGACCTCCCGCTTCGAGGCCCGCGTGGAATAGCAACGGGCAAAAGAGGTTCACTAACACCTCATGGCCGAGATCTAACGTTCCTGGTTCCAATCAATACGACAACGGAGCAGGCCCTTCGCATGCCCCCGGGCACTTTCAGCATGGGCCCAGGAACATCGGTATGCCACCTGCTCCCGTTCCGTATCTGGGCGGTGGCGCCCATGTGGCACCCCAGCGCACTCCTGCCCCGTATGCGTATCCT
This sequence comes from Trametes gibbosa, assembly GCA_022606055.1. Classification (NCBI taxonomy): domain Eukaryota; kingdom Fungi; phylum Basidiomycota; class Agaricomycetes; order Polyporales; family Polyporaceae; genus Trametes; species Trametes gibbosa. The sequence goes on along the minus strand of JABYQJ010000038.1, from coordinate 178,228 downwards.
GGAAGCGGGGTGCAGCAGCCTACGCAACCGCCGTTCTACGGCGCAACTACCACGCAATCGTCGTATCCGGGTGCAATGGCTCAACAAACTCAATATGGTATGATGAACCCTGGGGCCGGTATGTTCCCCAACTACAGTCAGACTCAGCCTCAGCAACCGGTGGCGAACACTCCATCACCCATGGCTTACCCACAACAATATCCGTACTGCTCTGTTGTCCCCTCGGTCCCTGGACATGGTCAAGTGCCAGGTTATCAGTCATACACTGCTGCTCCCATACATTACCCCACTCCGCCGCAGACTCCGTACTATCCCCCGCCCGGTGTGCCTCTGCCTACCGCTGCTCCAGCGCCAGCGGTTCCAGCCGTATCGGCGTACTATCCCAACGTGCCGGGTGTTCATCAAACCAATAATCCAGCGATCGGGTCTGCGAGCCTCCCGCGCCTTCCGTACAATGCACCATACAACGCTCAGGCGCCTACCCAGCCCACGCCGGCTCCAGTAGTGCACGCTCCGCAGCCTCTAGTGACCCCCATTGTGCAGCAACCCGCGATGCCATCCATACAGCCTCCTGCACCGGCGACGCAGCCTCCACCCCCTCCCCCACCATCGACTCAGCCCCCTCCGCCTCCACAACCTGCACCCCCCAAGACCTCACCGCCCCCGCCCCCGCCACCGTCTGGTCCTCCCAATCATTCACCCCATGGGGTATCATCGGCAAAGAACGCGGCCAAGCAGCAACAACCGTCACCGGTGGTCAAGACACCCCTGGCGCCCACCATCTTAAGTGCAGCGCAAAGCGCAAAGTCTAAGAAGAGTGCTAAGGTGACCATCGCTGTTGAGCCTCCTTCCAAGACGCATGTCACGGCTCTCTATGGTGCGTCCATGCCCCCTTTCAGCTCTTCTGCGCATCTCACACGCTAGCTACGCGTTGCGCAGACCATTGTCGGAACGCCAACTTGTCCGCCCCTCAGTTCTGCAGCGAGATACTGAAGGGCGAGCACGTCGGCGAGCCGCAACATAAGGTGTGGGTCATTATCGGGAAGATGAGGTTCGAGCTGCCCATCACCTTCTCGAGCCTGAGCCAGGGCCAGGAGAAGGTCGCGAAGAAGGTGCTTGACCAACTCCGCCAGACCCCCACTGGCAAGGCCGCGAAGCCATGACGCGCGCTTTTCCGCGCGTGCGGGTCTCTCGCCCGGTCATCGTGACACGACAATGCCTGCTTGATACTCGTATGCCGTCTCATCCTCGTTCTCGTCCATTCCCCCCGTCGTCCCATGGTTTCCTTTTCAGTGGGTCCGGTCTTATCTTAGCGCGCTCCTTCGAGAGGGTGCCCCCTTTAATTGCTCTCTGTATGCCCCCCATTCGTTCGAGTCGAGTTTGTTCCCAGTTTCAACAATAGATTGCCCTAGCATAGTCCTCTCGCGTTCTACCTGGCGGTGCGGGCCCTCAGCGCGCCGACAGCATGCCTCCGCGGGGCTGTTGGCGATTCGCTGCAGGGAACGATCGAACCACACATATCCGCACCCTCCTTCCTTCGGGCCGAGGGCCTACCCATGTCAACGCGTCTGCCTCACCTGCACGCGCGTTGACGCAATGTTAACGAGAGCATCCGGGTGTGCGCGTGTGCGTGGCCAGCGGCTGCGCGGGCGCACGGCGGACGTGAGCTCGGGCATGTCGCTTGGCTATTAGCCGCTCCGGATGAGAAAGAACACGGCGCAGGCCTCCCGAGTCCCGAGCGCTGCGACTCGTGAGTGACCGTCGGGGCTTGGCGGCCTAATTACCGTCGACGGCTATACGGTCTTCAAGTACCTCGTTCACTTTCGCGTCGGCACGGACGGTGAGCGTGTGCCGTCGTCTCGGGCAGGCAGGCTGGAGGTGCGGCGATTATGGCGGTGGACTGGAGCAGGGAACCTCCGCAGCGGGAGCGCCAAGGAGACTTCTTGGCCACCACGTTGCCAGGGTTATATACGGTTTTTAAACGCCTCGGTATCTGCAAGAGACAAATATCAGTCAGAGACCTCAGATACATGATCATGTTTGTGCAGCGATGCTGCGCGAGGGTCTAGTTATAGTGTCGCTTGGTCTCAGCTAGCCCAGATCTGTGCCTGTGATGAAGGGCAGTCCTGTATCTGAGCAGCATGTGTTTAACTCTCTACCTCGTCCGCTCCCAGAGACCGTGTATTGTTTAAGCAATATATCAGTAGTTAGGACACCTGGTGATCTCAAAGCAGGAAACAGCCTAAGCACTATGAGTGCCATTCGAACCCTCGAATAGGTTTGTTCTGAATCCCGTTCACGCTATGCACAATTCCATTGGCATCAGGCACTATCCCTTCGATCTTGCCGCAGTCCACGGTGCTTTCTCTGTTTGTATTCGCGTTCATTATCCTTGAGGACGGCCCACGGGCCACAATGTTGTATTGATTATTCGCCCCCATCATCTTGGCTGACTCTTACAAATATATTTGAGTCTGTTGGAGTCCATGTATGCACGTAACATATGGCATCGTGTACCAAGTGCGCAACTTCGGCGTCTGTTTCGATTGTGGCTCGACCGGTCGACGTCGTTGCGGTTTGCCCGGATTTATAGGATCAACATTTTTGCGACATGGCGACATCCCGCCACTAACGCAGCTTCGCCTTCGCGCGCCAGGGCTGTCGACTGGCTGGTGCTCATTTGACCTCCCGTGATCGCTGTGTCTCATGCTCGCGCGACGCTCACCACTTTGGACAGGGTGATGGCGTGATCTGAAGCACGTCATGCTGCTCCTGCTCGCCACCTCCGCCTCCAGAGGCCTTATATCTGCGCGCGCTCGACCTCTCGCGGTCTCTTGACTTTCTTTACCAATCTTCGCCTTTCCCGATGTCTACCGAACGCTTCTACAAGTGAGTCAGCAGGCGCATGCGCAGGCGAGAGCGTACAGCAGCAGCGAGCGCCGACGCTCGAGGGTGGGCAAGGTTGCTCACGTTCGATTGACTCTCAGGACACCTGAATTTGAGACCCTCCAGCTTCATGCTGGTCAGGAGCCTGATTCCGCGACGAACGCCCGCGCACCGCCAATCTACGCGACCACAAGCTTCGTCTTCAACGACTCGCAGCATGGGGCGGATCTGTTTGGGCTGCGGTCAGTAGCTTTCTGTCACTTTCATTAATCTTAAGTACTTACGACACTCAAACAGAGCACTGGGAAACATCTATTCGCGTATAGGCAATCCCACAGTCGTAAGTGACCTAACGTTGTGTATCAGTGACCAAAAGGCGATTGACACTGTGCGTGCCGTATAGGATGTCTTCGAGAAGCGCATCGCTGCCCTCGAAGGCGGTGCCGCTGCTGTTGCTGCCTCGAGTGGTCAATCTGCACAATTCATGGCCATCGCAGCCATCGCGAAGGCAGGAGACAACATTGTTTCGACGTAAGCAACCATCCACGAAGCTTTGTAGAATGCCATGCTCACCTTGGATCACTATCCCCTCAAGGTCATACCTTTACGGCGGAGTGAGTACAACAGTGTCGTCTATGCTCGAGAACGTTGTTGACCAGGCTCGGCAACAGACATACAACCAGTTCAAGGGTAATCATGATAACCGACTATTCGGATATCACTGATCCTAATGATTCCGACCAGTGTTCTTGAAGCGGTTCAATATCGGCACGAAGTTCGTTCAGGGTGAAGCTCCCGAAGACTTCGCCGCCGCGATCGACGACAAGACAAAAGCTATATACGTTGAGAGCATTGGCAACCCCAAGTACAATGTTGCGCCCCTGCCTGAGCTCGCAAAGGTTTGTATCACAGCCGTTCGTGCGCGGTAGGCAATGATTAACCCAAGTGCGCCCTAGGTCGCTCACGATCATGGCATCCCTTTGATTGTCGACAACACCTTCGGCATGGGAGGTGAGTTATTTGCACATCCATGGAATACAGTGTGCTGACAGGTGAGGTTTGGTATAGGTTACCTCATCCGCCCCATCGAGCACGGCGCAGATATTGTCGTACATAGCGCAACCAAGTGGATTGGGGGCCACGGAACGACAATTGGCGGCGTCGTCATCGATAGTGGTACGTCTGTTGAGGGACACTAGTTTCCGTTGTGCTCAGCCCTCCACTAGGAAAGTTCGACTGGGTTAAGTCCGGCAGATTCCCTGACTTCACCGAGCCGTCAGAGGGATATCACGGACTGAAGTTCAGTGAGACCTTCGGTGCGGTCGCGTTCGCAGTCAAAGTCCGCGTTGAGGTCCTGCGCGACCTTGGCTCCGCGCTCAACCCCTTTGGCGCGTTCCTCCTCCTCCAAGGCTTGGAGACGCTCAGCCTGCGCGCGCAGAGACATTCCGATAACGCGCTCCAGCTCGCTCAGTGGCTCGAGAAGCACCCCAAGGTCGCTTGGGTGTCGTATCTCGGCCTTGAATCGCACGCGTACCACAAGGAGAGTCAGCGGCTGCTGCGGCCCAACACATTCGGAGGCATGCTGAGCTTCGGCGTGAAGGGCGACGCGAAGGTGGGCAGCGAGGTCGTGGATCGGCTACGGCTCGCCAGCAACCTGGCAAACGTTGGTGTGTAATTTTCCTTGGCGTCGTATATACGCTGTTTCCCAGACTTAATCATGGCATCTGCAGGTGACGCGAAGACGCTTGTTATTCACCCGGCCACAACGACGCACCAGCAGCTTTCCGAGGAGGAGCAGCTCGCGTCGGGTGTGACGGCAGATCTTGTTCGGGTATGTGCTTCGGGATCCTGCATTGTTTCCACCGCGTTCAACGCCTTCTACCAGGTATCTGTTGGCATCGAGAACATTGCCGATATAATCGCCGACTTCGACAACGCTCTGCGTTCTGTGCCTTGAGAACAGGATATCCAGTCTTTTTTCACGGTGTTAGTTCAAGAAGAAGTGCATGTAATTTTAATGTACCTGCTGTAGCCTTTTGAATGCACAAACTGTGGTGCCATTGGGCGCTAGTGGAACCGCTAAGGATATGCAAAGAAGCGCTCAAGCTCTGCATCGGTTTACGATCACCACCATCATACTTATACAGTCTTTCACGTTGCGCGTTCTCTCCACGAATACATCAGTCGGCGTGGCTCGTTATTCCCGAGGCCATTCAGTAATCATCTCCCACAGTGGCCGACAGTCGAAGGGAAGATAATGAACGACCTCCCACGGGCATGTCGATCACCTGTGAACTGCCGGCTTCCCAGGCGTACGTGTACTGGAGCCCGGCGGCACTCCATTGACCCTTTGCACATCTCAAGGCCGTCTCATTTGGGAATCGAGTCATGTTCCAGCCGCCTGTCGCTTCTGACACTGATTTCCTTGCGAAGAAGCAGGGTGAGTCTTGTTCTCGAAATCTACGCCGACTCATCTAAGTTCAACGCGCAGGCGGGGCTGATAGAGTGATTGAATCTCTACATAGAGGAAGATGCGCCAAGATATTAATCAACGCATTGGCTCCGGTCGCGCTACATGTCTCACACAGAAAAGCATTACTTACGCTTTTCTGTGAGAGATATGTACTAACATTAGTATGACACGCTCCCAGCAACGTCGTGCAAAGCTAATTACATGAAACTAGCCAATGGGTTGGATGTTTCCGTCGCCTGTGTGCAGCTCGGCTCTCATGGGTGCCCTGCCGAGCATCGTTCCAATCCTCATAATGACTAGTACTGCGTAAATAGGACTGCAGCAAATGAATGGGCAGTATCTATCGCAAAGTCTGCGGTGAAGCCGTGATGCCCCCTTCTTTGGCTCGCGGATTCGGCAAGTTAACTTACGCAGAAACTCCAGCCTGCTCAGCCATGAGGCTGACATGGGTTGGTATCTGCTACTCGCGTTACACCACCCCAAGTCCGTGGCCTCGTGCTCATGGCATGAGATACGGAGACACTCATGGGACACCTTGGCCGATGCTGCGAACTCTCCCTGCAAGCGTCTATACCGGCAGCTCGGTCTGCTTAAGTACCAGCCTGGGCTACGGCCAGGGCTGCACTTCGTACCGCACACTCACGCCCCACTTACAGATCAGTCAGCATGATCCCACCAAAGCCCGTGAACAACTTCTACAGGTCAGCCTCCGTCGAACCCCACGTCTTCTTTGTGTCGTATGCTGACTTTATTTCGTTGGCGACGTGCTAGGGAGCCGGACTTTGATACTATTCAGCTGCACGCCGGGTACGAGCCCGATATCGCGACCAATGCTCGCGCCCCTCCGATCTACGCGAGCACGAGCTACGTCTTCAACAACTCAAAGGTTTGAGCGTCGGGACCACTGCTCTTGTTCTTATCTCTAATCTACAACGCAGCATGGTGCGGACCTCTTCGGTCTTAGGTTCGTCGCCGACGCATGCTTGTGATATACTCGATGACATCTGAAGTTTATCATAGGACACAGGGTAATATCTACTCGCGAATGGGCAACCCGACGGTGGTAAGTGAACTTCCCCTCGGAGCGCTGGCTGCCAGCCGCTCAGTAAATAGTGCAGAACGTCTTTGAGAGGCGCATGGCAGCTCTCGAGGGAGGGATCGCCGCAGTGGCTACCTCGAGTGGCCATGCTGCTCAGTTCATGGCCATCGCCGCCATTGCGAGGGCCGGAGACAATCTCGTGACATCGTACGTACCTTTCAACGTGTAATCCATTAGACTAACTGACTTTGATCTATGTAGTTCGTATTTGTACGGAGGGGTGAGTATCTACTACCTGTCACAGTCTTGTGGAGTAGCATGTCTCTGACAGTCGCGACCTCAGACCTACAACCAGTTCAAAGGTTGGTTCGATTTGAGGTTGATCACCATTCGATGACTGATATCTTCTGCCGAAGTCTTCCTGAAAAAGTTCGATATCACCATGAAATTTGTGCAGAGCGAGGACCCTGCCGACTTCGCGGCGGCCATAGATGAGAAAACCAAGGGTATCTATGTAGAGAGCATCGGTAACCCAAAGAACACCGTTGCGCCTTTACCGGAGCTCGCGAAGGTATATCGTCGTGATCTCTCCTTGTTCGCTTGGATGCGTATATTGAGACCCTTTCAGGTAGCGCACGACAACGGTATCCCTCTTTTGGTAGATAACACCTTCGGCATGGGCGGTGTGTTCCACAGCGGCACAGTCTAATGGAGACGGAAGACTAAAGCGCATGATATCAGGATACCTCGTTCGTCCCATCGAGCTCGGTGCCGATATCGTCACGCACAGCGCAACTAAATGGATCGGCGGACACGGAACCGTTCTCGGCGGCGTTGTCATCGACGGTGGTACGATATTACCCATCGACTATGTAGCCGTCCCTTTCGCTGACAGCTCCTGCAGGCAAATTCGACTGGGCGAAGTCGGGCAAGTTCCCCGAATTCACCGAGCCCGCGGAAGGCTACCACGGGATGCGCTTCGCCGAGACGTTCGGCGACGCCGTGTTCGCAGTCAAGTGCCGCCTGGACGTCATGCGCGATCTCGGACCGGCGATGGACCCTTTCCCCGCATTCCTTCTTCTCATGGGTATTGAGACGCTCAGCCTGCGCGGGCAACGCCACTCGGACAACGCGCTTGCTCTCGCCAAGTACGCCTATAACTGCATCTCTCTCGAACATGCATTTGATGTTTTTTCTGCGTCTTATCAGGTGGCTGGACCAGCATCCGAAAGTCTCTTGGGTGTCCTACCTCGGGCTCGAGTCGCACCCCTCGCACAAGGAGGCGCTCCGCCTCCTTCGTCCGAACGCGTTCGGAGGCATGCTCAACTTCGGCATCAAGGGCGACGCCAATGTCGGCAGCGCGGTCGTCGACGCGATGAAGCTCGCGAGCAACCTCGCCAATGTCGGTGCGTGCTCTCTGTGCCCTCTCCTACCTGCTTGCTGTCTTCCGCTGTGGTGGAGGGCCTGCGCTGATCAGTGTGATTGTGTGCAGGAGACGCGAAGACGCTCGTCATCCACCCTTTGTCGACGACGCACCAGCAGCTGTCCTCGGAGGAGCAGCTCGCGTCTGGCGTCACCCCAGACCTGATCCGAGTAAGTTGCGTATGCTTTGGTATGCTCATGCGGCTAATACATGTGGGATCCTCCCCCTTGTAGGTGTCTGTCGGCATCGAAAGTATCGCGGATATCATCGCGGACTTTGAGAATGCGCTCATGGTTGTTCCTTGATTCTGAACCGTGTTCGAAGATGAGGCGAAAATTGTAAGAGTGTATTAGTTACCTTGACTTCTTGTATGTACTTTACCAGCCTGGGGTCTCATGATGGCTGGCCACTTGCATGATGACGATCTGGTGTGGCCATCGCTCGGAGTAATTCGCACTGTGTCCAGGGTTCTCATAGGAATCAAATCAACAAATTATATGGGACGGCTTGTAAAGTGTGATACAGCAGAGACAATAGATGTGATGGTATCGAGGGTATAAGTAACATGCACGGACAGGTATATGGTACATTGCGTCGAGTCATCGATGTTCTACCCGAGGTCGTAAATGTACAGAAAGAGGCACTACAATACAGAGGTTCATTGGAAGCGGACGACCCACAAACACGATCAGATGCTAACAGTCACATGAAGGAATTTTCGGATTTCAAGAGATGTGAGGGCTCCTGTACGCGCCCGAATCCTCGACCCACGCTTGAGCTCCCTGTCTGATCCTTCGTCCGTTGATGTCGCGAGGGGTAGACGGGAACGGGCGGTATGGCGTTTGAGGATTCGCCCGTGCCGTGCGACGCGTCCTACGCCGCGGCGGCGTCACAGGGAGCTCCGAGGGTCCCGCCTCGGGTTCCCCGTCGATGGCGGGCGCGGGCAACTCGGTTGCGGCGGTGGACCCTTGCTCCACCTCGCGCACGAGCTCCTCGTTGTCGTCCGGGAGCTGCATCAGTTCCTCCTCCTGCTCCTCGAAGGTCTCGATCTGCTCGTCAGCTTCCTTCATAGCTGCCTCCTCGCCGTTATCGGTCGCATCCTCCAACTTGCCGTCTTCACCGCGCTCCTCGGATCGGTCGACACCAGAGCCCTCTGCCTCGTCTTCCTCCGCATCCTCCTCCGCCTGCTCGCCGGACGCCCTGGCATCGACCCCCGCGCACCAGGCGTCGAGCACCTTAGGATCGATCGGGTTCTTGTACAGCTGGTAGCACGTCATCTTCTTCAGCCAGTCCCAGCGCGGGCTCATGTTGTCCGGCCAACCGCGCGGACATGGAGCTTCCCCCGAGACGAGGCTCGAATGTGACGAGTTGTACGAGGCCTCTGACGCAGGCCACTCGTCATAGCTCCCGTATCCCGTGTCTGCCACCCGGGGCTTGGAATAGAGCGGCTCCAGAGGTTCGCGGCAGTCCCGGTAGAAGTCGTCGCGCGAGAGTGGGCAGCTTTGGGCGCGACGATGGGGAGAACCTGGCGGGGGGTAGGAAGGACGTGAGGACGAGGGCGAGCCGTCCAAGTCAGGAGACGATGCACGGTGCCGTGCAGGCGTGGTGGGGAACGAGGCGGGGTAGTCCTCTCGAGGCGATGCCCTTGGAGGCGTAGTGATGTCGTGCCCGCTCATGCTGGCGTCGGCGTCACTGCGCTGAGGGCTTGAGGCGGGGACGTCCTCGGAAGCGGCGGGGGAGTGTCCGCGAGCGTTGCCACTGAGAACCTGCGGGGGCGAAGTTGGGGCAGGGGCCTTACTCCTCCGCCGCTTGGAGGAGTTCGATCCTTGGGAGGACCCACCCTCCTGTTCCTCCGCATCCCGGCAACGCTTCGCACGCTTGTGTGCGAGCGGGGAGGTTGGCGGATTGAGGTAAGAGAACGTGTCGGAAGGGTGCCCTGCTTCCGTGGTAGGGACCCTGGGGCATATTGTTAGTCATGTCTCTTGTACTAGGACGGGTGTAAAAAAAACTCACTCGTTGTCGCCCTGAAGACCGACATCCTCTTGCTCCTCCGGGTACTCGGTGAAATTCTCGGTGGTCTCCGGAATATACATCGGATCCGCAGGATATTCGTCTTCGAGGTACGGGGGCAGCTTGATCTGGTCCGCGATCTCACTGAGGTTCTCCACAAACGCGTCGCCAGCGACGCGCCTAAGGTCGTGTAAGAGTGCTTCATACTCCCGTAGCTCCTCGTCAATTTCCGCGACGGCGAGCGTGCTTTGCACCAATGCCGAGTCGGCGATTGAACGAATGTGCAGAAGTTCGTTTTCCAGGCTTAGCCCGTCCGTGGCCAAGCCGTGCTCCATGACAGTGAGCCAATGCGGAGATTGAGGGTTCGGCGGCGGATAGATGTACGCGGTGCCAGAATCCTTGCCGTTTGAGGGATCCTCCCCATGTTCATAAGCCCGAGCAACCTCGGGGCCGAACCGTCTCGCGAGCACATCTAAGAGAAATAAAGATGTGAGTAGATGTGACAAGTAACGAATCGAGGGGAATACACACCTAAATCGATCCTTCCTAGAGGCACGCGAGAAGGCCTCACGAATGGCGAGGAGATATCTGCTTCAGAGTTTGCCACAGGACCGTCGGTGCCCTCGGCGTTCGTGGCTTCGGCATTTGCGCCATTCTGCGGGACAAGGCCAGGGGAGCGTTGTGGCGAAACGCGACTGCTGCTCGGGACTGCTCCACGATCCACTCCTTTTCCTTTGTGATCTTTGCGGTTCAGTCCCGCGGTTGAAATGTTAGCAGGCCGAGAAGGGGGTACGAAGACCCGCGAGGAAGGCCCGTCCAGGAGGGGCCTTGTGGCCGAGGCAGCAATGATGGCTTCTTGCCTAGCTCTGCGTGGCGAGGAGGGGACGGTGTCGGTCGAGGTAGTCAGTTCGATGGCCATGATTGAGTGCGAAGTCGCGTTTGAGTTCCTGACGGAGGTGGATGTGAGTCGCGAAACAGCGGCGCGATGAGGGAGTGCGAAGACGATGGATGTCGCAGGAAGAGAGCGTGAGTGGCTTTCAGACGCTTGTGGTCGGTTGGGTTTTATAGACGAGTGGCTCACCCCGACCTCCTTTGTTCGTTCTTGTCCTCATTCCAAATTGGGTGTAGGTCTGATGAGACGGGCGTCTACCGACCTAGGCGTCCATTGTCAGCGGGCCAGTACACAACTTCACGTTTTCCGTCATTGTACTACCGCAGCTGGCATTGTGCCAGGGCATATGTAAAAGCCCGCTTAACAAAACTGCGATTGTTTCACAGAGTAGTATGAGCTTGACCGCCATTGTCAAGCAAAGGCGGATGTAGACGCAAAGATGGTGTAACCAAGTTTGACTCACCATATGCGTAGGCGTACGCGGAGATTTACGTGGAGATTCATCCTGTGTATTCCCGTGAGGAAATCTCAGGCTTTCAAACCAACGGATTGCGAATTCTGTGACGCCTTTGGCGCACATTTGCGTGGCTAGGTCATTGAATATGCACGAGATCTGACTGCGATGGGCCTACATAATGCAATTTCAAGGACCTGTGTTGGTTATGGAAGAGGTAAATCATCGTGACAATGTTCGAAGTACCAAGGAGGACGGCTCACTCAAGAAACCCGGTCCTCGGTGCAGGTCGCTGCCAGTGTCGTGAAACAAGACATGTACGAGTGTACTGCTGATTTGGGGTATAAAAGCAGAGCATCGATATCTTTGAACAATTCATGACTTGCCAGACGCACGGTGAACGGATGATGATCTTCACTCGTCGTACTTGTATGCAGCTGGTTTCTACGAACCTCAAACTTCCCGACGTCGTCCAAATATGGTAGTCAATAGGCGCCAGTGTCTGCTACAACCTGAGACTCTTGTAGAGGAGAACATGAAGTGAGAGTTAGTTCATACGACAAATGCCCAAGCCTCCATACGTCAGCCATCGTTTAGATGACATTTTTCAGACTGAAGATTACCAGGTTGGGAGATATCATCACCACTTGTTGACGGCTGAATAGTTCAAATCTTGTATACATGCCAGTAATGTTACATTTTGAAGCACTAGATCAAGTCCCGGAGTACTACCATGGACCCTATCTGGGATCTCCCACTCCACTCGGCGAGTGGTATATTGGCCGGGCCATGGTCGGTCGAGACGGCCAGAACCATTGGCCGATTTCCAGGAGATGCCCGGGAATATCTGAGTTCTCTTGACGCTTTGCTCGCATGACTACAGCCATTATACATTGTAAGGGAACACATATGCCTTTGCCTGTCCGACGTGAGCGCCTGCAATAATCTGTGGCGCGAAATTCGTTAGCCTGCACCCATGGTCATTGTCTTACCGTCTCAATCCATCATTGTGTGAGACGGTAGGTCCGCAGCTTGGATAAGTGGTGCAAGATAATGCTGATGGTATCAATCGACTGACATGAAGACGCGCGGGCATACATAGTACATAAAGGTTTACAGCAGAGCGACATCCGAACAGACAAAGAGAAGCAGAGTGGTCGACGAAGAGGACGATGCAGGATACTGGCGAAGCGCTATCTGTAAGGCTCCGATGGCTCGGCACCACTCTCAAGAGGGTGATAGATGTAGGTATTCTGCGCGGTCATGAACAGCGGATTCGTGAGCTGCTCCGCCTGAGGTCTGTACGCCACCAAACAATAAGTCAGCACCTCCCCGAACAAAAGCATCCATACATCGAAACGTACCCAAATTGTCGACGGAGGAGCTCGTCGAGCAGCGCATCCTTGCGCTCCTTCCAGCACTTCTCTTCATGTCGCAGCATCCGGAGCTCCTCCACGAGCGCCTCGTGCTGCTGCATCGCCCACTTATGTTTCGCCTTCACGAGCATATACCGCACCTGCGCATGCGAGCGGCCCATAATCAGACCAGTCACGGGGTCCGCCTGCCGTAGGAGGTGCGCCGGGAGCTCATCCTCCGGGTCGTACTCGAACGAGCCCGGCTCGGGGGTGTACTGCCGTACCGGGGTGGGCGGTAGCCGCGCTGCGAAGCTGCTGCCCTCGATGGGCGAGAGCCGGAAGTCGTCGTCGTCCCCGTGCTCGACCTTGAAGGACGAGGAGTAGCCGGGGTACTCTGGCGCGTGGGAGGGGGCAGGCTCGGGCTCTTCGCGCTTGCGCTTGCGGTTCCCGCCACGGCCGGGGAGGGGTGGTGAGATGTTGTGTTGGATGCGCATGTGTTTCGCGAGCGCGTCGGAACGCGTGAACGACTTGTCGCATTCTGAGGGAGAACTTCGTCTCAGCACCTCATACGGTATGAGAAGAATGTGTATCTACCTGGCAATGGGCAAGTGAAGGGCTTTTCTCCAGTGTGCGAGCGGATGTGGGATATGAGCGCGAAGCGCGACGTTTGTGCTATACCGCGGCGAATACATCCCGCCCACTCGCAAGTGTAATTCGACTTGTGCACCCCAATGTGATCTGCGCCCGTTATTAGATGCTCTTTCCGACTGAAGAGGCGGCGTACCGTTGTGTATATGGTCTATGAGTGTCGGAAGATGACTGAAAACCTTGCCGCAATCCTCCCACTGGCAGGTCATGGTGTCCGCCCCCTGGTCCTCACCGATCATGGATGCCTCCGCAGTCACGGGCGACCCGGGTCGCGACGCCGACGCGCCGTACTCTGCTGCATCGCCCGCAAGAGAGGCGAACTCCTCGTCGCTGGAGGAGTCGGAGATGCCGCCATGGGAAGAGGGGAGGCTCGGTGACGGCGAGGGACTGTATTGGCTGCGCGCCATCTTTGGGGGGATACAAGATGCAGAGAATCGCAAGGACGCGTGTTTTCCGAGACAGAAGGCTTATTCGCCGTCGTTGTGGGCGTCGTCGTTGAGCGCAAGCAGTTCGACAGCACGATCACGCGCGTCCAATGCGGGCGCCAAGTCGATATATACGTCTTTCTCAGCCACCACGACCAAGACCATCGTGCACGCCATTCGTTCTGCTTCAATAGCCTGTCTATACGACACGAACGGATCACTGGAACTGCGCTGAAAGTGAAACGATTCACCGCACGCTGGTACCTGCAACTGCAACAGAAACGATTCACCGCACGCTGGTACCTGCAACAGACATGTCTTCACCGTTCGCAACATACCCTGTGCCCGAAAGATCCTTCATCCCATCCAACCCATCCGCGTCTGCAGCGCGTGGAGGTACGCCAGCGACTCGCGGAACAGGGGCCAAGCGTGGACGGAAACCCAAGAACGCGAATCCCGATGTCCCACGTACGCCCTCAATGTCCCAACCCCCCAGCGCACAGCTCCAATGGTCGGACTCTCAGCCAGGAACAAACGCCTCCCAACCTACCGCGGGGCCCAGCACGTCCAGCGCCGTCGCATCTCCTACGGTTCCCGCACAAGACGTTCCCGCGAGCCTATCCGAGAGTTTGAGTCTTCCTGGCGCAGCGACTTCGGCGAGCACCCCTGCCCCTAGTGGAGATCCGGGGACACCTGGCGCATCCACGGCAACAGCAGCGGCCCCGGGTGCGCCTGCAGGGGAGGAGGAAGCCGATGGGGAGGATGAGCTGTTGCCGGCGATGGCAGACGACGACTACTCCGCGCAGCTTTCGTGGCAGAGCCAGTCGAAGGACAATCTCAAGTACGTCGTCACTCATATGGGGATGCGGAACCTGCTCTAATATATATACGACCTCTGCTTAGAGTGCTAATGGATAACCTGAGCCCGGCGCAGTACGACCGCTTCGAAGCCTACCGCAGGTATGCGCTCTCCAAGCAAGCCGTGCGCAAGGTGCGTGGCCCATGGCTCTCCCCAAACCTCCATTGCGCCACTCACCGAATGCCTCCTTGCACGCATAGGTCATTCAGCAAACTACCGGCCAACAGGTCTCGCTTCCCGTTGCCCAAATCATCGCCGGTTTCGCCAAAGTCTTCGTGGGCGAAATGGTCGAGAAAGGTACGACGTCCCCCCTCCCCGCTTTCCATCATGCACCAACGAAATCACTAACCTTTGCTCTCACCCTACGCAGCGCGGGACGTACAGGAGCGCCGCCAAGACAGTGGCCCGCTGAGTCCTGACCACCTCCGGGAGGCGTACCGCACGTACCAGAACGAGACGGGTCGCGTTGGCGCTGCACGGCCGTTGCGCGGGAAGCGTCTCTTCAATAGATGAGCGGTCGGATGAGGCCAATCATGCTGTGGGTGATAGCGCGGGCGAGGAGATGGCGTCTTGCTCATGTTCCCGGCCGTCATGTAGGGCATGTGGTGTAGGATTGTAAGTGAGCGCGCAACAGTGGTTGATATTTGCTCGCATATCCTTCCAGGGCATTAGCTAACCTCCGTTTCGTCAATAGATGTACCGGCTTTGTATGCGCTCAGTTTTCCGGTGACAATGTTATGTACCCCAGCGGCTGTGGGGCTGTTTCGACCGAGGGTCATTCGAAGGTGACTCAAAAGTACCGGAGGATTTGAGCGGTGGGCCATTATACCAACATCATATCAATGCCATGTAAGATGTGCCCAACGCGTCACGCTGCCGGGAGCCTCCAAGCCATCTGATCTGCTGCTTAACTCTTGGTCGTCCACACCTCCAATGACCCGCTGGCCCATCTGCGAGCAACGCACCTCAGGCCCATGATCGCCGTATGACATTGACCGTGGTGCACCGATTACGCACTACGAAGCGCGGACTTAGCGGACCGCTAGCAATGAAGACATTGTTCCATCGAACGGTGAATATCCGAATGATGTAGGTGGTACGCCGTATATCTGAAACTAGCTGGCTATGCTGTGCGTTGCCCTTGACGCGTGACCATGGCAAAAGGTGCGAGCTGTCGGATTCTGCATGGACTAGCTGGGCTATCCGAGCCTGCAATCGGATCGTCGGCGATTGACATTCACACATTGCTCGATATTTCACAGGCGTGAGCTCTTAGGCATTCCAGGAAACAGGCAAGTCGCAACCCCTAACAAACCCTCAGAAACCAAAGTATCGTTCACCAGCTGCGCATGCAGTATCCCAAACCTGTCCTTGGCACCACTGGTCGGGACTGGCACTCGCGCTTCCGCACGCCCCGACCGAATTCTTCCCTCGTAGGCGAATCCCCCATCCCGCCCAATACAGCAAGTGAGCTCCAATCCCCAAACGTGTCCGTTCGATCGTAAGATCGACCACGGCGGTGGAGCGTGTTCCGCCGGTACGCACCCCGCAATTCCTTGAGCCTCCCTCGTCCCCTTCGGGCTCTTGGTGCGGGCTGCGGAGTGAATCTTACTGGCCCCGTCTGTGTACTCACCATCACTCGATCCAGGACTGCCGCCTCCTGTAAGGCGGATGGTTGCCAAAGGGCTTATGGGCTAATCTCGACCAAATTGTGATTGGGGCCATGTAAGTTGTAACAGCCCGCACCGGCGCACCGTCCTTCCGTGCACTTTCAAGTTACCCTCCTGAACGTTTGAACCCCTACGGTGTCCTCGGTGGCACCGCCACTAGGCGCGCTCGGTTTTCCAACAAGGGGCGCGGGCGATACGTCAGACTGCAGGCATGCACACACGTCCGCATCAACGCCTCCCCCCCCCTCTCTCTCTGAATTCTGACCCCATCCGCAGGCAACTCGGGGAATCAGGGGGGAGATGCCTTCTCCTCCTGCTGACGTGCCCAACTTGCAAATCCCCGATGGCGACTCGCGTGGGCATGATCCCAGTGGACGCTTCCACGCGGGCATCCGATGGATCATGGCACTCGGTAGTGGTTGTCAGCATTCAAGCCAGCACCACTCCGGCGGAGCACGTCCCGGCGGCGGCAGCAGCAAAGCGATCGGCCTCCCGGCGGAAGCGCCACGTTCCGTTTACCTTGCCCAGCACATCGGACGGAACGTCTATCGAAGCTCAATTTGGGGAGGAAGCACTAGGGAAGCGAGAAGCGATGCACTTGTCGTCTCTACCCCTGTGAGCCTCTGATCGCCTTGCGCCCGGGACGGCATTGATGTCAGCCTTCATAGTGCTCGGCGTGCGACCTGCAAGGATGTGCCAAGGTATGGCTATGTTCTTGTGTGTAGTGTATGGGATGCTCACCATATTCCCCCTCGAACTTCGCATAGCGACGGGAACGCCATCCACACCGTCGCCCGGACATCGCGATTCGAGATCACAGGGCAGCTGTTTGGACGACGAGCCAGCGGAGACTGGCGAGTAGGAGAGCAAATGGGAGACGTCCTAGCCCCCCCCCCCCCCCCGGAAGCCTGGAAGCTGGGACAAAGAGGCTAACTGCGGCGCCGACGTTCGATCACGCTCCAGCCGGCGGATGCGAGAACGTTCAGTCGTGCATCGATTGTCACCGACGCGACGGGCTGCGCTCCACCCACTGGCACCATGCCCGATTTACTGTGCAGCATGCTGCAGCAGGTTCTGCTTGGAGCCTTGGACGACGACGTCGATGATGGGAGTCCGTCTCAGGCATGGCCCGCTCACGGCCATCCACGCCGCTCGTTACCTCAGTTAGAGAAAATGGCAGATCCCAATTTCCCAGAGCCCCAATGATCGATCGATGAGCTTGCTGCGACGAACTATCATCGCTCTCCCGCTCTCCAGAGCAGCTCCTCCTCCGACCAAAGTTCGCAGCTTTCGCAGTCGTCATTCCGAGTCGCTAATTGAACGAAGACGCCATCTCCGCGGGCGCCGTGCCTGGTGCATCGTCATTCAATATTCACACAGATTGAATCAGGCCCCAGTCCCTCCCTCCTCCGGCACCGCGTGAAACCACGGAGAGGCACACCGTACGCGGATGCAGAACGCGGGGAACAGTGTGCATGGCGCGGCTTGCACATGGTTTCCCTGCCGTGAAACGCGACAGCTATGAACGAGACCGTCGCGCTTCACGACGAGCATGTGGTAGGCCGCCACATGAAGCCACTGTGTCGTAACATCCTGATTTCACAGGCTGTCGACCTGGTGTGGCGGCCAGGATTGGCCAGGATTTCCGCGGCGCAACGCCAGGGGGCCCAAGCCATACCCCGTCGCCGACGCTCCCAGAACCCGAAGGCGAACCAGCATACGTGTGTTACGCCTAGGGGCAGGGAGAACCATTCCCGGGGGCCGCACGTAGTGGCCAGCATGTCAATGTCATTAACGGCCCATGCATTCCACTGCCACATGTAGAGACTGCCAGATCCTCCTCTCCTCCCGCAGCCGTCCGCAGGGGACCGGTGGCCGACCGTCGCGATGTCGCCCTCGAGTCGGCGGTCGGCGGGCCCAGCCCAGCGCACATGGGAGCGGCAACTGCGATCCGGATCGTCGGTGCGTGCTGCGGGACCGAGGGTGCACAGCCTTGGGCGGGGCCCTCAGATCTCGCTGCGTGCCTCCGTACGTCTGGCAGATCTCTTCTCCGGCCCTCCTTCCGCGCGCGCGCGCGCCCCCCCCCCCCTTTCGGGTCGAACGCCGCCAACAGTCGGCCCACTCGCGCTGAGAATATGCATGGAAGCCAATAGAGGCTGGGGCCCTCGTACACCCATCGGCCATTCCGCTTCGAGTCGAAGCCGGCATCGACTCGGGCGCGCGAGATATACAGGGCTGACAATACTGTCTCGCGCATAACGCGGGTGCGGCCATTGGCCCCCCAGTGGCCTCACCAAGTCCCTGTGGCACGGCGGGCCTCGCTCCCCAGGCTCGGAGCTAGACTCGGGCGGTCCTGTTGTGTGCTTGCCAGCCGTGAAGTTATTACTTTGAATTTATTGAACTATACGCCTTTGAATCAATCAGGGCGTGAGCGCCTGAACGCCATGTTCGTGACGGTACGGGCAAGCACACGCCAGCTTATACCGCCAGTGCTTACACACTTGTTCACTTCAGGAAGCACCCTTCGTCCAGTGCTCGGATTCGGACCAACCCATACCCGGAGCCTCCCCCTCGACTCTGAAATGCAAAGGTCCCCCCCCCCCCCCCGACCCCCGAGGGTGCCGGCGTCGAACAGAGAACCGCAGCAGGTAGCAGAAGAACGGTCAAGTTCTACCGGCCGCTCGCCCGCATTCACTCCGAGTCGCGAGAAACCCCTCGGAGCCCGCCCTCGCGCCCTCATTCGCGAAGAAAGCGCGCTTCTCGTGTCTCGCGTTTCCGGTGGTCCTCCGAAGAAGCCCAACAGGCCGTGCTTCGCCGCGTTTCCCCTGGCGCACCCCATATGGAGTTGCGCACGCTGGCGACTGGTGTGGCATGCGTAGTAGTAATCACACCTGCGTGCGCTGACCGCTCCTGTCTAGCGTAGCGAAGTGTCGTTACGGCGGCCCGAAGGGCGCGAAAGTGAATGGCGGGCTTATACATCAACAACGTCTGCGACGTTCCGTCGTGAATCGGTGGCTCGGACAGAAGTGTTTAGGATGCGTGGCTTATGTAGATCGCATAGGAGAGGTCGCGTGCCCTCAGCTTCAGCGACTCCCCAGCGGCGGCGGGTGGAAAATGTTGTGGACAACGAGTGCTCCTCAGGTGCTTTCAACAGCTCCAGCACCTCTTTCCTCGTCCTTTGCCCACGTCTCATCGGCGTCCTCCGAGTTGCTGCCATAGAGCGCGACCGCGAACAAGTACGTGACCGACACAGGGAGGCGGACGCACAGCGCGTGGCCGTGCCCGTGACGCTCTTCAGACACCGCACGACTACCAGGACGTACACCGCTCCTCACGCCCGGCCCAACATACGGCGGCGACTTGTGGGCACGGATGGCTTCGAATCCAAATGGGGGGGTCGGAAAGACGCTCTTCGCGGTCGTGTATAGATCCCCTCTTCTTCGGACGTGACATCTTCCTCCTCAAAGGATTGCAGCAATTTATGCGGTCACGGGTATGGCAGGCAAGATAAAAACTCACGGCGGAGAGCTTGATCGGCCGGTGCTGTCCTTGGGATGTGCCATGAAAAATCAATAATGGAGATAGTCGTGCGGACGAGCCCACCCAGGCTCCGACCCACCGCGTACTTCGAGGTGAAGGCCCCGAGGGCCGTCTCAAGAGTCAAGCGGTCAGAACACAGACCGGATATAAATCCCGGTATACGGCCTCAGACCAGCGCCCATACGCAATCCGGCTCAACACGAGAAGAAGAAGCAGAAACGAAACGTTCATATGGCGCTGAGCAGCGCCAGGAGAACCGCAAAATTCATGTACATGCACCGTGGTCGTGTCTGAACGTCCACGTCGGTTTTGACGACAGCCACGAGACCGGGCGCGGTGGTACGACTCCAGTCCCAGGGTATGGCATCCAAGAGTACCGGTCACAGACTGTGCACATCCCCGCGCTCGTCCCGCGGCGTTTTTTGCTAGCGCGGTCTACCAGCCGGCTGGCCGCCACTCGCGCCATTGAAAGGAGTCAACATCACGCACCGCACCGAACAGAGAGTCTCGCCTGAGAGACCCCCCACGCAGATCAACGAATGAAACGCATCCATTGGCACCTCCAGCCCCGGGACGACCGTCTGCCCGCGCGGAGTCCCCGGGGAGAAGGACGCTCAGCCCCCCCGCATCGCCGTACAGCGCAGCGACCGGCCCTCAGAGTTCGAGCTCTTCCATCTTGCGCGCACACCGTACCGCCTGGCTCTTCGCAAGCGGCGCACCGTACGCATCTCGTGCCTCCCAAGCGCTCCTAGACACGACGTCGCCACTAGGAGCCGGAAAATCACCGGCTACCAGAACGGAAGGACGGGCTCAACGGCCCTGGAGGGACACAGCACAGATCCGCGCATGCGTACATCGTCGTGATTCACGAACGCCGTTCTGGGTAGAGGGTGCACTCGACCCCATCCCGACTCCCGATGTGTGCGCACCGCGCGACGACGCTGCCCAACTCTCCGGGCACCGTCCTCACCACGGGCGACCTCTCGTGCCCGATGGAAACACCACCGTCCCCGACAGCCACAACGGGGCGCGTCGAAGGGACCGGGCCGTCCTACAAGGCTGGCTGCACGAGCGTCCGTCCGCCCACCTCCGCGACAACGAACTCGGAGGCTCCACGTCAGCGTCCTCCCTCCCCCTCCCCCTCCCCTCCCCCACAGCCCCACAGCTTCACACTATACCGCGACGCGCGTCCACGAACCCCCCCCCCCCCCCCCACGGGCCCCGGCATGCAAAACTGCGAACGGTCGCACGGCCGCAAGCACACCACGCACCACGCACCACGCACCACACACCATCGCGCGGCGACGGGGTAAACCCTCGCGCCACGCGCCGCGGAGTCGCGTCCGAGCGCGTTAGGGATCACATCCCCTGTCGCGCGCCCAACCCGAACAGGTCCACCCAGGAAGGGACGGAAGGGACGGAAGTGACGACTCGAGCGCACCTCCCCAGCCAAGCCGACGCGCCCCGGTGCAGCACGAGGACGACGGGGACGATTGAATTGCAGAACACGGCGCGCGCGCGAGAGAGAGAGAGAGAGAGAATGGCGGCGGGTCAACGGTCGACGCGACCCCCCCAAGGGCGCGCGCCGTGTGAAGCGTTGGGACGGATCTTGCGCTTGCGCTGCTTAGGTGCAGATACGTGGTGCCCGGAGCACACGCCCCAGCACGCCGCAGCCGACAGCGGATCGTTCATCATCATCATCACCACCAGCAGCGGATCTGCAACGCAAAATGAGCACAGCGCAAAGAGGCCGCTGGAAGGCCGCGGTGCGCGCGTACGCGTACGCGCACTGCGGCGTGAGAGAGGGTGTCCAGGGGGCTCACATCGTATGCGTCCGAACGTCTTCCCCTCCGCGGCGCACCATCGTCGGCGTTCCGTGCGCCGGCTCCGAATCGATCGAGGGAACCTCGAACGCGGCGGCGGAATGCGCAGCAGCGGCAGCAGCAGCAGCATGTGGGCGTGCATTCAGCCACAGCGCCGCGACGCGCGTCGACCCGCGCTCTCGTGTCCTCTCGACCACTTGGGGGTCACCGGCCGCCAGTCAGCACGGGCCAGCGCGGGTGACGGCGAGGAGGAAGATTTGGCGTGAAGACACGCGCCGCGGCCGCGCCATTTCGCTCGGCTGCAGCGCGACGCGCGGAGCGAAAGTGGCATTCGCAGCAGCAGGTTTTGCCCCAGGCGCGGTCGCGGAAGGACCGTGAAGCCGGGTTCCTTGCGACGGAGCGTGGTGCTACGAGCCGCAACCACGGCGTCGTCCCTGTCATCCTCCGAGGGGCCTGTTGCTGAATGCGGCGAATTTGACCTGCGAAATCTGCTGCCCCCGATGGCCTGTAAGCAGCGGAGTCTGCGTCATGCGTGCGCGCCACACCCTCTCGCGCACGCGCAACGCCCACCTCGCTCGCACCAAACGCGTCAGATCCCCCGGGTATGCACCGCAATGCAGCGCGGAGCGGCCTCCGAGCCTGACAGTCGCGCGAGTCCACACGAGAGGGCGGGCGAGCGAGCGTGCGCGGCGTCCGAACCTTGGTGCTGAAAGGCTGACGAAGACGAACGCTTCGCGAACGTACTGTACATACGCACCCGCGCGGAGCCCAGCACAGCCCCCGCTCCGGTTCTGCGGCAGACGGCAACCCTGAGCGCCTCGATGCGTTCCCGGATCCGACCCGGAGGAGGCCAACACGCACGAACGTACGGGACGGAGACTCGGACATTAATTGAGATGCGTTGGGTGCGCCGCGTCGTCCAGTGCGGAAAGCACCTGAATATTTGCGCGCTGGGGGGAGGGGTCCGCGCAGGTGGACGGTGCCTGCCCAGCCCGGACATGCCGCTGCCACCCGGATGAGAGGGCACACCGAGCGAGGGCCTCGGGATGTCCGAGGCCCTGGGGTCGGTCTCAGTGTGAGGGCCGTGCGAGGAGCACGCCGAGTTGGACGAGAATAAGACGACATCGTGGTCGTTCCGAGGAGGCAGTACCGTCCTAGCATCATCGTGGGGCGTCCATCTATGGCATGACGTCATATGTCGTGGGTCTGAATAGCTCACCGTAATACAGCTGTACTCGGTCGCTGACATCGCCGGTCGGAGCGACGTGCACGCAGACCTCTCCGAGGGCTCGTCCACAGATGAATGCACCCATCGAAGTGGAAGACCATGGTCGCGCGCGGCGGGGTAATGCGCCCGAGCGTGCTGAGTAAGCCGCAAGATGAGCAGGGCGTCCACCACAAAGGTTCGCGCAGCGCGTCGCCCGCAGAGGATGCCGGGACAGACCGCACCGCGACAGCCCCGATGAATGGACCGAGAGAGGTACGCGCGGGTCGATCTTCAAGCTCGACGAGCCAGGATCCTCGCGAGCGTCGTGGCGTCCTTCCTCTCGCATCGCAGTCTGGCAGGAACCGGCCCCGGAAGGCGTCACGCACCCAGTATGGGCGTCCGGCACGGCTACAAGCCGAGCCGGGGACCGGTGTGTCTGGATCTGGACTTGGACGCAGGTTCGGGTCGGGCGCGCACGGACGGACGGACAGGCCCATCGACGCAGCAGACAAGGTTAGCTTGGCCTGCGTACGGGTTTCCCACTCGAGGACTCGGAGGAGACTGCCACTGAGAAAGTGCCACCCACCTCCGACTGCCCGCTTCCGCGTCCGCTGCTGCCCGCGCTGCGCAATACGTAGCGTTCTGTCAGACAGCACACGGCCTCGCGCAAAGCTTGAGCACCCACGTCCGATGCCCGCGCCCCCATGACGTCGCCATTCGGATATGCTCGCGACCGCGTACGGCAACGAAGCACTGGCCAGCGCGGTACGCAGCGCAGAGTAAGCAAGGACGCACCAGAAACCGCCGGAGAGCGCACGTACGTCTGGACGCGCCCCCCCCCCCCCCCGTACGTGCCTGTTCGTACGGCATCCGAGGCATGGGCGTGGGCGCCGGAGCGGTGCCGCACCGCGTGTGTCGAGCGCAGTTGGGTAAGATGCCGGGTGCTTGATGGCGCACCACGTACTGGTGCGTGCCTGTCCTTCTGAGCATTCGCCATGTCCGAGCGAAGAAGACAGATCCCAGCGGGTTTGATTCCATCCAGCACGGGAAGAAGGCACCAAGATCCGAACGCCTCGGCGCGGGGACCTTCGAGCACATCCAGTAAGAGGACGGCGGCGGGTGCGGTCGCGCACAGCCAGCGTCGGCCGTCTCGAGCCTAGGCAGGGTGC
Source organism: Trametes gibbosa (assembly GCA_022606055.1). Lineage (NCBI taxonomy): Eukaryota > Fungi > Basidiomycota > Agaricomycetes > Polyporales > Polyporaceae > Trametes > Trametes gibbosa. The sequence continues at coordinate 154,355 of JABYQJ010000038.1, read as the reverse complement.
GACGAGCGCACAATAGCACGGTTCAGTGATCCCCAACGCTGTAGCACAGGTTGGGCTTCGGACGGCGTGGTGCGAGGGCGGACATGGGCGTGCATGCGGCGAGCACAGGGCTTCGGTGTCAGCGAAGCTTCGAGTCGGCTCGGCCTTTGCATTCCGCCCGCGTTGAGGCAAAGGAGCTGTAGCGACGGCGTCCTAGCCATAAGCACAGGATCCATCAAGAGAGAGAGAGGCCAGCAGGAACGCTGAAGCTGCTTGCTGCTCGCTCGTCCGAGGGCTCGTTCCTGTGGCACGACCAGCCCTTTCCCGAGATCTCAAGTCTCACCGTTTCGCAAACAGACGCCCAGAGTCCCGATCAAGCCCAACGCACCGGCGCGCAATGGCGTATGTCCGAACTTGGCCAGAGACATCCGGCGTGGCGGTAGCGATCACCTGAGATCACTGAGTCAGCCGCTTGCACGATCTCCCGGGATCAGCCGTCCCCCCCCCCAGATCAGATCGCCCCCATCTCCTCGATCCGGCCTGTGCCCCAAGCAGCTCGAAACGGACGGCGGGCGGCGGCGCAGACGGCTGGGTACGATGTGGCCGACCCGGGAGGTGTTGTGGCGCCCGTGCACACTCCAACTCGCATGCTCAGATACGTATCCTGCGCGAACGCCCTCGAAAGCCCGACGGCGGGGGGGGGGGGGATGGTAGAACACAATCACTCCGGCATCGGAGGTTGTTAAATCTGCCAGTCGGACCGTCGCAGGGTGAGTCGCAGAGCTCGTGTGCAGTTCTCCCCCCGTCTCCGGACCTTGCGATGCTAAAACCAGAGCGCAGCTCGCTCGAAAGCGGCACGCACTCTCGCATGAGGTGCTGCACCGACACCGTGGGGGGAGAATTCCCCCCGAAACCTCAAGGCCACATACCCCAGCGCGCGGAGTCCGACGCGTACATGCATCCATCGTCCATGGGCTCTCGGCTCTCGGCCGTCGGCCGCGCCCCAGCCCCACCCCTCGTCGCTCGGGAAAGCGGCACCGCGCGTCGCGACCCGGCGCACCCGACGATGGCCAGCCTCCCTCCCTCCCGCGCACCCCGGAAACGAGACTCGCGCGCGGCCCTCGTGACGCGCCGTGGGAGCGCGAGCGCGCGATGCGGGAATGGCGCGGCCGGATGCGCACAACCACCCACCCACCCACCCCTCCCCCGAAGGCGCACCAGGAGCAGCGTATGTAGCGGCGGCCCCCGCCACCACCGCCGCCGCGCTATGTCCCCCGCCCGGGGTGTGCCCGCGCGCCCCCATTGGCTGCCAAGAACGGCCTGGGAGTAGTCGGGAGCCCCCGCGCGCGCGTCTGCGAGCAGACAGAGTTAAGCTTCCCGGCGGTCTCTGAGTTCTGTAGAGCCGTTGGAGGTGTCCGGCGGCGGACGGCGGCGGCGGCGGCGAGGTTGTCGCGAGGGCGACGTGTTCGACAGGCATCGCATCCCCGTTCTCGACGCCCGCTCTCTGGCGGGCCTTGCGAGGTCGCGGCGCAGGGCCAGGGCCGCGGAGGGGTTCGCGCGCGGTGTGCACCACGGCGGTGTGCGCGCACGATTGCACATCTTGGACTCGGGGCCCTGCGCGCGTGTCGTCGTGTGCGGCGAGCTCGAAGCTTTTGCGTTTACGGCCAGCCGGGGCGCAGAGGGCAGGACGTGACGCGTGATGCGTGACGGCGCGCCCCCCCTGAGGCCTGAGCTGTGCGTCGGCCGTTGAAGCAACTTTGCTCAGCGCATGCAGGGCCCGTGTGCGCGCCCGGACGCGAGACGTCTCGGTGCACCCGAGCTGCATGGAAGTCGAAGCACGAGGCTCAAAGGCCGTGTGCCGTCCTCCTCTCCTCCCCGCGCGCCCCGCCCGTGTATAGTTCCCACCAGGGTACTCGTACCAGCTCGGTCTCACCCTCGAAGCAAGGTCGAAGGCGGACAGCGAAGGCGCGAGACCCTGCGGCCGAAGCTCGATGGCCCCGCTGTCCTGGATCTACTGTAGTACATGCCACAACCAAGGATACAGCGATGGCTCCTCCCTCCCGCTCGTGACGCGTGCACCCTGCACGGCCGCCGTCCGCTGCCCACCCACACAGACAGAGAATGAGCGCGGCGAGATGCCCGCGGCGGTTTCCCCTCTCACCGCGTCTCGTTCATCAAAGGAGAAGAAGGAAGAAGAAGGACTGTTACATGAGAGCTCGATATATGGGCGTCTGACCAATTAAGATACGGGCGGCTCGCCGCGCGCCCGCCGTTCTGTGTCCGCCCTCGGGACCGCGGAAGGGAGCGCCAGGCAAGCGAGCGCGCGCCGGTCTCTCGAGAGCTCGACGCCTCCACAGGTTTCAACGGCGACGTTCAGAGGCTCGGCCAGGGCGAGCACTGCAAGGCGCAAAGCTTAACCACCCCGTCCTCCTCCTCCTCCCTCCCTCGCGCGCGCGCGCTCTCTCTCTCTCACCCCCTGCCGCGAGGTTCCCGCGAGCCCAAGTACACGAAGCTATACATACCTCCCTCCCTCCCCCCGCCCCTCCCATCCTCTCCGCCCAAAGACCGCGCTGACCGCAACGAGCCGAAGAAGCAAGAGAACCCAAAGAATCCAAGGAAGCGAGGGACACGCCCTCCGGTGGGAGAAACGTGCCGCGCGCCCGGCGACTCGGAAGCGCGAGCCCCCCCCCTTCCCCCCCCCCCCCCCCACCGCAGGCTCGTACGACGCGCGCGCGGCGAGGCACCGGAGAAATGGGGCGGTAGGCCGTGAGTAGGAGCAGCCTCGATGCGGCGACCCGCCGCTCTCACCCTGCTACGCGCTCCGTTTGCACGCGCGGCCGCGGGCGTGGGGCGCAGCTGGTGGACCTGTTCTTGGACGGGTGGGCGTGGTGGACGTGGTGGACGGTTGGGCAACGGAGAGGTCATGGGGCCGCGGTGAATTGGGTCGCACTGGGTGGGTGGCTGGTCTGGTGTCGTGTCGTGTCGTGCTGTACTGTACGTGCTCGCCGCACGCTTTCACTCGGGCGGTGGGCGGTGGGAGAGGCTTCGGGGAGAGCGCCGCCTCCACGTGCGTTTGCGCAGTACGTTCGGTTCACATGTACGCATCGCGTTATGACATGTGTCGTCGGCGGTAGCACCCATCAATAATAATGATACCAACCTCCTGATAGTGTGCGTGCCACCCACCGGGAGCGGGCGAGGATGCAGCGTCGACGTCGGTGGTTCCTCAACAAACCGACACCCGCACGACGGCGTGCGCACGCTGCTGCCCGTACAGCCTTCACGAGCTCTCCACGAGAGCTCGCGCGTGGATGTCGAACTTGTTGATTCCCGGTCACTCACCGCCTCGCGCCCAAGTCCATGCCCGACTTGCCCAAGTCCAACGACGGTGTCAGCGATCGATGCCGATCCCGAGTCCCTATTAGTCCTCGAGCGGCGAGCACCGACGAAGCAGACCAGATGATCAGATGAAGTGATACATGTTCATCTCATCTCTGGACCTCCTGCGCCGAATCTCCCTTCGCGGTATGATCTGCCCCACACGCCGGACGCCCCAGGGCCCCCCACACACCCTTGGAGTCATGCACAGTGCACGTACGGCGGCAAGCGTGCCCGTCCGTCCGTTCCGAGCTCGACGGCTCACGCGTCCACGCCCAAGTTTCCAACGGCCGCGGGGATCGAATTCGGGATTTGCATTGATGTGTGTACAAGTGCTATTAGCATCGGGATCATCATCGTTGTCATTATCATCATCATTATCATCATTATCATCATCATGCACGCGTCTCAAGGAGGCAACAGGCGAGCGCGCCCGCCGGTCGCCCTCGCCGTCTCACCCTCGATGGCTCTGCACGACTAGTGTCAGCGAATCTCACTACGTTCTTGTGTTGCTGTGCTCCATCTAGGCCGCGCGCTCGCACGACGTCCTGACCGGGGTGACGGTGCGTTGCGACACACGCGCACGCAGTTGTATACGCGTAGGCTGATATATACCCATGCAGTATGTGCCCGTGGAGGTACTACTGCTACTAGGTACGCACGGTTCATAGTCAGGCTCGACGAGGCTGACGTCCAGCCCATCGGCGCAGGCATGAGTGGGGGCCATGCCCGATGATGCACATCACTCAAATTGCAAGAACAAACCGAAACGACACCGTACAGACCCACACAGACCGTCCGGAGTCGGGGAACGGCGCGATCACAGGCGTGCTCGTGGCAGCACACCGCCGCCGCACAGCGCCCTCCGCGTCGCTATCAAAAAGTGCTCACCAGCATTTTGCTGGAAGGGCCCGACGCGTCGCGCGGCCTCGGGGCGCACCTCATGCATGCACGTAGTCCCGTCAGGTCAGCCACTTCGTCAGGCAGTGTCCCCCCCTCGCCTGAACCCTCTTGTGCCCGCCGCCCCACCGCCCCGCCGCCCATCTGTCCCGGCCCCGTAGGATCTGAGACGCAGACTGGTGGAGGTGGTGGAGGAGGTGGTGGTGGTGGAGACGCCGAGTCTCACACTTCCAGAACAGTGCGACCGTCGTCGACGTTGCACGGGCACTGGCAGGGGGTGTGAGACCTCGCCCCCCTTCCCCAGGTGGGGTTAGATCGACTGCCGGTCGGTGGTGGCACTCGGACTCTCACTAGCAGCACCCCCACGCACCGAGTCGCTCCTCGGACATTCATGGACTCTCTGGATCTCCTCCTCCACCCCGAGGCCGTAGCGTTCCTTCCCGACAGCACTAGCAGCAGCTAGCGGTCTCGTCCTGGAGCTTGGAGCTTGGAGCTTACGCTTGGAACTGCGACGGGTCCTGCCGAGGCTGTCGCCACCTCCGAGCGTCAGCTGCGTCCCGGACCCCAGCCCAACACGTCGAATTGGCCACCACCCACGACTCGCCTCCGCGCGCGCCCGATCCGGGTCGTCCGAGACGCCTGCTGCACCGCCATGTTAATGGCTAGTCAAAATGACTTGGCGCGGCGCAGATCATCCTGCCAGTTCATATTCGCTCTGCCGAGTCGACTGTGTCCGACCAGATTGTGTCGGTATCGTTGTCAGCGTCCACTCGACCTGCTGCGCGAAACTCCGCATGTAGCCGGCGTTTGTGTTCAGCAGTAGGAAGTACTCGAACTACTACGGCTGAAGCTGTCTTACATATATATATATATAATATAGGCGCCCGCGACGATGAGAAGGATGGTAGGGACTTGCCGCCGAGAACAGCGAGCTGGACATGTTGATACATGATCAGGCCGAGCATCAAGAACACGGCCCCGTGCCGTAACAGCCCCCTTGCGGCGAGTGAAGGAACCCACCCGCAATTGCAGGCGTCGACGCATGCGCGGTAGCCGATGCGTCCCTGCCATGCGTCCCTGCGCCGCTCACTGAGTTACAGCACGAGCGTGCGCACCCACTGATCAGACCCGTGCTCGAATCATATGCGTACGCACGTGGACGGTATGCCGGCGGTCGTCGTCGTGGTGAGCGACGTGAACTGCGTTGTCGGAAGGTCGTGCGCGGCACGGGGGCCACGGGGCGGGAGGGCACAGGCCCGCGCATCCGAACGCCCTCCCGCCCCGTGGCCCCCGTGCCGCACCACGCCCTCGTCCGCCGCCTCCTCCTCCTCCTGGCTGAGCCGGGCGCGCTGATCACGACGCACGGGCACGCGTGCCCTGCTCGGATGCGCGGGGCGAGTGCGGCGGTGGGGATCTATCAGTATCGATATCCCCTGGGAACTCGGCGGTCGCAGCACGCAGCAGCAGCGGGGCGAGCTGGGGACCTTGGGACCTTGAGACCTTGAGACCTGAGCTTGAGGACGGCACGTTGAGATCGTCAGCACTCCAAAAGCAGCAGCAGCAGCAGCCTTGCCCGTCCTATTCAGGACGGCGGGGCGGAAGCGGTATTGGCTATGGCCATTCCCGCTTCCGGCGGCGCGGCCGTGGCGACCGCGAGCTTAACGGGTCGGGTTCGCTGTTCACCGCGCGAGCGAGCAGCAACGGGCACCGAGCACGCTGCGCGTGCTATGTCCGGAACAACGAAGGAGCGTGAACGTTCACATCTGCACGGCGCGGCCGTCCCTCTACGGCGTTCAGGCGTCACCACTGCTGTATCCAGCGAGACCGACGACGTCGCAGGTCATCAGCTGCCCCGTGCGCCAAGTGCGGCGCCCCTGCCAACCGCGCGCAGATCCACAGCAGACGGCTCGGAGACGCACGGCGCGCTCGACGGAGGAGTAGGTGCGACAGGAGAATTGGCTTGGGGAGCGCCGGCGGAAATGGGGATCGGGGGGGGGCCGTATGTTGGAGGACAGTGTGTGCGTGCGGCTGTGTGAGCGGGCGTCGCGCCCGCAGCGGAAGCAGACGCCCCTCGACGGTGCGGGCCCGGGGATCGGTTTCGCGGTCAAGACGAGTTGGAGGTGCGTACAGCAGACGGCGGCTTGCTGCGCGCAGCCGCGCGGGGGGGATTGGCTGGGCGCGGGCGTGCGGGCATCGCTGCTGGCCGTCCCTTTCCTTGTCTAATAGACTATCTGGGGCGGTGTGGACGGGTGTGGGCGAGCTCGCGCGAGCAATGGTGGTGCACACTGGAGACCTGGGCTCGCGCGGACCCAGGCCGTCGTGCGTGCACGAAGGACATGGGTGGATCTGGATACCTGGTCGGGTGCGGGGCTAGGCGTAGGGCTATTCTGGATGGTATGTCGAGGGGGGCGGAAGGAGCGGCATGGACCGCCTCAGAGTGAAAGGCGGCAGGGCGCGACGTCGGCCGGGGCTGGTGCGAGCGGAGGGAGGAGAGTGGTGGCGGAGACGGAGACGGAGAACATTATCGAGGCAAGTGGCAAGTGCTAGGTCAGTCGCCCTACTCGCGAAGGCAGCGAGCGGGTGCGGGTGCATCGCTCGGAAGGGGGTCATTGCCGAACGGCGGGTGGCTAGGCGCCGGGCCAAGTGGCCGGTCGGGGGCTCCGGGGACTGGGACGAATCTGTTTGCTCCTGTTTGCGGAGGCAGTTGATGGGTTATCCCGATTTGGGACTGGAGTCGCCGGGGGTGGGAGGGCAGCTGGACCGTATATTATGCATGCGCCCAGCGCGGATCTCAAATCCAAATCCCATCCCCTCCTCCTCCTCCTCCTCTTCCGCCTTCCCGTCCTCTTCCGCCCGCCCCTCCTCCTCGCACCCCACTCACCCCTTCAAGCGCACACCCGCTTCCAGACGCTTCATAGACGTCCCCTCTGTCCCCCATAGATTCGCGCCTAACGACCGTCCATCACTCGCACGACTCTACTCCGCCTGCAACCAACCTCATCTGCATCTTCCACCACCTCCCCCTTGCGCAATGGCCACCGCGCAACCCATCTCCTTCTCATCTGTAGAGCAGCAGGACTTCACCATGGGCTCCGGCTCCTTCACCGGCCCGAATGGTTCCTTCAACCCTGCCTCATACACCCGCCATCTCATTGGGTCCCCATTCTCCTCCAGAGTGGGATCCTTCGGCAGTCGTTTCTACCCTGGCATGTCCCCCGGCGGGCTCCTAGGGCCATTAGAGTGAGTATCCGCTCTTTCCTCCACCCATCTTCCACGCAAATATCCAATGTGACTGCACTCCTTTCGCCTCTGCTCTCATTCCCCATCCCGGTCCCCACACAAACGCAATTGCGCTTGTCATACGCAGTGCATTCTCGAACTTTCAATTCGCTTACTCAGCCCTGTCCTTCGCCTCTTATATGTACTCATCCTATTCTTTTCAGCCCCAACGACTTCAAGTTTGGCAAGATGTCTTCCTCGATTGAGAGCGATCGGGGCTCTATTGTCAACGCCCTTCATGTATTCGATCGGCAAGACGAACTCGTGCGTGCATATAATCCCTTCCTACAATTTTCTGTGCCTGATGCGACCATGTCTCAGGCACGGGATTATACCTGCTGTGGGCTCAATCTAAATGATCTCCATGCCCTCGTCGATCACTTCGAGGAATGTCATGTTGTTGTGCTCGACCCATACGCCCCTCAGCAGTCCCACCCTCAAGCGAACTCCTCGATGCCCTCATCGGCCACCCCGCAGACGGTGTCTTATTTTTCTGACGCCAATGGTGTCTCAAATCAACACGCCTCCCAGCAGCCACAGTCAATATCTTACCAAGGCTTTGATCCCGATGATATGGAGCTCGATGTTGACCAGCACCCGAGCGCCCCATCTTCAGGAGCCCCCTCTCCCCCGGACACGCCGGTGTCGACACCTCTTTCGTCCTATCCATCTTACTCTCACTCTGCCCTTCCATCACCTGCGCTCGCCCACGCGAGCCAGCCCACTTCACCCATCTCCGCCTTTGACACTACCACCGTCCTCCCATCCCGTGCACACCACATGAGCGGCTTCCGCTCGAGTGTTGGCGGCTCGGCCGCAGGCTCCGCGGCTCGCACTGAGGACGCGTTCAACGCGTACGCGGGATACTCTGATTACTCTAGCTTGCTCCCTGGCACGAACCCCCTCAATGGTGGCGCGAATGCCATGTTCATGCAACAGCAGAGCCAGCTGGCGAACATGTCCCTGGGTCCCATGGGTGCAAACGGCAATCAGTCGGCTTGTGCACCTACCGCGCTGTTGCTCTCAAACAGCGCAGGCAACACACCCGACAGTACGCCGGCATCATCTCGCGTCGCGTCGCCTACGCCCGGCAACTCGACAGCTTACCGCGCCGTTGCACCATCCGGTTCCCAGAACGCCCTGGCATCTGGGTCGAATGCAGCTGCCTCGAGCTCTGGCGCCGCATCTCCTCGTGCTTCGACTACGCTCTCTCGTCCCGCATCATCGCTCCTGTTGTCAAAGCCCTTCCGTTGTCCCAAACCCAACTGCAACAAGAGCTACAAACAGGCGAATGGGCTAAAGTACCATATGACCCATGGTTCGTGCAATTTCGCGCCGCCCAAGGACCTTGAGCATCTGCAGGAGCTTCTCGCGAGCAAGCGCAGCGAGAAGGCTGCGAAGGCCGGCGAGAACGGCACGATGACGAGCGAGTCAGACGTGACCCTCAGTGACGCGGAATTGAGGGAGGTCGAGAAGGAGGCCGAGCGGAGACTAAGGCCGTACGCGTGTGGGGTTGGGGATTGTCAGAGGAGGTACAAGAACATGAACGGCCTTCGTATGTCCCATCTTACTTTGGTATATTCGTATATGTTGACACTCCGTTTCAGGGTACCACTACCAGCACTCTGGCGATCACGGCGCTATCGGACTCGCGCTCCTCGCTAGCGGGCAGCACGAGTGCCTCCAGCACAACAAGAGCCACTCAAGGCATGCGACGCCCTCGCAGCCTGCAACGCCCTCTCAGAGCTCGCCGCGCTCGCCGACGACACCTTCAGGCCAGTCATCGTTCGCGCAGCAGCAGGCGTCGTTCTCGCATCCGCCGAGTTACCAGAGTGCAACGGTCAGCCCGCCGACGTACTCGTATCAGTCTGCTTCAGGCCAGCAGTATGCGCCCCAGTCATCAGCAGTTCCGCAGAGCATGCAGCAGTATGCTCAGGCTCAAGCAACTGCCCAACAGCAGCAGCAGAGCCACCAGGTGCCTCAGGGATACTCGATGGCTTTGCAGCAGTAATTGCCGCACCTTCTGGTATTTCCCCAAGCCGTGCCTGCCGCTGGGTTACCTCCGTATGGATTACTTTAGACGTCCACCGCTCTCTCCCGTCCGTCTTCTGATCGACCTCGCCCATCGCCATTCCTGCATCTTGCATCCCTTGCCTGTCTCACCCCCTCTCCTACCTCGGCATCGGCCTCGGCGAGGCCAAAAGTAAAGACACAGCACGCGTCAGCGGCGTATATAATATGCATCAACCCTCGTGTCTTCTGCTCCCGTTCCCCATCTTCTCCTTCCCTGCTCGCCGCATGCTGCATCGTGTCCCCACGTCCCTACTCCGTGTCCTCTCCCAGTGTATAATCCATAGTTTCCCTCTCCCCTTGTCTTATCCGTCCGTCTCTCTCGCTTATCGCTCGTGATGATCGTGTCCGCATTTCACTGCCAGCTTCCCGCCCCGTCGCCGTCGTCTGTCTCCCGCCCCCGTTCCGTCCTCTCTGCTCTTGCACTGCTCGACGCCTACATATCCCGGTCGAGCCCCGCTTGCGACGGGTGTTTCCTCTCTCCCCGTCTACCTCCCGTCCTGACATGCGCCTTCTACCCTCACCTCCTCCCGTAATATAGCCCTCGACGTTCTTGTCCCCCACCCATCGGATTTCCCCTCGTCCCATCCTGCTCCCGCTCCAGCTTATAATACTAGTGTGTCGATTACAGTTACCTCTTGTCCGTCCGTTCGTCTGTCCCATGCGCGCGTGCGCGCGACAAAAGTACATACGCTCATCACGCATACGGTGTACCGTCGGCACTCCACATCATCGAGATCGGCCGCGCCTGCACTGCAACCCTTGTCCTCCCGTTCCTTCTCCTGTTCCTTCGCCTCCCCCGAAAAGTAGGGTATATACGCATACGTTTTACGCGCACACGCCTCGCGCGACGGACGGAGCAGGGGGGCCGAACTTGGTGTTCGTTCGCCGTGCGATCGGTGTTTCTCGAGTACTAGTACTAGTGTTCTGTTGTACGTACGGTGTACGGTACGCGCGCGCAGTCGCCGGTCGCTGTCTCCTGGGGAGATGCGAAGGCGAAGGAGTGCGCGGGGAAGGGGGGTTGCTGTTGTTGTTGTTGCTGCTGCTGCTGCTGCTGCTGGCTGCAGGGTGCTGTGCGCTCGTGCTGGTATTGTAGTTGACGATGTTCGAATTGATGTCGATTGACGTGCATGCATGGGCTATGGTCGATTCCAACGCAGTCACGGTGGTTTCTGCGTTTGCTATGTACAAACATCGAGATGGCTCTCCGGAACCAGGTCTCAAGAGTGCTGGCGGAGGGGGCGGTGCGGGGCAGGTATGGAGAAAGCATCTCAAGTTGAAGCACCACTGCTGACGAGTGTTGCCGCAAAGCCCATGTCGACGTCGAGCCAGGCCTCGTGGGACCTGCACCCGCCCCCTCCGTGCGCGCATCGTGCATGTGGAGCGATGATCAAGGACCAGGTCGCCCGGCCCCGTGTCGTCGTGACGCCTTGACTTGACCCCCAAACGGGGGCTGTTCACAAGCAGCTAGTAGTAGTACCCATTCGATTCGTGCAGGTCTCGTCGATATAGCCCCACCCCCCTTTTTTCTCCCGGAATAATGTTGATCACGCGGGGCGTGAGGGCGTGAGGGAGGGAGGGAGGGGAGGGAGCTGCGCACGTATGCGGACGTGCACACTTCCGTTTAACACCCCCCCCCTCCCCCCTTCCCCCCCGCGCTTTTCGCGGTGACACCCTTGACTGCCCGTGCCCGTGCCCAGTCGGCGGCGGCGGCGGTGGCACAGAGCCTCCTCCCCACTCGCGACGAGGCGACGTCTGCGGGAGCGAGTTGGAGCGCCGTGCACCCAGACACACCCCACTCGCAACTGATGCCAGCGCGGACCCACCCGCCCCCGGCCCACGCAGCGTATGCAGCTGGTGCGCGGCGGTATCTTCTTAATGTCGTTTTCGCTATCACTGCGCTTGTCTCTGCGCGCGCGCACCTCCCCCCCTTCCGAGCGCTAGCGCCTTCGCCGTAGGCTCCTTCCCGTCGCGTGGACGCGGACAGAGGGAATGGCAAGGGGAGAGACCTCCGAGCCCTCGCAGATGGCGATGCCATATCATCCCAGGCTGCTGCGCGGGGACCTGCGGCTCCTGTCGTGTCCGAGTCAGCTCTCGGGAATCGGGATGGGTGTGTGGTGGAGTTCGAACTTACCGGCACCGAGTACTGCATACGGGCGGCGGGCGGGCGGGCGGGGAGCAGGTCGAAGGGCAGGCGGCACGTCGCCGGCGTGTTATGGATGTAGGTCCCTCTCTCCCACTCCCACTCCCACACGCGTCGTGGCGCAGGGATGCCGCACGCGGTCTGCCACGTCGGAGCGGTGTGGCTTGAAAGCACTGACTTGCTGTGGAGGCGTCGAGAGGCGCCTCTGCACCGAGAACGTGTCACTGCACCCGTTCGGCGGGATCGTGACCTTCCCAAGAGCCTCCTTGGCCCCGCAAAGTTGGAACAAGATGATTGGCACCTGCGGCGTCCCCCGAGCACGCGCACCGCACGTCGGGGCGTGTGTTTTAATCGCAATCGTTAAGTGGATGGCCCTGTGTGGAACGTGGGTGTCAGCAAAGTCACTGAAAAGGCATATAGGATATAACATATAGAGACATCGTGGTCTGATCTGATACTCGTTGTATACACCCGGGTACTCGTGCATGACACACTAGATACCTTGAATGAATCAGCATCGACGAAGGTTCTTGGTCGACCTACGGTATCGGGGCACAACAAATCTAGTGGAAAGGAAGAAGGCGCAGTATTATACTAGATACAAAACGCTCGGGCGCTAATGGAGCTTGTTCATCCGCTCCCGCCACTACCACTGCTAGGAGTTGCCACATCCTCGACTACTCGAGGGCGTATCATTTAGCGTAGGTCTAACACGTGAGCTATTTTGGAGAATATTCCACTGATTATACTGCAGGGCACTGACCTAGGGCCAAGTACCGAGAGTAATCCTGGTGTCAGATCCAGACTGCGCGTCGACACAGGCCATCCACGGTGCACCCAAGTGCAGCGCCAGACCTACCGAGCCCGGCATGTACAGTAGGACAAACTACTTCCCTCGCATGACCGCGCATTCGAATATATGCTTGCTCGAACCGGGATCACAGCGTGCCAACGGCACGATCACCTCGTCGACTCCGAGTCGGAACCTCTCACAAGGCTTTCCGTTCAACACTGAAAACGGGTAACATCTGTCCCACGTTGCACGCATGCTCTATGGGCTTTGGTGCGTCCGCGGTGCGCTACGCGACGTTCTCGCATGACGCTGCTCTCAGCCTCTCCGGTCCTCTCCGGTGCTCCGACGCTGACCTAGCAGTCTTAACTTCCCACATCGATGCTTCTTGACGGCGCGAAGAGCCGTCGGTAGGCATTCTATGGTGAGTCAGATCTCTACAGCTACTGGGTGACCCGTTTGTTTACGCTTGACAGACTTGGCCTGGCACAGTCCTGGCGTACGACAGTGAAAATCACGCGCGACGGTCGTCCAACTCGTCGCGAAAGCTCGTTTCTCGAAACCAGAGGCTGGTAAGGGGCTATAACCACCGCGTCTCTTGCCCACGGAAACGTGACTGCTCCGCGGGAACGACCGTGACGCGAGCGTTTTGACCCTACACGGCTGATACTCACACCGTCCGAAAGCTCACGAACTACGTACAGATATTCCTCGTGTGCCCCGAAGTATTCCCCCGTCCACCTACGCACAACGACGACGTCGGCGGCTCGCCTCGGAACGGCATTGAGCGGCCAATCGAGGTGTTTGTCCAATACCGTGAGCCTTCCCTTGGCGCCGTTGAGTGTTGCCGCTGGCAGATTGTGCTTCTAGCATACAGTCCAACGAAAACCGGGCGGAAGGAAGGCGGTTGGCCTTTCCGAGTTGCTCCATGTCGGACAGCGTACGACTATGGCGCGATGGTCAAGTCTTCGGCACCCGCACACTGTAGTCATCAAGGTATAAATTACGACCGTGGCCAAGAGCTCAGGCCACAAGCACTCACACAATGATTCCCCCATCGGCCTCCACCAGCTTCTACAGGTGAGTCTCTGCTTCACCGCCGACCTGTTCCTGTCGCTCACTGAAGTCCTGCAGAGAACCCGAGTTTGAGACCCTGCAGCTACATGCTGGACAGGAGGTCGACTCCGCCACGAATGCGCGTGCGCCGCCGATTTATGCGAGCACCAGCTTCGTCTTCAACAACTCCAAGGTACGCTCAAAACCTGAAGGGCACGGTCACTTCGCTGTATGCTCATGCCATCTGCTCCGTCAGCATGGCGCAGATCTATTCGGACTGAGGTATCGTTCACTGGTCCTCTTCAGCGGCATGGCAGGTACTCAGACTCTTGATTGATAGGTCACTCGGAAACATCTACTCGCGCATGGGGAACCCCACTGTAGTACGTGTCTTGCTTAACCCTAACTATCATAGTCGCTGACCGGAGCGATTCAGAGCGTATTTGAGCGGCGCATGGCCGCACTTGAGGGCGGCGTTGCTGCCGTCGCCACCTCAAGTGGCCACGCGGCACAATTCATGGCGATCGCAGCTATATGCCATGCGGGTGACAACATTGTTTCTTCGTAAGCCTCTTCTTTGACTTTTGTTGGAGTGAATTCATCGATTTATAACATAACGGGCACTGTAGATCATACCTATATGGCGGGGTTAGTGACTACTCTCACCAACTCACATCCTTCTCCAAGCTGACCTATTCTCGCATTGCGTGGCGCCCCTCAGACCTACAATCAATTCAAAGGTATGCACATACACATACATGCTGTGGTACACTGTTAGTAATACGTACGATCCCAGTTTTCCTGAAAAAGTTCAACATCGCCGTCAAGTTCGTGCAGTCGCAAGACCCGCAAGACTTTGCGGCGGCCATCGACGAAAACACCAGGGCAGTGTACATCGAAAGTATTGGAAACCCCAAGAACACCGTTGCGCTTATGCCGGAGATCGCCAAGGTTCTACTCTTACATGTTGCAAACGCTCGCACTGGGCACACCGTGGCTGACGCTTGCGTTGTACTAGGTCGCACATGATCGCGATATTCCCTTGATTGTCGACAACACCTTTGGCGTTGGGGGTATGCACCGCACTCGTTGTCGCGTACGGCCATTGTGTTTGACTCACGCATGACACAGGCTACCTCATGAGGCCGATCGAGCACGGTGCGGACATCGTGACCCACAGTGCGACGAAGTGGATCGGCGGACACGGCACCGTGCTTGGCGGTGTTGTCATCGACGGCGGTACGTAGCCCGCCCCGCGTTCCTGCCCTGCCCCCGCCCCATCCTCACGCCCTCGATCCCTCCCACCGTTGTGCAGGAAAATTTGACTGGGCAAAGTCCGGAAAGTTCCCCGACTTCACCGAGCCCGCGGAGGGGTACCACGGGATGCGGTTCGTCGAGACGTTCGGCCGCGCCGTGTTTGCGGTGAAGTGTCGGCTTGATGTCCTGCGCGACATGGGCCCTGCGATGGACCCGTTCGCCGCGTTCCTCCTCCTGCAAGGTCTGGAGACGCTCAGCCTGCGCGCACAGCGCCATTCGGACAACGCCCTTGCGCTGGCACAGTACGTCTGATCCTCTCCGGGTTCAGAGCGCTCTCTGCACTGCACGCCGGCCTCTGACCTTGCGTCAACGATGTCGTTCACAGGTGGCTCGAGAAGCACCCGAAAGTCGCGTGGGTGTCCTACCTCGGGCTAGAGTCGCATGAGTCGCACAAGGAAGCGCTGCGGCTCCTCCGCCCGGGCGCGTTCGGCGGCATGCTGACCTTCGGCGTCCGCGGCGATACAGAGGTCGGCAGCGAAGTCGTCGACAAGCTGAAGCTCGCGAGCAACCTCGCCAACGTCGGTACGCCGAGTACCTTCCCGAACAATTTGGTATCCCAGGGCTAACGGTCTATACAGGGGACGCGAAAACGCTCGTGATCCATCCAGCGAGCACCACCCACCAGCAGCTCAGCCCGGAAGAGCAGCTCGCGTCAGGTGTGACGCCAGATCTTATCAGGGTGTGTATCCGGCTTCACGAGCTCGCTGTGCGACGTACGCTCACCCTTCTGTCGCTTGCCTCCAGGTCTCGGTCGGGATCGAAAACATTGCGGACATCATCGCTGACTTCGACAACGCACTCAAGGTAGTGCCGTGATACCCCGCGGTTGGCTGCTAGAACAGACAATGGACAATGTATCACCCTTACTTCATACTCCGCACCCCACTCCCCTCAGTCCGTAGTTTATTAAGCTCGATGAAGCGTTTTGTAGTGGAGAATGAACAAACCGTCTAACAATGCTTGTGCGATTCCTTCGGGCCTAATATCAAGACCGTTCGCACCCGCCTTGCTACTCCCATCGATGTGGATCACATGGGCGATATAGATATAATCTTTCATCGCTCGCTTTCGGTGCGTGTTACGCTTAGGTATTCATTCCCGCTCGACTGTCCGTTCCTATCATGATATATCTATATACTAGCGGCGCGGATACAGATAACGGCCCAACCCTCTCTCCAACAGCACATACAGACCTACTGCACGCCCTTCAAGTTCAGCTCTGCCGTGCCGTCGTCTCTCATAACCTCCGTGGTCGTGGTGACCTTGATATTGATCTCTGTAGATGACATCGAAGACCATTGAGCCTGAAACGCATGCATAGCAGTGAGCCCCCCCGCGGCCAAAACGTCGCTTACGGTATACGCGTCATGATCGCTTCTCACCGACATGTGTTGCCCCCTGCTCGCCCGTCTACCCGCGTATATGTTCACCCACGGGGACGCCGGTCGGGCGAGCGGGAGCGACCGCTGCCTCTCGCTTACTGTAGTGAAGCTCCCGTCCGAAGAGAGCCAATCTTGCCGGCGATTGAGCCTGCGCGGTTCGTCAGGGTGGCTCAAGCGCTGCTACTTGGACGGTGTGAGAGCGCTTACTCTGCAAGGAGCGACACGGCGTAAACTGGTCGAAAGGCCATCAGCATCCGTACACCACATTAGAAGAGAATCTCGCATACGCTGAGTGGCAACGATGTCCACTGCGATGCACAACCGGCCCTGTGGCCATGCGAGTGCCTGGGTCGGGCATTGGGCAAGTCAATAAGATGCGATATGCGGTGGCATGTAAACTCACAAATATCAAAGACAGCAGGCTTGAGATACTAAGGGACAGCCTCTATAAGATTTTGACTTCCGTATGCCGTCCGGCTTACCCTATTAGCAGGCCTATCGTGTATGAGTGGTGTCGCATTCGAGATCAAACCGAAGGACTCGTACCAGTATTCCAAGTGTATGTGATTAAGGTTTTGATTGTGTGATCCGTGCTGTACACACCATCCGTTCAGCTGAGGAGTCCCACGGAGATGGGGGAGGAAAAATCTTGAAAACTCGCCTCTTAAAATCTGTAGAGGTGCGGAGGCTTCGCAATCGGTGGATGAGGGCACCCGCAAGCAGCGCACTCGCGCCCAAGACTGCTGCTGAACGTGCGACACCAAGAAGCTTTTCGAGTGTGTGTAAGGAATGAACATCAGGTGAAGGTAAATGTGTGCTAGCTCACTTGGATCTTCTGCGTAAGCTCAGTAGTTCGGGGCATATACCTGTTCAGGCCAGCGATGTTCAAGTATAACTGGTAGCTTTAAGAGCACGACGCAAGCTTACAACAGCACAGTGGCAGCTAAGAATATCGTGAGTGCGGATCATACTTGTGTACACGTATTGCGCTCACCAGTAGCAGTGCCTATCGTGAGGTTCCCAGCACGGGTCAGTATAGGTAGAGCTTACTCCAGATACAAGTGCCTCACAGAATTGCCCGGCAGTGAGAATACCCTTAGGAACGCGGTGAGTCAGGTATCAGGTGGCCGGCTTTTAAGTTGGACTCACCGCGGCGATGACGACGAGTAATCCAAACGTTGGCCAGACTGCATGGCCGCAATGAGCGGCGATACACGAAGCCAGGGAAGTAGCATACTTAGATATACCTGCCTTCCAAAGAGACTGTGACAGCAGTCAGTGTTCTGGCCTTGATACGACTACGAGTGTCGGCATACCTTTGAGTGAAGCAGAAAATCACTGCCTGAGAATCTATATCATTAGGAGACGATGCCGGTTTGAGCGAGAATCGTGGACGCTCACTGCGAACACGTTAAGGATCTGCAGACGTGATTTGTTAGCAACGCGTGTGGGCCGCATGACATGCAGCAAGTTCCGTACATCCATAGACCTGTTTGATCATCTTGAGATCATTACGTGAGCATATAAGCATACCAACCGACGGCGTACCAGCGACTTTTATCTGGTATTACTTCAAGAGCTCGGTTCGTCACCAGAAAGTCATAGCTATAACAGCCCGCGTCGATAAGAGTCTTTGAGAATCCACCAAGACCCAAGACTTACGATGCGTGTATACACAGTCCGCTATGAATTGATTCTAGCACCCTGGATACGATTTAGTGGAGGACGTCGTGGAATGCCACCATGTCTCACAGAATTATAAAGATCTAGCGTGCTCAGCTCGATCAGATCTAGAATTTGCAATAGCCGCATTCGACGACTACGAAGCCACTCACCAGCGGTTTAGGAACTCGTCCCTGGTCCATCTGGTGGAGGGACACGAAGACGTATGTTTGGTGGACGGAGATCCCGTATAGTCTGCCGCAAAGCGAATCATCAGCTCACGCAACACCGTGAGAGACGCGGTGCCATGGCACCTACATAAGCCCAATGAAAGTGCCAAAGAGAAGGGAAGCGAGGGTTCGCACCTGCTCGGGATTGTCAATGGGTGCTACAAAGTCCGGAGAAGTCGAGAGGAGACCGAAGTCCATGCCGGTCGATGCGGGGACGTCCGCCGTAGGACATTTCTGCGTAAGCTATATAATCCCCATGTCGTGTACATTGTAATAATCGCGCCATGAAAGACACCTACTTACTGGGATCGTGATACTCGGTTTCGCGATATCTCATGAGGTTATTAGGATAGGTACCGACTTGGAGGGTCGCGAAGCAAAGCGGCATGACGACTATACCAGGGGCTGATATCAACAAATGAACATCCGGAATGAAGCAAATACACCCACAGAAGTATTGGTATCACGCAGCATTAGGCCAGAGTGCCACTGTCAGTGTGTCCACAGCTTCAAAGCCGACCAACAGAACGGTTCGAGGAAGCCTCATGATGGTTACAGTACTTATCCATAGCACGCCGTCAACCGGTGAAAGCTATGGTTGATGTGATCAACAGCAGGACAAAGCCGAGTGGACCGTGACTAATGGCTGGTCGTCCTTCGAATCTAGTCGGATTTCGGATAGATGAGGGATGAATTTTAGACATCATCTGTCAGACTAGCCACGCATATATGGGATACACATATCCGATGGCGTATCTGGAACCCATTCCTCTGCACATAGCGAGATTCTGAACTGAAACGATTGCACATGAGATGCTGTACGATTTCGAAGCCAGGTCAATACGAGGGACACGTAGAGCAGTCTCCCGAGACTCACCACAGACCGAGGATCCTCCCACCTGGATATCCTAGGCCAAAGAGCTCTGCGCTCGTCCACAGTACGCTCTTGGGATAAGATAGAGATGCATGGTGAGATTGGGAGCTACGTAGCATGGAGTCTAGCTATACCACTACTGATACAGCGAGCCATCAGTACACATCGCGTCCGTGAGAAAACCGTGGATGTCGTGGATGTAGGCAGGAAACCTGTATATCGAACGAACAAACTCAAAGACAAGGGCAAAGCATGTATAAACCTGACAGTAAACGCATAAGGCAATATGGAGGGGGAATACACCCCAGGCTTATGCCGGCCTCCTAGCACCCAACCGCGACGCGCCCCACTTCTTCGGGGCAGGGGCTACCGTTTGGAATCCATCGGTGTCCTTCGGGGACTCCTTTGCGGGTGGCGCGACTGCCGGAGAAGCAGGCCTTGCGGGCGTTCCGTCGCCCAAGGCCACACCAGCCTCCTTGGCGACGGAGCGTGCACGCCAACTTCCTCCACCGCCCGCGGCAGCGAGGGCACCAGGACGATACTTCGGCGCTGGGCTTTCTGATCGAGGGGGGGTCGCCGTATCCACGCGAGAGGGGGGAACAGCACTGGCCGTTGACCGACGCCAAGCACCCGCATCGGCCACTGGACGAGCAGCAGCAGGCGCGGTGGGTGCCGCCGCACCCCGAGCCTTGCGCTCGGCTTGCCGGCGCATGGCTTCGTCCTCGCGCTCCTGCTGGCGGCGAGCGGCTTCCATCGCCTGCTGGCGCTCCTCTTCTCTCTGCTTGCGCGTGGCGGCGGCACGCTCCTCCGCCTCGCGCTTCTTCTCTTCCTCGAGAGCACGAGCGGCCTCCTCTTCCTCCTCTTTGCGCCTCGCCTCGGCAATGCGTTCTGCACAGGACGACATGAGTTAAAGCTTCGCCACAACTTCGTATTGTACGATACGAACCTTCTTCCAAGCGCGCTTCCTCCTCCTCTTGCTCTCTCCTGATGCGCTCCTCCTCCTCTAGGCGCTGGCGCTCCTCTTCGCGAGCCTTGAGAACCTCGGCACGACGCTTCGCCTTTTCCTCCTCCATCTTCGTCTGGGCGTCATGCTGCCTCTTGGCAAACTCTGCACCCTTGCGGGCATGGATCGAGTCTTTGAGCTTGCTGTACTCGCTGAGCATCCGCGTCAGGCGATGCTTTGTGTCGATGTCTTGTTCGTGCGCCGTACGGTGGCTCTGTATGCGCGCCTTCTGAGTCTCCTCGAAGACAGCACGGTCATTCGCTTGCTGCCGCTCATAATCCTTGGCGAGCAAGGGGCGCTCCTCCTTGCGGTAAGCACGTTCCACATGATCGAGGCGCTTCGTGAGCACGCGCATGCGCTCGTTCAGCTCCTTCTTCTCCTTCTCGAGCTGCTCGACCTGGAGACGCATGAGGTTGTCCGGGTTAAGACTCTCCATATCCTATAACTTTGTCGTCAAAAATGAACAGATCTATTGAACTCGGAGAGCACGCACCTTGATATCGACCTTGAGCGTGCCCTTCTCCTTGAGACTCTGGGCAAGTTTCTTTGCCTCCTCGGCACGGATGTTCTCAATCTCCCGCCGTGCACGCTCAACTTCTTTATTGCGGAGTTCCTGGGCTGCGCGACGCGCCTCCTCTTCCTGCTGACGGCGGAGAATCTCGGCACGGCGACTAGCTTCCTCCTTCTCCTTACGGACGGACAGTTCGGAGAGTAACTCACGCCGGCGTGCGACGAGGGAGCGACGGATCTGAAGAGCCTCGCGCTCCGCTTGCGCCGCGGCGGCAAGGGCGGAGAACCTGGCCTGTTGCTCCTCCTCAGTCAAGCCAACGGGAGGATAGAGGGCGGTAAGGGAGTTGTGTAGACTGAGTGCAACGTTGCTGAGACGCGTGCGAATAAATTCGGAGGTGGAGGGCTGAACAGCGCTGACATTGACCATGGACGTCGATGAACTGGGATCCTCAACGGCAGCGAAAGGGCTATCCGTGAACGTCATGCTCCCTGCAGCATGGTCAACGCGAACGCTCAGCTCGCCACGACGAGCACAACCCATCACATAGGCTTCAATCTGCTCGTTGTCGTAGGAGCCAGAGCCCTCTACAGCGACCTCTCGCAGGGGAGTAACAAGCTCGAGCAGGTTGCTGATCTTAATAGAGGTGTAAACTTGCGACAGCTGAGAGAGAAGACGCGACAGAAGGGCATGTTGGAGGAGCGGGACATAGGACGCGTAGGAAGAGTCAGCAGCGAGAGACTTGAGGAGAGGCGCGACAGAGGAGCAAAGCGTGAGGGGATCAAAGGTGACTTCGAGAACGTTGTATAGAGACTTGACAGACTCTGGCGAGAGCTTCAGTATGTTGCGTGCGAGCTAACGAGTGACTTCAATAACGACACGGATAGATGTGACAATGGACGTACAGCCTCCCGCAACAAGCCAGCTCTGGTCGGCGTCTTCGTGAGCCCAAGCAACGCCGACAGCCGGGCGCCTTTGCCCTTCATTTCTTCGGCCCCTTCCTCGCCCTGTATACCGACGGGAACGGCGAGAGCACTAACAAGGACCTGGCCTGCAAGTCGGCTCATTTCCTCATCAGATTTACCACCAATTGCGGTGACTACAGCGTAGTAACGGCCCCATGCGGCGGCATGGTAGAGGGCGTTACCACTCATAAGGAAAATTTTGGTCAACTTCTCGTAGTAGTTGGCCATCATTGAGGGGCGTGGCGCCTTCTTCGCCATTGTGAGGAGATTGTGAACATCTTCAACAGAACGGAAAGCCTCCTGCCAGAGCTCAAGCTCTACAGAAGTATTGAGCTGGGCAAACCGAGTGTCAAGATGGCGCTGTAGGGTCTCGGGGTCGGACAAGTTGATAGCATGAGGCTGATTCCCGTACTTCGCGACGTTGGAAAGATGGAGGCGGAGCGTCTCGCAAAGACGGCGGAACTCAACCTTGCGCTGGTGCTTGAGGCAGAACTTGAATGCTTGCTGAGCTATTTGCTGTACCGGCGTTTTCGGTTACGTCATGAAAATGCGCATGTAGCGGAGGAAGACGGACCTGGTAGATGGTCTCCAGCCGGGCATTGTTCTTGAGAGTCTCAAGAGCAGTACGGTAGCTCTCCCAGAGAAATTTGAGCCACGGGGTGACGAGAGCCCTGTCCGTCCTGTCCTTACTCTGGTCGCCACTGACCGCACCAAGAAGGATACTTTCTGGAGTCTCGCTGGCCTCCAAATCATCCACGTCAAGGGCGACAGCCTTGTCGGCCTTTTCTTGTGCTTCCTGGACCTTGGCGTCCGACAGCTGGATGAAGCGGCTGATGACCACCTCGATCGAACCCACACTGGAATTTTGGGCGATGTTCTTGTATTGCATGAGTCCCTCTTTCGCCGTGCGCCCTTTGCGCAGGTCAACACAGAGTTCAATAAAGCGAAGCATGATAGGTTCGAGGGAGGCCAAAGGGGTCGCGCGGAATCGTTTGGAAGAAAACATCTCTGTGAGGGACTGTAGGGCGGCATGAGTTTGGCCAACAGAGACAAGGCCTTCGGCCTGCTTGAGGACCGTCTCAGGCTTTGAGAACGGCGCCATTTTGGACAGAAAAGTCGTCTAGATCGTCAGAAACAGCGAGAATGGCGGTGAGCTCGACAACGATGACAATAGCAGGGCAAAAAGTTGCAAGGCAAGTCAGACTTGGCCCCAGCCTCGCTCCCGCAAGACAAGGTTTATCAGATCCTAACTCCGATCATGCATGCTCTGTCCCGGATCATCAATATATTGGCGCCCATCTCGGCTTGGATAGCTCAGCGGACGAAAGGGTGTCTGCGAACATCCAAGGCTGAGTGCGATGTGAATGAGCAGTAAGTGTTCATTTTTGGCACGGTAAATGCTCTTCGTAACTCACTAATCTATCAAGGTACATGCCTGCTCAGATCTCAATATATCTGTTATGAACCGGTGCGACATTGGTGACATCCAATCGTACATGGTGGTACATAGCTAAATATCTCTACTTCCTCTCCCCGCGCGTCTCTGCTTCTACGTATGCAGCCAGCTCCTACTCCAACGTGATGAAGAGATGTTTGCTTGTGAGGACGGCGGTCGCCCCGGGAATGATAACAATCGTCTGGGTATTGTCGATGATCATCGCAGGGCCCTTCACGACGTCCCCGACATGCAACGACGTGAGCAGAAACACCGGGGTGTCGTCCACCCGGCCCACCCCGTCGAAGTACACGCTGTACGTCGAGTCCGCTCGCCCGCGGTCTACATCATGCGTCGCGATCCGCGCGACCTCAGTGAAGACGGACTCCCCGAGTGTGTCGAACGTCTTCCCGATCCCGCGCACCTTCACGTCGTCGACGATGATAGACTTGTTCTCCAGCAGGAACCCGAACTCGGCCTTGTACACGCGCCGGAAGGCGGCCTCGAAGTCCTCCGTGCCATCGCCGTCCACGGGCGTGGGAAGCACCATGAGGGCCGTGTCGGTGCCCTCGAAGCGCATGTTGAGCATGCGCTCGGCGTGCACCCGCGAACCCTCGAAACCCTGTCGGCGGAGCTCCTCGCGTACTTGCGCGTCGAGCTTATCGAGACGCGCCTTGAGGATCTTAGAGTTCTCGGGCGTGTAGAATGTCGACGAGGGTTCTTGCAGTTCAAACGCACTGGCGATCAATGCTTAGTTGGCCTTCGAAAGAAAAATAACACCGGAACTCGCCGATCTGCAAGCGCGAGGCCATAGGCCGATAGAATGGAGCTGTAATGGTGAATAAGAATAGTCTTGATGCCTAGCAATTGCGCAATCTCGCAAGCATGTTGGCCGCCCGCGCCACCGAAGCTTGCAAGGCTGGACAGCAAACATTATCAAGCCGTGCCCATATTATACAAGAATGTGCTCGTACATGTGTCTTGATGTTGCATATCCACGAGCTTCCGTGAGAGCGCGTATGGGTCGGCACATCGTCTCGTTTGCGACCTTGATAAATCTGCGAAATTGAGAATACGCTCAGATGGTTGGCCCGCGTTTCGCAAGACATCAGCAAGCTGACCCGTATACAATCTCGTCCAGCCCCATCTGCTTGTCTTCTCTGACTGAAGCGTTAATCTCCCGGGCGAGCTCGTCGAACGCCGAGCGCGAGGCTTCGATGTCGAGAGGCTCCTTTTCGGACTTGCCAAAGATCTTGGGGAAATAGTCGGGAACCAGACGGCCCAGGAGCAAATTGGCGTCCGTCACCGCCAACGGACCTCCTTTCCTGGAGCAGAAAAGTTGAACATAGTAGCGTAACAAACATAGGAGGAGATATACCTATAGCAAGCCGGTCCTGGCTCCGCACCCGCACTATGGGGCCCAGCAAGGAACAAGCCATTCCGGAATGTCAGGCACGATCCTCCCCCCGCAGCGACGGTATTGATGTCTAATTGGGGTGACTGTATTGTGACCCCCGCCGTGGTCGTCTCGTAAACTACCTCGTAACGGCCTGCGAAGCGCGAAACGTCTGTAGAGGTGCCACCGACATCGATCCTGTTTCATGTGCTTAGACTGGTGAACAGTCGACGACTATATGCGCACCTACCCAATCACAGGCGTCCGTTTGTTCTCGTCCCAGCTGGTTAGCGCGTAACCTACGACACCTCCCGCAGGGCCGCTAAGGATACTCTTCAGCCCCGAAAAGTTGTTCAGGTCGAGAAGGCCTCCATCGCTGCCCATGAATTCCACACGCGGACTCTTGACCTTACCATCTCGTAGCTTCTCATCGAATCCAGTGAAGAATCCGTCGAGATAGTCACGCAGGACCGGGGTCAAGTACGCGTCTGCGGTGGACGACACGCCGCGCGGGACCATCTTTATCATGGGCAAAAGCTGCGAGGAGGCAGAGACGTGCTTGAATCCGAGCGTGCGCGCGAGCGCGGCAACTTCGAGCTCGTGCTCCGGATACGTGTAGGAGTGCGCAAACACGATCGCGATGGAACGGTAACCGCCATCGTAGAGCTTCTGCAGGTTTTCACGGACTTTATAAACATCTATGAGGGGTGAGGGGTGCGATGATTTATGAGTATTAGCATGTAGTTCGCGATATGGGAGAAGCAGAAGCGACCCACCAGGTCTCTTCATGACCCTGACCGCCTCCCCAGACAATCCCTGCACAATCTTCCCGGGGCCTTCCGCATCGCCCGTCTGGTCCCACCCAGCTCCACGGTAGCCCCTCTTGACCTTCCCACTCTCGTCGAATTGCACCGCATGCTCTTCGGCCTTGGGGTCGGAGGTGTAGCCCACGAGGGTAACGCGCTCGTCCACCTCGAGCACCGTCGAATAAAGCGGCTGGGGCCGGCGAATGTTGAGATCGAAGATCTTGGGGCGGGACTGGTTGCCGATGAGGAGGAGGTCCCGAAAGCCGCGGGTTATGAGCAGCGCGTGCTTGTGACCTTTGCGCTCAAGCAGCGCATTTGTCGCCACCGTCGTCGACAGCCTAATGTAGTCTGTGCATGATGGTGAGTACCCCATTGCGATGATCCGTTCGAAAAGATGGGTGCGCACCAATCTTGTCAGTATTCAAGGTCGTTCCGCGCGGTATCTTCTCGCCCGTCGCGATCTCGAGCACCCGCCGTATTCCCTCTGTTGGCGCATCGCTGTAGTTTGCAGGGTCCTGAGAGACTATAGCCGGTGTTAGAGCTCGGAGATCTCATGCATAGCCATATAGAATGGACAGACGGAGTTTCACGACGATCTCCTTGCGCTCAGCCGGCTTCTCCGGGTCGGGGAACGACGCATGCACATCGCAGAACGTGCCCCCTCTGTCCGCGCATATCTTGATCGACCTGTCTGGTATTGTGCTGGACATGGGTGCCGGAAGCCAAGCTCAGATGGACGTCGCCACGAGAGACGATACCGGTCGTCTGTCTGACGCAATGAGACCGGCGGCCATAGTATAATAGCGTGTCTCATGAGATACCAGCTCGAGTCAGCAGAACAGACAGGAGCACCAGATAGCTTAAAATCTTTGGAGGATTTGCAATGATAGTCGTCAAAGCCTTTGTCATTGTACATTGACACTGTCATTGATAGATCATAGAGTCCGGAAAGAGAGGAAGTTTGAGGATACAGGTGTACCCTCAATTCTGCCGAGTCGGACAGAAGTACCTGCGCGCGGCTCCATATAATCCCGGTAAGACGACATGAATTCATGAAAGTATGACGACAACGAATGAACAGGAGGTATGCGGACTAGGGTAACTTCGGTGCCAACCGGGATGATCGTGGATGTAGCAGATCGTCAGGCGTACGACGAAGTGCGGCAATCGAGAGGATGGAAACGTGCAAAGAACACTGAAAGCGACCAATATAATGTGGATACGATGTAGAGCTTTTCGGGTTATCGAAGCATGCGTAGGGGTAACGTGAGGGTAAAAGCCAAGCGAACACTCAGCGAGACGCCTATTCCTCCTCGGCAGGGACTTCGTCCTCGTACTCGACTTCCTCCTCCTCGACGCTGAAGGGGATACATGGGTCAACACGTCCATGACAAGATAGCTCGTGACGACATACGTGGCATCCTGGTATTGTTGATATTCGGCAACAAGATCCTGCATGTTTGATTCCGCCTCGGTGAACTCCATCTCGTCCATACCCTCCTGCGTGTACCAATGCAAGAAGGCCTTGCGCTTAAACATCGCCGTGAATTGGTCGCTGACACGCTTGAAGAGCTCTTGAATTGCTGTTGAGTTCCCAAGGAAAGTGACCGCCATCCTGAGACCGCGGGGCGCGATATCACACTGCGCGGTGAGGACGTTGTTGGGAATCCATTCAACAAAGTACGCTGAGTTCTTGTTCTGGACGTTCTGCATCTGCTCCTCCACCTCCTTCATGGAGACCTTGCCACGGAAGACCGCGGCGACGGTGAGGTAACGGCCGTGCCGGGGGTCGGAGGCCGCCATCATGTTCTTCGCATCGAACATCTGTTGCGTGAGCTCAGGAACGGTAACAGCGCGGTACTGCTGGCTACCACGCGCAGTAAGGGGCGCGAAGCCGGTCATGAAGAAGTGAAGACGGGGGAAGGGGACTGCCAGAGGCCCTGAAGTTAGTAAATTGGAATCAATCTGACTGTTGATCTGACGAACCCATGTTGACAGCAAGCTTCCTCAAATCTGAGTTGAGTTGACCGGGGAAACGCAAGCAAGTAGTGATACCGGACATGACGATGGACACGAGGTGGTTGAGGTCACCGTACGTGGGCGTCGTGAGCTTGAGTGTCCGGAAGCAAATGTCGTAGAGAGCCTCGTTATCGATGCAGTACGTTTGGTCAGAGTTCTCGACCAGCTGGTGCACGGAAAGGGTTGCGTTGTAGGGCTCGACGACGGTGTCGGACACCTTCGGCGACGGCACAACGGAGAAAGTGGCCATCATACGATCGGGGTATTCCTCACGAATCTTCGAGATCAAGAGCGTACCCATGCCAGCACCGGTACCACCACCCAGAGAGTGTGTGATCTGGAAGCCTGTGAGGTTGTCAATCTCATGTGACGGCGTGACCAATGTGACATTGGCACGTCACAACTTACCCTGCAAGCAGTCGGTACCCTCAGCCTCCTTGCGAACGACGTCGAGGACAGAGTCGACAAGCTCAGCGCCCTCCGTGTAATGTCCTTTTGCCCAGTTGTTACCAGCTCCGCTCTGCCCGAAGACGAAGTTGTCGGGGCGGAAGAGGTTGCCAAGAGGGCCGGAGCGGACGGAATCCATGGTTCCAGGCTCGAGATCAACAAGCACGGCACGGGGCACGTACTTGTTCGAGGCGACCTCGTTGTAGTACACGTTGATCCGTTCGAGCTGGAGGTCGTTGTTGCCCTTGTAGAGGCCATCCGGCTCGATGCCGTGCTCGTCAGAGACAACCTCCCAGAATTTGGCACCTGCAAGATCGTCAGACATTATCCAGCGCCGATCCTACCCGTTGCCTCTCACCAATTTGGTTACCGCACTGATGAGGAGAAGATATTGGAATCGATTGACATCGTTGAGAGACACGTCATGCTTACCTGGCCGGTTTGGAGGTGGACGATTTCACGCATTCTACGCGGCAACGTCAGCACAGAACAATCAACGCGTCGAGGAGAAAACTGCAATGCTACGCGTCGCAGCTCTCGCCAATCCACGACGCCATTGAAGGATACAGCGAACGACGACGAAAGACACGTACATGAGGAATTAGAGCAGGGACTAGTCGGGGGATGGGTCGTTAGAGGATGGGGTACCGGGAGGGACGAGGTCAAAAGGGAAACGGCGCTGAGGCCTAGGGTGTTGATATTCAGTCGGAGCTCAAATCGCTTAACTCAACGTGGCTCCGACATTCCATCGCACCGAAGCACGTTGCTCCCTTCTTCGTCCGCGCACAACGACCGTTCCAACCATTCTCGTTGCATGTTGCATGCTCCATTAACACAGTCTTCACCCCTGCGTATATGTTATCTATTGTATACAGGGAAGGGAGAATTGTTGCCAGAACTCGGTACCACAGCGGAAGTAAGTATATGCGATATCATCAATCAAGCGCCCATCTGAGTGTCGCGCGATTGCAACGCGGTGGGCGTGTGTTCGTTGACGAAGCTGATTATTCTATGTTATACGTATCGCTGAGTGATAGAACTATTAATAATAAGAGCTCAAACATCCTCGTGCCAAGCAGCCAAACTCCAACTTCAAGACTTCGTGAGGGCTTAGATACACACGCATTGCGAGTTCAATACAATCTCCTGCTACCTCTTCCCCTCAACCTCGTCGTGATTACGTTCCATGGCACCGCACCCCTCCGCGATCCCGACGCAGACATACTTCCAACAGGAATAGACAAACAAACTACACATATTATATCAACGTGCGGCAGCCACAATTCTGGCCGAGCGATCGATCGTTTCGCATACCATGATATTTAGGCAAAGCAGACGCCAAATGTCAGGAAGCAAGGGTATAGCTGGCCGCTGAGATGACATGTCACCGTGGGCGCACGGACGGGAACAGCAACCATAAGGGAGGTAGGAGATGACGGGAATGCGTAGACCGATTAGATCGAGAAGAACGGCTGTTCGCTATTCTGCTGCTGCTGTTGCTGTTGCTGTAACGCGAACGGGTTGTGCCCAGTCTGCTGCGATGGAACAAACTTGCCCGCCTGCTGGCCATACCTGTGGGATTGTGAGCACAAGCAGAAAGGGAAGTGGGATGGATCTGACCTAAGGGCGCCGAAATTCCCGAACGTATCGATACCATCCTCGCGGTTTGCAAAGAGACCGGCGAGCTTGGCGTGCTCGTCGTCGGCGCGAGTCTTGACCGCTGGCATTGTGTTCTGTCTGATGGGGGGCGCAGATTGGGAGATGGGTGGTGGCGATTGGGACGTTTGGGGATGCTGGCCATAGGTGCCCTGCAAGTTGAACGACACCGGACTTGCCGACATCGGACCGTTTGAAGAAGGCAGAGAGGATGTTGATAAGGACATTGCAGGTGCGAAAGGGTTGTTCGAACTAAACGAATATCAGCATCTGCAGCTTATGACAGAAGGGAAACGCCTTACCCGAAACCAGTGGCTTGGGGCAGGAGTGGCTGCTGAGCCATCAGGAACTGCTGCTGCTGCTGTTGTTGCTGTTGCTGCTGCATTTGAAGGAGCTGCTGTTGCCTCATCCATTCCTCCTGCTGGAGCTGTTGTTGCTGGGCCTGTAGCTGGGCTTGTTGCTGGGCCTGAAGCTGGGCCTGCTGGTTTTGCCACTCTTGTTGCTGACGCATATACTCCGCCTACCACAGATATAAGCTACGCGATACTACAATCATAGCAAAATCCACGTGCCTGCATGGCTTCCTGCTGAGCTTGCTGTTGGTATGGGTTGAAGGAGGTGAATTGGGGTTGAACTTGAGTGAATTGAGGTTGGATGAACTGCGAGTTCTGGAACGAGGTGTCGACCAGAGGAAAAGGATTTGTACCCTGCTGTTGAGCTCTGCGTGTAAGAGTTAGATATTGCGTATGGAGCAATGAATGAAGACTCACTGCTGCTGTGCATTGTCGAACAGACCAGGCTGGTTCGCGTCCTGAACCGCTTGGGCACGGCGAGCCTCCTCTTCTTCACTGAGCTTGATGGCCTGCTGCAGGTCGCGCTCCTCAGCAGTAAGCCGTTGCTGGGCCAGCTCCTCCGCTGCAGTCCGCTTGCTTTCTTCCAAAGCCTTACGCAAGTCATCGTCCTCGCGGTTACCCCCGTTGCGTTTCCTGGAAGGCACGCTCTGCGACCGTCTTTGCGTGTTCTCTTCTTCATCCTCTCCACCTTCCCCTCGTCCGCGGGTCATGCGATCCCGCATCATGGCACGGTCCCGACGTTCATGGCGCAATCGCGACTCGTCCTGGAGGAGATTCGTGATGTCCTTCGCCTTCTGGCGCACGTTTGCGCCCTGGTCTTTACCCTCTTCGTCGACGTACTGGAATTCCTTCAGTGTCTTGATGACATATAGATTGTCCCGGAAGTACACCACAACGTTCTCCGAGCCCGCATGAAGTAAATAGTCAAGCACCGTGAGTGACTGCGGCATGGTTAGCGGGATGAGCGCAGGGAGGCGTGATAACAGCCGCACCTTAAAAACGTGCCGCCAGTTCTTGCCCTTGTCGTTGAGACGTTTATCCAGCATCTCCATGATCTCGACGAAGTTGTCCCTACACGGGGATGAGATTTGCCTGCACCCGTGTGACTGCGGAGGCGGCACAAGGACTCACTGGTTGTACGACAGTTGAGCAAGCTCGTTCATCTGCGTGCCTGATGGCCCCCAGGGATCGTTGGACGTCGCATCTCGGACCTTGGCTTGAACATCTGAGTATCCCTTCGTGTAATTTTTGACACCGCGGACGAGACCCTTCCCGAGATGTTGCATGCCAGACATGACTAGACCTATGGGGTCCTGCTTCACAAAATCGTTTGTGAGACTGAAGAATATGTGGTTCTAGGTATGTGTAGGATGCAAGGTCAAAGATATGAGCACTAGCGGTGGGGGGTTGTCGTCGTTGCAGTCGATGAAGGACTTCGCACTCCCCCCGCATAGTGGTATTTAAGCGCCTGTGCGCAGCCTGCTGACGCGATTCTCAAAGCTGCCGCTGAGACTGCTTTGTACTGTTGGCGGTTTGAACCCCAGCGAGGTTGGGAAGAATCATGGCGGGGAGTAGCAGGAGATCATGCTGATACAGATAGATACTGAATATGACACTATAGAAGGAGGCACTTCTCCATAGACATTGCGCCAACGCTTGAAGCTATGTGTTAAACCTTTATGAGGTTCGTACCGCTGTCACGTTCTTGGCGAGGAACAACTGGAAGCTCCGAAACGGCTATGGTTATCGGCACGAGCTCCATATCTTTGGTGTCCCGCACGGTTTCCTCCGCATCAAGGTCATCCAAGTTTGTGAGAAGACCCTCTTCGAGCGAAGGGTCGTCAGAAGCACCGGCGTGAGGTGTACTTGCGGTGCTTGCTTTGATGAGCTGAAATGATTTGGAACATAAGCCGAGGAATATGAAGAGGGACTGATGAGGAGAACGTACCGCTACGTAGATTGCGGACGTGAGGATGATGATCGTGCCGGACCAGGACATCAGCGACGGCGAGCTATGGAAAAATACACGCTCGAAGATTGTCGCGAAGATGATCTATGTCATTCGTCAAACTTCTGGTCGTGAGTGGTATGGTTGTGGAACTTGCCTGAATATAGACTGCCATGGTCCCTCTCCCAGCGGTTTCGCGTTGCAGACCCATTGTTAGGAGAACCTCACATATAACGATGCGATGAGTAGCAAGATGGCAGAAAGCATATCAAACCCTTTACCTGCGCTATGAACCCGAACAGACCGATGAGAAGAAGCATCAGAAGCCACTCCCATCTCATAGGAACAACTACTGGCGTTTGCATGGTGATCATCCTGAAGAGGAACAATGAGGTCGTCAACATATGGCGGAGGGCTTCCTGATACGTACGCCACTGTTGCCACAATAACACACTGTGATGAGAAAGACACGAGATTGTGTAGAGGATGGGCACGTTTTCCTACGGCACGAATGGATGTATCTGCGGCAACGTGATTGAACAGGATATCTAGTGACTGATGATTGCGCCAACTAACTCACACGCGCCGGTGGCCCCGAGGACTCCAAGTAATGCGACCCTGGTATAAAAGCCGATTTAGCAGCATTTATCGAGGCAAAGTAGTTGGAAGCCTAGCTGACCAGACAGCAGTCACACGCTGGGCTGGGGTGACGATGGATGTGCTTAGGTTATCGGCACGGGCATCGAGTGTCGCAAGCCCTTGATGGTGCTTGTCGAAGAGAAAACTCGGCCGAGCGATCAGTATGACACCAAGCAAGCTTGCCACTGCAAGGTATCTTGATCAATAACACGATAGAGAGACAAATAAGGGCATACTCACGCCCAGCAACAGCCTCACGCCAAGATAGCTGCTCATGCAAAAGTACGGCGCCTGTTACCGCGGTGCACATAGGTGCGAGGAAGGTCAACACGGTAGCATCAGATAGGGAGAGATATTGCAATGAATAATACACTCCAAAAAGGCCGAAAAACCTACGCCGTAGTTCATAAGTTGATCAAGCCATAGGGTAATTCGGCGTACCCAAAGAATCCGCGTGCAACAAGTAGGAGACGAACTCCCTTTGGCCCGAGGATTGGGTCGGGGACCTTGACGATAAACCTGGTACTGTTGTTAACAAGCTTCGAACGGATAGATTGTGTCTCTCAACTCACATGTATGTAATACAGCAGATCCATGTAATGGCCTAGGGATATGCATGGTAAGTCACGCTAGTACTTTGAGTGAGGGCTATAACCCATCGTTGATCGTACAGACCATTCGCACGAAAATCAGCTGAGCATATGAAGATAAGTACCTCAAAAATTGCGTTTCCCCCGTTGACGTACCTCAAATGCAGGCACAGGAGGATCTAAGCTATTCAACTTCTTGACCCACACGTTCATGAGGGAGAAGAACAGCTGGGATGCTGCAACAAGCAACATGCCGTGGTTGCTATCGACAATTTCTCTTGCTACTCGGAGATGCCCATGGAGTTTTCCATGTACATTTGGTCCGTTAGAGACCCTAGCAGAAGCTAAGGGAGCAGGGATGTATGAGACTAGCGGCGATAGCGGGATTTCTGCTTCAAAGCTAGTTCGGTCGGGTGTTGCAGCGGCGTAAGGCGTTCTGGTCGTAGAAGGCATTTTGATTTGTCGTTATGAAATCTTCAACTTCAAGTAGCTGTAAACATATAGATCGCTAGAGCGACGAGCAAGTCTTGGATGTGGTGAGTAGAAAGTACTGACGCTTGTTGGCCAGGACGCCCGAGATATGGTACCGCTATTAATTAGACGCCTATAATCATTAGCACCACTGAAGTGAATTGGAACCCAGACCCAGGACTGCACGAGGATCTCCAAAGGACCCCCGACACTTCACCAAAATGCCTGAGGCCTCATCCCGCCAAAATTTGGACCTGAGGGGGGCCTATGCCTCATGAAAATCCGGAAAATTTGGCCCAAAAATGTCTCAAGGCCTGAGCCATTGTTCGGACAGTTGAGAGATAAGAAAGTCGGCCTGAGAACAATCTGGACAAAGCGGGTGTATGGGCGCTTACATATACGTTTTGGGAGATTTTGGTAGCTGGAACGCTTGAGCGCCCGCAAAAATCGCCTAGACGCCCAAAAGGCCTCAGGCTCAGTCCGCCTGATCTATCGGACAGACATTGCAAAAGTTTAGGACTTTGGATCAGGCATTTTGGCGGGATGTTGGGGGTCCTATCTTCAATTACCGAACACACTGCCGAGATGCCGAAGTGTTTGCTCTGCCATGCCATCAATCATAGCCAATCGGAGTTTTGGTATGTTTTGGGCGGTGTTGCGAGACGGTAACAACGCTCATCGACCCGTCGCTGCCGTCATGCCCAACGAGCTCTTCTGAAGCCCTCCTTTCTGATCTGTATGGAGGCAAGCCAATCCTCACTGTCGCGTCATTCCTCCTCCTCCTCTGCTGTTGACCTATCTGGAACACCCGCTGGACTTGGTAGTTCCCGTCCTGCAACACCTCTCCCATCTGACAGTCTTGCTCGGAGACGGACTAGCTGGGGAGGATCGAACACCGTACAAGATCCTCTACGTTTCACTCTGCCGCCCTCCAACCAGGATTCTGATCCGGGCCCGTCGCGTGCAGGGAATGCGACGTGGAACTCAAGTGAGGACCCCTTCTTCTCACCCACCGATGAGAATCCTCCCTTTCGAGACTTCTCGTACGGTAACGGCGGCATGCGTTATCCAGACACCAACGCTGTCTACTCAGCCTCTCAGCCAGGCCAATCATCGGCCTCTCTTATTTCCAATCATTTTCAAGAGTCGGGGGATACCACAGACAGCACTCGGGATGACGACGAGGCCCACCTCACATCCAATATGTCACGTCAAGGCGCAGGCACGGAGTGGGATAGGGCGGAAGGATTCGATGCAGAACGGTCTGGTGCGTCGTCTCGTGGAAGGAGGCGGACGGTGCGGTACCGCACGCCACCGCTTAAGAAGACGGGAACGACGCTGGAGACTGTATACCGCAACCTGAGGCGTGCGTCTTTACGCGCCGTGAACTTCGGAGGGCTCGGTCTGGATGAGCATGTGCGGCTACAGGATATACACGAGCCCGACGAGAAGAAGGACGAGGACGATGATGATCTCCCGGACGAAGACGAAGCGCTCCCAGACCTGACCAAGACGCTTCCTATCCGCGGGCGAACGTTAGGATGTCTTGGTCCGCACAGCAGACTTCGCCTCGCGATGTATAAATTCCTCGTATATACGTAAGCCACTCTTACTCGCTAGGGGAAACATGCTCATTCGCGGTAGATGGACCGAACCAGTTATACTATTTCTCATCATCCTGAACGGCCTCGTCCTTACCATACAGGCCTCCCGGCCCCATGCCTTGCCGGAAGACTGGCCCGATGATACCCCACCACCACCGGTTGTTGGCTACTTTCACCGATGGGAGGATTACGTGCTATTCGTTTTGTTCTGCTTATTTACGTGAGTACTTTTGCCTCTCAGCAAAATCACGACTAACCCCAGTAGTGTTGAGGCGTTTGCTCGAATATGTGTATCTGGATTCTTACTGGACCCAGAGGTGCCTATCTCTACGTTCTTCCGGTCACCGTTCTCGACATACCCGGACGTTACACATGTCCCCAACACAGCTGCCGAGGCCAGCTTCAATATTGCTCGCACCCCCTCCCTCACTGGCAACCATTCTCAATCACAATTGCATCGTGGGCTTTCGGTAACGCAGCGCCTGAAGCAGTTCCGACGAAACATAGCTCGCCCCTTTGCATTGGCACACCATTCTCTCGCCACTCAACCAACGCCCTCAAGTTCTGGGGGCAAGAGCACTCCTTCTCGCGTACGTTCCGACACTACCCACTCCAAGTCACCCATGGTCGAAAAGGCGCTATCGGGGGCCCAGCACATCCACTCGCATATCAGAAATCCTTCCGAACCAACATTCCTTTCCAAGGTGCTGCGTTCCGACAACCCCAACGACACACTCTCACTACCCTTCCGTTTGAGTGTCGAGGATGCTAGAGGGCAGACGCATCGCAACCTACCTTACCTGCGCCATAGTTGGACGAGGATTGATTTCGTCGCCATCACGAGCTTCTGGATAACTGTCATCTTGGCAACTGCTGGCGCGGAGCGTAATCAATATCATATCGGTCTGTTTCGAGCCATGAGTGTACTGCGCACGGCTAGACTGCTCGCCGTCACCTCCGGTACAACCGTAAGCTCAAAGCTCATTAGTGAGCAACTGCCAAAGCTGAGACCTACCTGCAGACTATCATGCGATCTCTCAAGACAGCACGGCCGCTCCTAGCAAGTGTATCCTACTTCGTATTGTTTGCCATGATCATTTTCTCGTGAGCGCATATCTCTATTCCCCACGTGGTAGCAACACTAAATGCAGCGCACGCTCACAGCATCGTCGGTATCCAGTCGTTCAAGGGTTCTTTTCGCCGGACATGCCAGCTTCTCCCTGCGTTGGGCGAGGATGAGTTAGCCTTGGAGCAGAACTGTGGCGGTTACATCGACCCGACGACTCTAGAAACAATGGGCTACATCAACGCCAATGGTGAGAATGCTGCACCAAAGGGGTTCATATGCCCTCTGGGTCAAATATGCAAGGTTTGCCTCACAGCTCTACGACACGTTAGTTGCCTAACAGGGGGAACTCTTGACAGGAAAACGACGAGAATCCAGAAGCAAATCTGGAAAGTTTCGACATGATCTACTACGCTGCGCTACAAGTGGTCATCGTTTCTTCAGCGAACGGGGTGCGTGATTAGCCAACTCGAGACATACCCGCAGCTGACCTCGTTCATTCGTTATATAGTGGTCGGGCCTAATGTACCAGATGATGGACTCCGAGTTCTTCGTCTCATGTTTTTTCTATATCGTTTGTATCATTGTCCTGAACTTCTGGCTGATCAACCTGTTCGTTGCGGTGATCACGAACACGTTCTCTGCCATCCGGTCAGATACTAAGAAGAGCGCGTTCGGCGCAGCTCCGTACGTACACGTGACCGTCTTTGCGCATCTCACTAATATAGAGTATTCTAGTCTGGCAGTTGTAGCCGACGAGAACGAGGAGGGATGGTCAGTGGTAGATGGTAGACGGGTGTCTGGCCGAAACCGGATTCGGGACATCTACGAGAACATCCGCTGGTGCTGGGTCTTTTTCGCGCTGGCATCACTGGTTCTACAAGCAACTCGCACTGTCGACATGTCGCCGATGCACGCGGAGATCTTGGACAAGGGTGAACTGGCACTCACGGTTACCTTCGACGTTGAGATTGTGATCAGGGTGCTTGCATATTTACCCGACTGGCGCAGGTTCTTCTACAGAGGACAGAACGTACTTGACTTGCTACTTGCGATTGGGTCAAGCATCATTCAAATCCCGGCGATCCACCAGTCGAAAGTTTATCCTTGGCTGACAATTTTCCAACTCATGCGATTCTATCGTGTTATCCTGGAGATCCCCAGAATGAAGCCTTTGTTGGTGAGTGGGCGCGAGCGCGACGCACTTTCTCATCTTCGCAGTTAACCTTGTATCTAGCTGGCTGTTTTCGGAAACATGTATGGTCTGGCGAACATGTCTCTGTTCCTCATCGAGATCAACCTACTAGCAGCCTTGTTCGCCGTACAACTCGTTGGAGGCGACGTCAATTCTGGGGATTTGATCGACTTCGGAACCCTCTACAACTCATTCCTCGGCATCTACCAAGTCTTCTCGTCGGAAAATTGGACTGATGTATTGTATAAGGCCTCGGTCCCTGAAGTTCCCCTCCGTCAATCTGCAATCGTAGTGCTTTTCGTGTCGGGATGGATGTTCTTCGCGAACTGTACGTTTCCTGCAACACCCTGAGGCTTCGCTGACCTCCTTTAGATATCGTGCTGCAGATGTTCATTGCTGTCATCAACGAGAACTTCGACGTCGCCGAGGAGTCGAAGCGCAGTAGACAAGCCTCTCACTACTGGGCCTCTCATCGCCCCCAGCAAGTCCGTTCCACCTGGGTCCGCAGGTTAAACCCGTACCGCTGGTTCAAGGCCCAGCCCAAGGCGATTGAGGTAGAACTCCCGTCAAACTTGGTCCTGCCCATGCAAAAGGCTCTTGTACAAGACTACGGCCTTCCAAAGAGGGAGAACTCCTTCGTAGTGAGGCTCTTTGTTCATCCATGTGTGCCACATGTACCGACAATGACACGCAGGACTCCACGACACGCCGTGGTGGCTCGTCACGACAGTACACTGCGAAATCTACGTTGAGACGGTTGCAACGCCTCTTCGCAGGCGAGATCACTGCGGGAGATGTCCCGCTCACGACTCTTCGTAACACTCGCCGCGAGTCAGTCGCTGCGGCTGATCCAGTAGATGAAGAAACCGAGAGGCATCTGTAAGTGCTTGTTAGGCCGTGGCGTGCGCTCTCCATTGAAACCTTCCGTCTGCAGTGAGGTCTTGGCTGCTCTCAACAACGATGCGGTAGATGTCGAGGAGATGAACGACGCCTTGTACGAGCGTCGCGCGCAGAAGGCCGACTTCATCCGGGATCACCCTTCCTACGACAAAACGTTCTGGATCTTCTCTCAGAAGAACTGGCTGCGCAAGATGTGCCAGAAGCTCGTGGCACCAGCAGGTGGAGACCGCATCTTCGGAACTCCCCATTCGCCTATAGCCCACCCTATATTCCAACTGCTACTCCTCCTGACCGTGGTCGGAGGCATCGTCGTTGAAAGCATAGCGACACCGGTGTACCGCCGCAACTTCTATGCAGAAAATGGTCCAGTGCGGGGAACGTGGTTTGACATCGCCGAAGGATCTTTCGCCTTGGTATTGCTCCTCGAATTTGGCATCAAGATTATCGCCGATGGTTTCTCGTTCACACCAAACGCATACATCCGTAGCATTTGGAACATCCTTGACTTTTTCATCCTTGTGGGCATTCTCATCAATGCGACCACAGGTCTCATCTTCGTCGGCGGTCTGAGCCGTGTGACACGCGCTCTGAAGGCTCTTCGCGCCCTCCGTCTCATCACGCTCATCGAGAAGATGCGCTCCACCTTCGAGTCGTTGATCATCTCCGGTATTGCTCGTATCCTGGACGCCGCTCTTCTCGCGATCCTCTACATGATTCCCTACGCCGTGTGGGGTCTCAACATCTTCGCGGGTGTCACCAACCAATGTAACGATACTTCCGTATCCGGGAACAATGACTGCGTCAACGAGTATTCCTCGGGCTTCGTGAACGATGGCAACTCGTTTACCTACCTCGTTCCGCGAGTGTGGGACAATCCCGCACCGTCTACGCAGTTCTCCTTTGACACCTTCAGACAGTCGCTCCTCATCCTCTTTGAGATCGTCTCGCTGGAGGGTTGGATAGACGTTTTAGGTGTTGCGACGAGCGTCACGGGTGAAGGTCAGCAACCGCAGACCAACGCATCCGTAGGCAACTCGATCTTCTTCCTCATCTACAACCTACTGGGCGGTGTCGTCATCTTCACACTTTTCGTCAGGTGAGCGCACTCTGCCTAAGGATGTCATGTAAGATGCTCAGTCTTTTGCAGTATCATCATCGGCAACTTCACGTCGAAGACCGGTTCCGCGCTGCTGACGCAGGCCCAACGAGAGTGGATCGACTTACAGAAGCTCATCAAGAGACAGCGACCCTCAAAGCGCCCCAAAACGAGACCTACCTGGGCTATCAGGCAATGGTGCTATGATCGTGCCGTCCACAAGCATGGCTGGTGGCATCGGATGATGACTGTGCTGTATACGCTGCACGTTATTGCGCTTATGTATGTGACAAGTTCATCTGTCCTTATCTTATGCTCACTATCTTTTTTAGGACCCAAACGTTCACGCCGCAGCACCTTCTGGACGAGATACGCAGTGAGCACACTTTGTCTCTGAATCTTCAGAAGGTCTCTGAATGTGTCACTTGCAGGTGATTTCTTCATCTTCGTCACAGTAATCTACGTCGTGGACATCATCGTCAGGATGTTCGGCTTAGGGTGGACAAGCTACAGCGCGAACGGCTGGAACATCTTCGACATCATCGTTGCGGGTGGCAGTCTCTTCACCACTTTGATCGTTCGCTTCAACACCGGAGGCTTCGTGATTCAACAGCTGCAGAAGCTCTTCATTACTTGCATCGCGTTCAAGCTTGTTCAACGCGTCAATAGTCTCAACAAGCTGTTCAAAACTGCTGTGTATGCTGTTCCCTGTCGAACTGACTGATGCGTCACTAATGCCATTCACAGGGGAAGTCTTCCCGTCATCCTGAGTCTGTTGGGCCTCTGGGTCATTCTGTTCCTATTCTTCGCCATTCTATACGTCGAGGTCTTCAGTCTGACAAAATGGAATACTGGTGAAGGCCGGAACTCCAACTACTCAAGCATGGCGAAGGCCTTAGTCATGTTAGCGTTCATGACAACAGGGTTAGTGCGCTGTTCATGCAACACAAGGACGATTTGCTAACAGCCCATGCAGCGAAGGTTGGAACGAGTACATGCACGACTTGTGAGTCTATCTCCCCATCATGCGAGTGATGCGCTAAAATCCCAACTGCTCCAGTGCTCTGGTGTACCCTCGTTGCACGGTCACGCCTAGCGGAGACACCGATTGCGGTAGCGTGTACTGGTCGTTCACCCTGTTCATCGCTTGGAATTTGCTGAGCATGGTTTGTGGCTTTCCGCATATTCACAAAAATGAGTATTAACAAAGCATACAGTATATCTTCGCCAATCTGTTCACCGGTGTAGTCGTCGAGAGTTTCTACTACGTCTTCCAGATGTCCAGTGGCGCCAAGTCCATCACGCGAGAAGAGATGCGTGCTTTCAAGAAAGTTTGGGCTGAGTTCGCAAATCCGAAAACAGGCTATCTTGAACGGACCAACTTCGTCCGGTTCTTCGGGGTACGTGCATCGTGAACGCGGCGTCCACAATATGCTGATCTACGCTGCAGAAACTCAGCGGCATCTTCGAAGTACGGATTTACCCCGCCGAATACAGTGTTCACAGGATCATGGCATTCTCCAAAGATCCCCAGAACCGCAGCTCGTGGTCCGAGAAGTTCGTTGAAGGCTATGATTTCAATAAAGTTGATGTCATTCTGAGTGGCGTCGACCGTGTGGCCATCAAACGAAGAAAGAACTTGTACAACCGACTGTACCACGAGGCCCGCATCTCACACGAACCCGGCAAGGGCATCTCGTTCACAAACATGCTCCTGCTTTTGGCCCATCACAAGTTGATTGTCGACAAGGAAGCCCTGGTGTACGTATCCGCGAAGACACGAGTCGTGTGTATGGCAGACTGACAGCCTTCTCTAGTCTGAAGGACCTCGTCGTACGAACCGAGACGAACAAGCTGGTCACCGATCTAGTCGACTTCGACCGCGTGCAGTCACTGCTGTTGATGATCCTTTACCGTCGGCGATACGTCGCTCAGCGAGAACAGGCCCGTATGCAAGAGATGGGCATGACCCAAACTGGTCAGTGCAAGCGTTGTAGTCCAGAGGCTGCCCGTCGCTCATGCCTCCTATAGCCATCCCTGCCATTGTCGTCGACGACTTCCCGGCGACGCCGCCGATGATCACTCGAGACATCACATCGCCTGGACAAACACCCATTTATCGCTTCGGCGGTGGGGATACGCCCTCCGCGATCTCGCCGAGCATTTTGCAATCTCCGGATGTGTCGTTTTCGGCGGACACCCCTTCACGGCCGATGTTGCAAAGGCGGCAAAGGACGAGCGATATCAGCATGTTGTCGATTGATATGAGTAGCAGGTATGTGCCTACCCCATCTATCCAGCGCGCGACGCTAAGCACAGGAACAGGCTGGACGGGTCGATGGTCAGGGATACCCGTTCAGGAGACGAAGACGACGAGACGTCGCCAAATCTCATGTGGGACGGTGCGTCTTTCCTGGGTCGCCCGTGATGCTTTGTACTGACGTCTCCGTCTAGATATGATGCTAGAAGCCGCGGAAGAGGACAAGGAGTAGAACTCGGACCCGGACTGTTACACATTCATTGCACGTGCAGGACTTTTTCAGGGACTCTCAAGTACTGCATATTGTAGAGATATTGCATCAGTAGTGTAGACCAACTTTGCACCTAATTTATTGGTGGCTGGCTGAGCCTCTTGCTCTCGCCATCGATTTGTCTCCACTCTCGAGGGCGGAGGTCACAGCGGACATGT
This sequence comes from Trametes gibbosa, assembly GCA_022606055.1. Taxonomy (NCBI): domain Eukaryota; kingdom Fungi; phylum Basidiomycota; class Agaricomycetes; order Polyporales; family Polyporaceae; genus Trametes; species Trametes gibbosa. The sequence goes on along the minus strand of JABYQJ010000038.1, from coordinate 112,509 downwards.
CATCAGTCGAAATCGGGAATATGAACGTCCGGGGTGGGGTTGCTGCTACTGCTGCTGTGACGTTCATACACTGCAGTACTCAATGCACCCAAAGGCGGGAATCTCACTCCACGACACCGACGGCTCCCCTCCTCCCCCAAAATAAGTCTCACTTCGAATACTCTTACCGCCCTCACCCAGATTTGCGAGTCTTGGAGTTCGAGAGAAGGTGCCAGTAGCTACTGAAAAAGAATATCTGCCGACCTCCAGTCTCACCTCTTCGTAAAGACAGCCTACAGGGTCCTCAACGTACGACTGTAACCCAGTGTTGCCCCTTCAACCAAAGACTGGCTCAAAAAGGGGGAGCATTGCACGCGCTATCCTTAAGACCGCTCGCTTCGTGACCGAACACAAACACAGGAGAAGACAATCGGTCTCATAGTCATCTGAATCGCCACGCATCATGACAAGAATAAACCTACCAGGCTCCGACGCATGTGACGCCAAGCATGGTGTCGAGGACGCCTTTGTCGAGCGAAGGTCAAAAACGCTCGTTGGTCGACCTCTTTTGCGCGTTACGGATCACACGACGCAGAGGAAAGCATGACAGCCGAGTTCGTGTATACTAGTATCATACATCTATCTATCAACCCGGAAGTATCTGCATCAGCCTCAAAGCACAACACAGTGCGAATCAAATCTCAAGACTTCACCTATCGTTCTATCCCATGCTCAACCGTGATCTCCAGCTCCTCCAGCGCTTTACGTCCACGCATCGCCCAGTGATCGAGCACTTGCTGTTTCTCGAACCACATCACCTGCGACCCATCCTCTGTCATCTTCTCGTCCCCCTGGTCCTGTTGCGGAGAAGACGTCGCCGGCGTTACGGTAACCGCATCGTTGCCTACGTCCGCACCCAGCCCATCGGAGATTGATTCCCGCATGCGCTGTCGTTTCTTCCGCTTGCGAGGCTTCTCGTCTCCAGCGTGGGGTTGAACCAGGGGCGGAAGAGATCGTGCGTTCCCGACAGAAAGATCGCTAGTATCAGACCGCCAAGCGGTCTCATCCATTGCCGCGACTCCGGAAGCTACCGTGCCTGCAACGTGCGTGTCCGCACGCTCCCCGGGTGTCGCTTTCGCTGCAGGCGGAGACGACGGCCCCCAGAGACCTCCGGAACGTATCCATGCTGCAACATTCGCCTGCGACTTGATCTCGTCGAGGACACCGATGACGGCTAGGAGGGTCTCGTCATACGTTACATTTGGCTTGTCTGTCTCCTCAAGATGCTCCAGTAAAGCCGCTCGTTTCTGGAGCTTCTTCGCCTTCCGCTTAAGTTTCTTGGGTGTATCCCCGTGCTCGGTCCCTTGTCCCAACTCATCCGAAACGGCCTCAGGATTGCCTTTTGGGGCTATGCCCTTGGGGGAGAGTTGCAGGACGGGGTCGTCATGAGTCAAGCCGGAGCCCTGAACCTCCGCCATCTGGGCATCCAGTTGTTCACGCGCTTCGACGGCAGAGCCCCACTCCTGCTCTCTTTGCAAGCTCTCGAGATCTTTTGCTCGCTTCTCCCCTGAATATTCGCCGATACAGACGTGATTGAACGGCTGCAGCCCCGCTTTGCGGGGTGAATCGTCTAGAAGTAGGGTCGTGAGCGCGGAGTGCGCTTGGGGAGTCTCCATTATACTCTCGTCACTAGGACGTGAAGGGCTGGATGGTTCAGGCGACGTGCGCGGGGTGCTGGCAATGGAGGAATGTGGGGATGAGGGTATATGCGGGGTTGGCTGCGATAAGAGTGACCATGGTTTTGTGAGGTCCTTCACCGTCTGCACTTTGCGGTCTGTCGCAACGGTGAGTTACCCATGGATGGTCGACGGACGACGGAACATACGATAGTGATGAGTGGACAGCCCGAGTGTGTCCCGCGCCCATATGGCGAGCAAATTATCTTGGTCCTCCCCAAAGCACTTGTCAACCATATCCCCGACACTATGCGGCTGAGCAGACGACCAGACCATGACGTCCAGCCACGTTCTTGTCTGCGGCGCGAAGAGATATGATCGGAACGCGCACATATATGGCCTTGGATGTACGGGGCGCAGGCGGGGCGGCCCGCTCCCGTGCCCGTCCCGCGGACGATCATCTTGCGACTGAACCTTCGTTTTCGGGCGCGGGTTGTGCGGGGAGCGGTGCAGCAGTGTGCCATTCAGATCCAGAACAAGAAGCTTTCTGGAGGCAGAAGGCTCCTCTATTCGCGATGGAAGGCGTTTCGAGAGTGCTAAATAGGCTGGCGAGGGCGGACGCGGGGGCGGCAGTGTTACCGAACGATCGTCCCGCATGGCTTGAGGTGCATGAGGCGGCGGCGGTCGCGTGAGCGGAGAGGGTTCGGTGCTTGAGGACACTATGCGCTGCGTGCCCTCTCGGAATAATCCTGCACTCTGGCGGTCTGCTCCGGGAGATGGGTCGACGGCGATCGCTCTGGATAACGGCAGACGAACCATAATGAGAGCTCTCGGACTGGGGTGGGATTTGGTATCCCTCACCCTCGCGACGTCCGTTCTGCCGCGCATCATTCACGCGTCCGTAGCGACTAGGGCTCTCGTGGTGGCGACGGTAGTGCCCTGCCATGATGGGTCTGCGCCGCACTGTTTTTGGCAAGACGCTTCGCAGTGAGTGATACAGCTTTGAGGTTAGTGCAAGATCGATTGGAGGACGTGAAAAAAGACGAGCGCGATGGTGGTCAGTTGAAGAGAGTCCAAGTCTTCGGATATGCCTGACCAGTGTGCCTGCGGTAACTGCTCATCCTTGGACGGGCGCCTTCCGAACGGCAGATGCTACATAGCCACGTGGAACTGGACCTGCGCGTCCACGTCGCCGCTCGCGAGGCTTCCAGCTTACTGCAATACTCGCCAGGCCTCTTTATCATTCATTTTCTTTCATTCGCCCATCATGGTCAGTAGCATTGACTCTCAATAAAACATGCAGCTCAATGATATCGCAGCCGTCGACGACAGCGGGTGAGCCAATCCCCATCGAGACATCCCATGAAGACATGATCGTACGTCTCGCGTCTGTGCCCCACAAAACGCGTATTTACATTCGCATAGCACGATGCCCAGCTGGACTACTACGGGAAGCGCCTCGCAACATGCTCGTCAGACCGGACGGTCAAGGTGTTCGATGTGGTCGACGGCGAGACGCAGCGGAGCAACGGGCACACTCTGAAAGGGTATGTGTCCATCGACCCGAAGGTCCTCCCGCAGGCCTCATCTCTCTTCTCAGCCACACCGGACCTGTCTGGCAAGTTGCCTGGGCACATCCCAAGTTTGGGCAGATTCTCGCGTCATGTTCGTACGACGGCAAAGTAATCATCTGGAAGGAGCAACAAGCTCAGGGACCCGGTGCTGCCGCGGGTGGCTGGGCAAAGATCAAGGAGCATACTCTCCACAAAGCTTCAGGTGCGTCTGCAGACCCGTTCCGACGGTGCTTCATGCTAACGGACCCCAGTAAATTCCGTCTCATGGGCACCCCATGAGCTCGGCGCCATCCTCGCCTGCGCATCTTCCGACGGCTCCGTCTCTGTCCTCACCTTCAAAAGTGTGTCTCACTCCCCCACACCCATGTCCTTATTCTTAAAAAAAACCCCTCTTCATCCTGCAGACGACGGCACATGGGGCGCCGACGTGTTCGAGGGGCACGCCATCGGCTGTAACGCCGTCTCCTGGGCGCCCGCCGTCCAACCCGGTTCGCTCATCATCCCCCAAGCGAGCAACACCGTGCCAGGCCAGCAACCGCCCTCGGTGCAAAGCGCAAAGCGTTTCGCGTCCGCAGGATGCGACAACCTCGTCAAGATCTGGGGCTTCCGGGACGACAAGCAGGAATGGGTCGTCGAGGACATCCTTGAAGGCCACACCGACTGGGTCCGCGACGTCGCGTGGGCCCCGAACATCGGTCTCCCGCGAAGCTACATCGCCACTGCCTCCCAGGTGCGTGCCGTGTCCCGCTTTTCATGATGCGACGACGACGCTGATGCCTGTACGTGGCATGAACACAGGATAAGACGGTGCTCATTTGGACAAAAGACACGCCGACAGCGCCGTGGGCGAAGACCGCGCTCGACCCATCCACATCCGCCTCCGTGTCCCCCACGGGCGGCTCGCCCACGCCTTCGCCCGCGGGTAGGTTTCCGGATGTCGTCTGGCGCGTCTCCTGGTCGCTCGCGGGCAACATCCTCGCCGTCAGTTGCGGCGACGGCAAAGTCACGCTCTGGAAGGAGAACCTCAAGGGCGTCTGGGAGTGTGTGAGCGACATGACGAGTTAGACTGCAAGTCGGGCAGGGCCCAGTTACTTTGACTATGTATGATGTATGTACCATCACGCATGCATCTTCTCTCCAGTCTGGAATTGGACCTGGATCTCTGTGAGGTCGCCTCGTCATGAATGAGATCGTTAAGTTGCGAGAACTTCGGCGCCTACAATCAGGCCAAAAGCATCGAGTTTGTTAAGAGACGCCCGCGCGGCTGCTCTACCGCATACAACCTGCCCAACGCTGTTCGCGAGGACGACGACAGCCTTGTAGACGACGCCCATGGCCCGTCTTCGCCGTGATACCCAGGAATCCGCTCGCTCTACTCTCCACCGTCCGCTGCGCGTCGTCGCGTCAGGCACGCTCTTTCTCACGAACAATCTCGCGCTACCCGTCCACCCCGAGGCCAACAGCGTCGTCCGTGCGCATTCGGTCTCGCGCGTCAGAGGAGGATCTGCGAGCACATGTCTATCCATCGTCGCGCAGTTCCCCGCGGTCGACGCGACCCTGGTGGCTCCTCTTGGCGGGAACGACGAGGGGCGCATGGTCATCAACGAACTCGAGCAGGAGCGGGTGAGCACCAGGTTCAGCAAGATCTGGCCAGAAGCTGGCGTTCCTAGCGCGTGGGTTCTGCACGCAGGTTGGTCTTCATATAATCTTTTCGCGTTCCACCACCCTCTTCACACACAGTGCTGTCTTTCGACGTCTGATTGAGGTGCTCTAGGATCGTACAAGTTGTGTTCTGACAAGCCCCCCAGATGACACAGGCAGTCGTACCGTTATCAACAACAACCCGCTCCCTGATATCACTCACGAAGAGTTCATCTCTCTGCTAGGACCGCTACTGGTACCGGAGAACTACGCTTATTTGAACGCGGCACTTCCGTCGACGCCGCCCGCAACAGTTCAACAGACTCAGACTAACGGAGCGTTGGCCCCCGCAAACATCGCGCAGTCTCGGAGCTCTACGTCTGGCACGCGACCAACAATTAACAGCCCTGCACCGATTGACTGGATCCATTTTGAGGGACGCTCGGTGAAGACGACGCTCAGCAACATCATGGGTCTGGACGGCCTTGCGCGTGAGCGCAAATGGCGTAGCCACTGCGTCATCAGCGTGGACGTTGGCCGGCGTGCGCGCCAGGGTGTAGAAGCGGTACGCTGACGCGCACTCGTTACCCCCATCTCCCCAAAAGTGCTCACCGGCATTGACGGCAGCTCATCCCACACGCCGACGTGATATTCCTAAACAACTACTACGCGCGCACCCACTCGCCCCAATACGCCGCATCCCCGCGCGCCTTCCTGCTCTCGCTCACGAGCATCGCGCCTCGACACGCCCTTCTCGTCGCGCACTGGGGCACCGACGGCGCTGCCGTGCTCTCCATCCCGACGCGGGAGTACTTCCAGAGCACAGGCTGGGTCGACACGAGCACGCCCACGCCCGCCCCCGAGCCCGTGCGAGCTAGCCCATCGCAAACAGCGCGTGCAGGGGAGGCGGACATGCAGTCGGTGCGCACCGGCAGCGACTTCTGGGCGGGCGCAGGGAATCACACCGAGTCCTCGAGCACGTTCACCGCGGACCTGCTCACCTCCACCCCGCCGCGCCCAGGTCGCGGCGGGAAGTCGCCCGAGGAGACCCCTCGTCTGTCCAAGCACGAGACACGCACGAGGAACGGAAAGCGCGCCACACACAGAAGCCGTGGGCGCGACTCGGGCGACTCGGGCGACTCGTCCGACTCGGAGGGGACGCAGATCGCAGGCCACAGCGGGGGGCTGCGGCAGTCCCCCGACCCACCGAGAGCGCGGCCTCTGCCGACTGCGAACGAAGTGGTCGACGAGGTGGGTGCGCAGGACGCGTTCGTTGCGGGGATGATGTGGGCGTTGAGCCGCCGCTTGCTCCCGGGCGAGCCGTATACCCCTGCCGCGGTGCCCAGCGATGGGACAGCTGCGGACGCGGACAGGGAGAGAGGGCGGTGGCGCCTTGAAGAATGCTTGAGGTTCGTCCAGCCATACAGTCGCTCTTTTCATAGCTGAACAGGCCCTTCTCAGGTTTGCTACCGAACTCGCGGGACGGAAGGGGAGGAGAAAGGGTTGGTCGGGACTGGCCGACGAGATGGCCAAAGCTGGATGGTTTGATCTATAATTTCACAGTATTACTCTATCTTCATATACTTGCCACACGTATACCCTACTTTTTACTGATTTCGATGAAATTTGTCTGTCGTTCGTAGACGTGGCCCTGAGCGTCAAGTCCAAGAAATAGCTGTGCGGCTATTTCCGGTAGCGCCCACGCTACTCCAGGTCATTAGACAACGAATCTTAGACTTTAGCTGTCGAGGATCGAGAGCGTCGCAAATATGGCTACAGAAATCATATCTCCAACAAAAGCGCTTCTCGCACAGGCGGAGAAGGTATCTCAAGGAGCTGAAGCCGTGAATCAAACGCCTCTTAATTACGCGCATCTGTAACTTATAGCTTCATTCCATCATAGAAAATCTACCGAACGCAGCTTCATCCGCCGGCATTGCATGCAAGAGAAAGTCTCTCATCAGCAAGAGTAGAGGACGTGCTACTGAAACACCGGTTTCACAAGCAATATAGACATCCGACCCTCGACACGACGTTAACCAAGTCGCGGGTCGCTGGGGAAGCACGCGCACTCCTCAAATGCATCAGGTATGCATATAGATGCCCCGCAGACACCTGTACGATCACTGACCGTTGTACGACCAGGTCCGGTGTGAATGTGCCAGGTATCCGCATGGTCGATGCCCCGGAAGGCGTCCTCGGGATCGAGTGGATCGACGGCAGGAGCATCCGTTTTCTGCTCGGAGGCGGCGCTGAGGGAGAGGAGGAGGTCGAAAACGACTCTGAAGATGTCGAGGATGAAGCAGAACCGGAAGAAGACCCTCTACAAGAGTACGGTGTAGCACAAGGTAGGGCCGCGTCGCGATGTCTACAGCGAGGAAGCAGCCCTGAATTATGCAGATGCTGTTATGGCGCTGATCGGGACGGAGATCGCGAAGATGCACCAGGCGGACATCATCCATGGCGATCTCACAACGTCGAACATGATGCTCCGGCACCCGTCTTCGCCAAAGGGCGTACAGTTGGTACGTACAATGTCCTCGAGATGAACTACTCGTGTGCTAGATGCGTTGCCTGACGTTCGCGCTGTGCAGGTCCTCATCGACTTCGGACTAGCATTCACCTCGACGCTTGTCGAAGACAAGGCCGTCGACCTTTATGTCCTTGAGCGAGCATTTGCATCAACGCATCCTCAGTCTGAACCGCTCTTCGCGGGCGTTCTCAAGGCATATGAAACGAAAATGGGAAAGGAGTGGACAGCCATCTCCCGCCGGCTCGACGATGGTGGGCTTTCAGGCGTTGATGTTCCCCGACGTAACGTGACTGACCTTCGTGGTAGTGAGACTCCGTGGACGCAAGCGTAGTATGGTGGGCTAACGAGCTTGGTGATGTTGCAAGGGTATCTGTCAACGTGTACGAATGAAGGAAATTCTAAAAGCAGCATGTATGATTCTGATTGACGACACTGCAACCAAAACACACATAATGTCAGGTAGAAGCAGTCAACAGGGTCTAAGTCAAGGCCAAAGTGGTGTGATTAGGAGCTCCGAACACAGATTATAGCATTTGCTATGACGACAAGCACTGGCTGAATACACATAATCAACCACTTGTCGCGACGCAGTGGACAGATAATGCGTGTCCTCTGATGACCGTAATGGAGGTGATTTCATGGCCATTGGATGCGGCCTAATAAATATAGCCTTGCTCTGAACAATCATTCAGAGGTAAGATGTCGTCCGTGGATATGCTCCACCTCTTCAAATCTCGACGGTACAGTGCCGCAGTCATCACACTTGATGAACAAATACTAGGTCCAGAACACTCAAACCAAGTTGAGTGTGTTCTTCCAAGGACCACGTGCAAAGAAACTTGGCTACTATGACGGCGAAAGATGGGAGCGTGAAAGTGGCCGGGTTGAGTTTCGCAGCTGAGGATGTATGTGTTTGTCGGTATCCGCAAACAGACAGAACTGAAAGGCTTGTTTTGTCAATCGATATGCGGCGAATCCAATTGTACTTAACGCACCTTTTCTATCCCTACATACCCCCTGAAAACGCCCCGCTCATTCACTCATCATCATAGCCCTGCACTGGCCTCCGTGGGCGGTTGGGAACTATAAGGCGTGTGAGTTGCACGCACGGCACAATCCGACCCACCATACCAGCAGCTCTCCCCGCATTACTGGACGCAGCTGAATCGCACAAACACTCACCAGGGTAGCTTGTGGGAATGACCTCGGGGTTCTTGTAGCCCAGGGCTTTGCGCACGGGCGGAACAGTGACGAGCATAACGGGCCCGATGAAGCCTATGACGACCGCGTAGAAGATAGAGGGCTGCTCATGCGCCTGGCGTTGCTGCATACGGCCAACACAGGTTTATCAGTCTTCTTCAAAAAGAGGTTGCATGTTTAGGCTGCGTACCAGGTAGCGATAAGTCTGTCGGAACGAGAAGAGGGAGGCCATGGTGGCGGGTGGACGGCGAGCGGTAGCGCTTAACGCCGACGGCCGGGACGAACGTCACGTCTCCGCGCGGTCACCAGGGGTCACACGGTAGCGGTCCAGTCACATCATACTCAACGCCGTTGGCACCCCTGGTGTTTCAGAGAGGGTTATGGGCGCTGGGGTTTAAGGGATACATCAGACATCGTCATAATTTAGCTGGAATCTCCGCGCGATAATTTGTCTAGTTCTACTAATTCGGAAGGTGAATCTATGCTCTCCTCTTCATTCGCCAGCAACCCTTGCTCTAAGTTGAGGTCGTTGGTCAGTCTGATATCGTCCCCTTCATTTGCTGCTTTATTCTTGCTGAGCTAATTTGAGAGATAAATCCGCATATGAGAATGCGGTAGGAGCAGACTGTCTTGGTACTCACCGCCACATAGACTGCTGAAGACAGGATAATAGCCGTTCCAAGCAAGGAGAGCGGTGGTGGCACCGTGTGAAAGAATATGCGTTCGAAAAGCATAGCAAATATAACCTGAATATGCGTCAGGCTATAAGTGTCGCCCCGTGTCTGGTGGGAATATGGTCCACCCACCTGCACATATATTGCGATAGTCCCTCTTCCCGCGGTCTCGCGTTGAAGCCCCGTTGTCATTGTCATCTGTGAAAATGCTTTCTCAGCCTTTGACTTATGTAAACATGTAACTGGCTCGTACCTGGGCGCCAAATCCGCACAAGCTCACTGCGAGTACCATCGTGATCGACACGGCATCTTTTAGGAAGATGACCGGCGTGTTGGTGAGCAACATCCTGAGGTATGTCGTCATCATCAGGCTGGGGTAAGAATATGCACACAACCTGGTGCAACGTACGCGATAGGTCCTATGATAATACATACAAGTGCAAAGGCCGCTAGGTTGTGCATGGGATGCGCCCGTTTGCCTATTGCTCGTATTGTTGTGTCTTGATGAAAGAGGTTGGCTTAGCACACCCCTTTTGCTGTGAGACGACCCAACATTTCGTTCACTCACATGCAGTTGTGAGTCCCACGACACCGAGCAGGGCGACACTACATTCTATTCAGTGAGTGATAGAGACGTTGGATACGTCTGTATGGACGAATTATCATACCCGACCGCACCCAATCGTTGGCTGCTGGATACTATCTCGCCCTCCCGTCCGAAATCTGGCGTAGCATCGTCTGAATATTTATTGGACATCTGGCCAAACAAGAATTCTGGTCGAGCAATCAGGATGACGCCTACGAAACTGAAGGCTATTGCGGCGGGGTGAACACATTGGTTCAATATCGCGTGTGTCAGCTTACCGCTCGCTAGGGCTTGCTTGATAGTAAGGTGCTCTTTCAGAAACAACGCTCCGGTGACGGCAGTGCACATTGGCGTAAGGAACGAGAGGACTGTCGTATCCGATAGCGAGAGGTACTGCAGCGCATAGTACGTCCCAAAAAGACCTACGAAGCTGTATGCGCCACGAAGGCTGATAAGTCGTTGAGGTGCCGATAGGCTCGGATGATACCTACCCAGCAAGACCTCGAACAGCCAGAAGTAGTCTTATCTCCTTGGGCCCTAAGATCGGGTCTGGCACGTTCGAAATGGACCTGTTGTAGCCTAAGCTTCAAACTCTGCATCATTATATTTGAAAGATTCTTACATGTATGCCACGCATACTGCCCACGTCATGACCTGACATCATGACGAGAAGGGTTTGAGTATACGTAAAAATTGTGCTGGTTGGTGGCACGGACCATGCGTAGCCATATCAGCTAATAAGTAACGGTACGTAATGAGTATATGCACGGGCAAACGTAGAGATAACTCTCACCTCGACGGGTGGAACAGGGGGGTCTATCGCATTCAATTTTTTGACGAAGACGCCCATCAAGGACATGAAGGCTTGAGAGAGCGCTATCAACAGCAATCCGGTGTTGTTATCAAAGGTTTCCGCATAGCGTCGTATGGAAAGACGCAGAGTTGCGTTCGGCGGCTGACGACCGGATAGTCTGGTGTTATCCACGGGGCCTTCAAGGGAATTCGTCATATATTCTGAGCGGGTTTCGCTGCGCAAATGTTCAGATATCGATGTGCTCCTGATAATTTCTCCCGAAGGGTGAACCATTGTCGATAGAGAGCTTCGAGTCGAGGACATACACCTGGGGACGTTGTGTCAAGTGGGATGATCCAGGGTCTACTAGTAGCTCAATGAGCTTGAAAGATATCAATCCAGGCTATGGAATAGCTCTAAGATGCGCAGAGGACCCATGAGAGATTTAGTAGGTCTTTCAAGTGAGTTGAAGTAGCCCTGTGAAACTTGAAGGGCATTGTGCCTAGCGTTAACCGGAGTTAGCCGAGATTGCGTCCTTCACGGTGTACCTTCAGATACTGAGATAGACCTACTTTGGCGAGTCCAAGTACTTCCTGGTTCTACATTCTGACTTACGCCTTCCTGTCTCTCAATGCGACGATGATGATCGCAAAAAGATGGCCCGCCAAAACACCCAAGATTTCTTACTAGCTTTAGCAAGTTAGCGCTGGGAATCGGCGCTTATTACGATCAACAGCCGGCTGGTTCACCACTGTCACTCACTACTAGTACCACCGCGTATGAACTCATGAGGTGCGCTCTCAATCGTGTCTTTCGTTCAGCATGAATTCTCATTAAGTGGTTCTCACCTTATCAGTATGCATTGATGTCACAATACGCCGTGTGGATGATTCACGCATTTGAAGTCAGTGCGAATATGAGCAGGATCATTTCCCAAAGCATACGTGATTCACAAAAACGGTCAGGCAGCTTGCCATTCTAATATTATATCTCTCTTCCCCACGGAACAGACCGTAGACTCGTACGGCGGGCGACTTGCCGGCATTGGCGCTCCGGGAACTGCCCGCGGCAAGTCATTCTTCAAACTGTACCCGATCAGCCACCCCCACCGCTTATTACGCTATTTACGATCTTTCAGAGAAGCCGAGCTCTTCATGGCGGCCATGTGCGAAAGAACCGTATAATCTCCCACCCGTAACGCCGGAGTCGGTCTTGGTACCGTAGTCGTGGGCTCGCGCTCAGGTGCACATGACCCTCGCCGTCCTTTCGCCAGTGCATATATATCGCGCGCCAGGTGTTGGTTCTTCTCCACCTTGCTAGCAAAGGGACCTGAAATCCTGGGCGTTATCCACACTACATCCACCCATTCATCAAGGGGGGCCAGGTTACAGGTGCTGTGTTCTCCGACTCCCCGGCGACGGAACGCCACAGCGGAGATTCGCTCGCCGAACGCAGCTTTGTGTTTGCAGTCTACTGCTTCTTTCAGGGGAAAGTACCCGACTGGCAGGTTACTTGGATTCCCCGCAAGCTTTCCACGGTCCGCCACGACAGGTGCCTGGAATGTTAATGGGGCTATCCGTGACGGGTATAACAGCTCTCCGGGGCCCTAGATGCCTGAGGACGTCCTCGCGTGCATCTGCCGAACCTCCTTCCGCTCCTTCTAACCTATGGCCTCTTCCACTCCCAATGGGACTGCTCCTGACCCCTTGGCGACGCCCCCGCAACTGCAATCACTGGACGATACCTTCGGCGCGCTACTGATAGGATGTTTCGTGGGGTTCATGTACGCGCATCGCCCAAGTTCAAGATGAATTGAACAGTAACAGCGAGCGTTCACATGCGTGCAGACAGTACGGCTGGACAGTAAACCAATGTTATACGTATTTCAGCGCGTACCCGAACGACAGACGGGCTCTGAAAAGTCTTGTAAGCTCGCCTGTTCTCCAAGTCAGATACAACGCACGCTCACCCATGGGCGGTGTAGGTGGCCACGGTGCTGTGTGTCCCCATGCCCAAGTGACCAATGCCGCCAAATCACTGACCGCGCAGCACAGGGTCCTAGAGACGTTCCACACCATACTGTGCATGCACATCTGGTACGCCGCTCCCCTGGTTCGGTGGCGTAACGGGCACAGCTCACGCCGGCGGGTCGCCACAGTTACTATTACCTCACCACAAACTACTTCAACCCCGCCGCGCTCGAGAAGGCTGTCTGGTGAGTGCCCGCAGGCGTCTCTCTGTGCCTGGGGAGTTTGTGAGACGATTGTTTTTAGGTCGATCAACGTAAGTCGTGCCCTCCTTCTTGTATGTGGCGCCGGGCGCGTGGGCTCATCATGATGGATAAGCTACTCGGAGTGGTCACAGTGGGTACTATTTTCTATACGAGAGCCTCGTAACCGCCCGCACACTCACCGATACAATTGCAGGGCGCTGTCATTCTGGCTTCGCAGAGGTGGGTAGCCAACATGCGTACGTCTGCAAAGCAGGGCAGCAGGTCTCAATCAATCACAGCTTTTTTCTGCGGCGAGTGTGGATGAGTACGCCATCCGTTGTTGCGCACCATTCAAGCTACTTATACGCACCGAAGTTGGACAGAAGTTTAGGCCCTTAGTAATTGTAGCAGTGAGCTTACTCCGCCGCTCGTTCAGACTGGCATAGTGCTCATGTATCAAATGTCTAGGGCGTTCTCCTAGTCGGAGAGTTTGGTGAGCCTGTGACGCATGTTTCATGTTTGTATATACATCTCCTGACATACCGTTTTGTGGATTAGGCTTTGCAACCGGTATGTTCTCTATCTTCGCGCTGGGTACACTAACGAATGTCGTGTGCCGCCATAGCCGTTACAGTAGACACGTGCGTAGATCAAGTAAACCTCTCATGGGTGTTCTGCAACTGAAAGCTGATGCGACTGGCAGATTCGTTCATCCGACGCTGCATAACAACAACCAGGCAGTGAGCACCGTCTATACTTCGTTGAGTGTCACGGTCGGCGGTCCCTCATGCGTTATCATGTCGGTAGTGGATGAACTGTGCAGGGGTCGGGATGGCGGTCCTAGCAGACACCATCCTCACCGCCGCCCTCATCTTCAGCCTTCATAGAAGTCGGACTGGCATCAGAAGGTAAGCTCTCAGGCAAGAATTGAGATTTCGCGGCGCATTAAACTAGTTGCAACAATGTGCAGGACGGATTCACTCATCGACCTGCTGATCATGTACTCTATCAATACGGGTAAGTCGAACCCTCAAACTGTGCGTGGATGTATCCTCACCGCCCGGCAGGGCTTGTCACAGGGTATGTAGGACGCACGAGGGAGTCATCAGCTGCCTTTGATGATTGAGCCGTTACAGCGTGACGAATATGCTCTCGCTTGTCTTCGTGAGTGCGCCGTTGTCCTTGATCGCCGTGGTACTGAACTCATGCTCCTGACCAGGCGCTTGCAATGCCGGACAACTTGATATATGCTGCAATCGTCATCGTCGCGACAAAACGTACGCCAAATAATTTCACGGGCTACTATGATTGTCTTGCGCTAACTCATACGCACGTCCAGTATACGCGAACTCCATGTTGGCAGTGTGAGGATGTGTCAAACAGCTTGCAGTTGCTCTGCACTAACCTGCCCCCCGTAGATTGAACTCACGGCGCTCGTTGCTTGCCGACCGGACGATCGTCCACACGACTCCCTCCCAGAATATCTTCCGTACCCACGTTGTGCGGTCACGGTCCGGGCGGTGGACGCGACCTACGCTCACGGTCAGGATCAGCCCCCTCCAGATCCTTGCTAAGACAGCGATACTGATAGAGCGCTCTACGCGTCTTCATCACAATGTATAGGATCCACTGGGGCTTCCAACGGTTATCGGTGTGAAAGTCACCCAAGAGACGCACTTGGACCCGGGGGAGAGCGTCGACGGGGACGATAACGAGGTGCTGAAAGTGGAGGCGGGAGAGGCTGTCTGATTATGATACTAGCACTGGGGTCGGTTGCACAGGTGGCACCGTCGATACTGTTGTTTGTTGTACTCATCACATTCCTTTGGGTTGTACTAGGTCACTAGTAGAATATGTTGGGAGTCTTTGGACGGCGAGTAATAACACTTAGAACGGTTGCCGCCGTACATGTGCTGTAACACTTATCGGTTGTATGTTCGACCCGAAGCCTGTCTCAGACTCTGCTAGTACAATATTCGAGCTCTCGACGCTCGTCACGACGTTGTCAAAACTCGGCAGCTGCGAAAGTCTGTATCAATTGAATGTTGACCTCGGGCCGGCCTACCGCGAATATGCATGCCGGGGTGTGCCGAGCCGACGCAAGTGCCTCCGACTCGAAGGTTCCTCCTGGTGCGCGGGCTCTCTCAGTATTTCCTGCCACCATGCTATCATCCTTCGCCCGCCTTGCTCGGCGTGCACGACTGCCTACACGACCCAGATCTCCAGCACAGCTCGCGCGCTCTCGCGTCCTCCTGGTGCGACCATACAGCGGCTTCCCTAGAGGACCACAGCGCTATGTGCGCTTCGGGGAGTCCGGCGGTTCCTCTGGCGGAGGGCCGTCCAACCCATGGGACATGAGCAAGTGGGACAGACAGACCAAGATCCTCGCCGGCGTTAGCACGGTCGTCGTCGTGTACTACGTGTCGCAGTACGTATGTGTCTGCACAAGTGTTCCCCTCGGTGCGAGTCCACTCACACGGTGTCCGCGCGTGCAGCCTTGAACGGGTTCCCGAGACGGGGCGGTGGCGCTTCATGGACATCAGTCCAAAGTACGAGGCCATGGTGCGTGCGCGCCCTTATATGTGTGTGTGTCAGTGGAGCGTGAATGAACACCGTGCAGCTCGCAGATGCCGCGCATCAGGAACTCCTGCAGGAGTTCAAGGGGAAGATCCTGCCCCCAAACCACCCGCTGTCGCGGCACATCAGGCGGGTTGTGGAGCGCATACTGGAAGCCAATGGCCTTGGTACGCTCAAGGCCCCCGAGGTGGCAGGCACGCAAGTGCGCCCGAGTGCGGATGTATGGTCAGCAGTCGATCCAGACCTCATCCCTCCGGAAGTGGGGGGCAAGGAATGGCATCTTTTTGTCGTGAATGATGACTCGGTCGTGAACGCTATGGCTTCCTTTGGTAAGTCCCTCAACGCTGTCGGTCTGTCCTGATTACTGAACGCTGAGCTTCTGGGCGCACAGGAAACATTATCGTGTTTACTGGCATATTACCCGTAGCTAAAGACGAAAACGGCCTGGCGGGCATCCTCGGACATGGTGCGTAGCTCTTTCATGCTATATTACGCGCACTTACTGATCCGTGTATAGAGATTGGACATGCAGGTTTGTCCGTACAGCTCATCTTCAACTGACCACGAGTGACTTCATGCGCAAAACAGTTGCGCGGCATGCGTCCGAGCGTTACTCGGGCATCAAGGTCTTCCTCTTTCTTGCAGTCCTGCTCGACTTGATCGGCATTCCATTTTCAAGCTTCCTCACCCAAGTCCTGTACGACCTGCCCAATTCTCGGAAACAGGAATACGAAGGTACGCATCGTGCCCCTCATCGTGTTTCATGCCGTGTATGAATTATACCGTCTACTCAGCGGATAAGATCGGTCTGCGCCTCTCCTCACGAGCCTGCTTCGACCCTGAGGCAATACCACAGTCCGTATCCAAGTATCTCCCATCCGCCCATAAACTGCGTACTGACCTCCCGCACGTATGCTCCAGAGTCTTCAGCCGTCTTGGGAAGCTGGAGCGGGCCATGTCGGGTGTGCACATCGACTTCCTCACCACCCACCCCGCTTCCGACAAGCGGTCACAAGTGCGTTCATCGATCCCCTCATTCCTCTAACCTCCTACTCGCCTTATGCTGACACGACCGTAGGTGCTGCGGGAGATGCTCCCGGAGGCATACGCTGCGCAGGCGGCGAGCCCGATGTGCGGCCAGACGGCGGACCACATGGCGCAGTTCCGGGACACCTGGCTGCAAGGCCTGGACCCGGACAGGATGTCGGAGGCTCGCTGGTCGTAGAGTGTGGCGTCAGTTTGTAGATTGGCCGGATGTTGCAACACACTATTCATTGAAAAACTCGGCTTTGATATCATGTCAGTGGCACAATCCAACACTGCGCGAGGGGCTTTTTAGCACGAAAGGAGGCGAGGATATACTACTAGGTTGTTTATCCTCTACCCGAGTGATGAACGTTGAACGTTATGCGCTTACTTCGAGATAGTGAAACAGTTATACTAATTTATAGTGCTTACTACTTATCACTAGTACTTCAAGTGAAACAAAATTCCGACACGGGGAATCGAACCCCGGGCTATCGCGTGAGAGGCGATAATGTTAGCCACTACACCATATCGGATTATAAAATGATTTGTTAAATACTCAATAGTATTTGATTGCCTCATCTTTCTTGCTGCCTAACCTCTGAAATCATTGATTTTGCAGTCCAAATCCTGGTCTAAGCCTGACCGCCTCCTCCTTCACCATCCGAGAATTCCGTTTAAAATGCCCCGGCCACCATCACCATCAATACCTGAGAAAGAGTTCGTGTATGGCGCACTCAAGCAGTCCCTACGATTGGACGGCCGAGCCATGCTCGAAATGCGCACACCCACCCTCACTTTTGGCCCCGAGCTGGGCTGGGTAGAGTGTGCATTGGGCAAAACACGGTGCGCACACTCCGCTACCCAAACGCCCTATGCGCCCGCTCATACTTTGAACCCTGTCTGAACATGTAGGGTACTTGCGCAGGTCGATGGGAAAATGGTGAAGCCCCCGCCAGAACGGCCGCTCGAAGGCCTGCTCTCCATCCACTCCGAGCTCTCCTCGATGGCCTCCAACGAGTTCGAACCCGGTCGGTAGGTGCGTGCGCCCCTCCCGTGCCCGAGCCCCGTCTCACGCGTGATGCGACGCTCACAGCCCCTCCGACCAGGAAGTCACGATCACGCGCATGCTGGATAAGGTCCTCCGCCGGAGCGACGCGCTGGACAAGGAGAGTCTCTGTGTGCTTGCGGGGCAGCGGGTGCGTTCTCTCAGCATTTGTTCGCTATGCGTGTGCTAATGCCGACGTGTGCGGGAAGGTGTGGCACATCCGGTTGACGATCCACGTCCTGTCCGACTCGGGGAACATGCTCGATTGCGCGTGTCTCGCGGGCATCGTCGCGCTCAGACACTTCCGCCGACCGGAAGTCGAAGTGGTCGGGGACGAGGTCACCATCGTACGTCATCTGCAGCACCACCTCTTCTTACCCTGGCTGCTGACACGCCCGACGCAACGCACAGCACCACCCCGCCGAACGCGCGCCCGTCGCGCTCGCTCTGCATCATACGCCCTTCTGCCTCACATTCGCCTTCTTCCCAGATACGGGCACCCCACTGCTGCTCGACCCGACGCACCTCGAGGAGACGCTCAGCGCGGGGCTGCTCTCCGTCGCGCTTAACGCGCAGCGCGAACTCTGCGTCGTGCAGAAAGCAGGCGGCGTGCCCCTCGCGCCTGCGGACGTTCTTGCGATCATGGACGTCGCGGTCGGGAAGGCGCGGGAGTTGGACAAGGTGGTCGAGAGGGCGCTGCAGGAGGACTGGAAGGGGCGGCACGTCGAGGTTCGGTGACCGCGGCTTGTACCATTGCGATCCGCGCCATGCAGTGTGCATCTGTCCGCTCGTTGGTCTCTCGAAAGGGCGAGCGGTGAAAAGTATATATGCATGTTTGTACACTAGATCACTGATTCACTGTGTATTCTACCAAGCGCCCGTTATCGTCGCGATGTTCGTGACATTCTTCATTCACATATCCTTGATCGTCTTATCTATCTGATGTCTCTCCGAGTCTGCCATAGGCTTTGATGTGAAGTTGGGCATCGCTGGAAGGCAGACTCTACAGTGCTTAGAATGATGGAACTCGCACTCTTGCGACGCCACTCGGGTCTTCCCCGAGGGTCTCTCTGTTCATGTAAGGCTAGTTATCCTTCAACCTGACGGTCTCGGTTTGCAGTCGATGGACCGGACGTCAACCAAGACCACGAACGTTCACCGTATCAAGCATGAAGGTTTTCCTCTACGCAGAAGACGAGTGCGGACAGTACTAGTGGGCAGCGAGTCGCGGGAGCGACGGATGTGGGGTGGGTGCCACCTCATGTGGTGTTTGCCATCTGACGAGGACAGGGTTACGTGATGGCACTGTCTATTCTATGAAGACGGCCTGTTGGATGAAGGCGTGCGTCTCAGAGCCTCATGGCATCAGTGCGAGCTGTCACCGACTTCCCCGCTGAACGCTCAAAGGGAATTCATAGCCGTGTGGAGAATGCATTGCCTTTTTGCTACGAATTGTCAAGATCCATGTTGCAATCTGTGCGAGTGGTGAGTGCCTGCCCTGCGGCTATCTTCTCCATTTTGTTCTCTTACTCGCTCCCCGCAAAGTGTCTGTTTAGGTTTGTCGGAGACGTCCATGTCGCCCACCGGAACATCAGTCTGCGCCTCGCCATCTCTCAGATGCTGTGTCACTCTGTCATCGCACCTCTCATGCCCTGACGTCCTCGCTGGGCGGGCGACCAGCCTCGTCCTCACCCCTCCTTACCGACCACATTCTTTCGCTCTTGCGGCTGGCCCCGTCCCTCAGGCTTGCTTCCAGCCCCTTCAGCTTCAGGCTCCAGCATCGGTCTCGAATTGGACCGCGAGACGCGATGCTGGTCAACACCACCGTTTCGCACATCAGCCCGCTCCTTTACTACATCCCTCGGAGTGCGTGGTACGAAGCTACCCTCCAAAGCGATTCGAATATTGTGTGTGCCCTGATCTAACTACCTATGGTACTACCGACTATCGTGCCGTCATTAACAAGCGCCCACCGCCTGTAGTTGTCCTACCCGAACGCCAGTTACCATGCTACCAACTTCACAACTAGCGGCAGCGCTAGCGTAAGTTTCTCCTGGTACGGCAAGGGTGAGTGCCTTAGTGCGATTGTTGGTATGATATCCATGAGCCTCATCTCCACTGTCGACTTGCAGGACTATGGTATGTCTTCCTTAGCTCACTAGCTGATTATTGACTTCATCTTCTTTGACACAGGGCCTTTGGCGGATACAGATCATACCTTGGGCCATACAAAGTAACGCTTGATGGCAACACGACTACCTACGACGGGTACACCGGTGGGCCTGACCAGTATGCATTCCAATTGTTTGGCATCATGGACCTGCCGGTGGGCCAGCACCACCTTCGTATCACGAATACGGGAGTAGACCCGGCGCGACCCACGCTTGATCTTGACTATGCAAGTGCAACCTTCTCGGGACGTCTCTCGAGACACATCTGACGAGGGGATACCAATTTATTCCTACTGCAGCTTATATTCGAGGGCGAGACGGACAGCGCTGTGACGGTGGATCATACCAGCGACAAGTGCGTGTGGAGCCCACAGAGCGCCGGGGCGTGGGTCGTAGACGAGTTCACACAGTATGTATCCGCAGAACATATTGAACTCGTGCGCGCACGCTCTCTTGGCATTGCTGACATGCCCTTCGCGGCTCTGTGCAGCACGACTTCGCTCGCCTCTGGCCAAATGGGCATGAACTTCACAGGTACAGGCATCGCAGTGTACGGGAGCCTCGACGCGCACAGCGCCCCGTTCAGTGTATCCGTCGACGGCGCGTCCAGCCCGCCGCTTGCTCCGAATACCGCAGTGCTCAGCCCAATTATGAACGTGACCACGCTGCTGTATGTCAAGACGGGCCTGCTGCAGGGTACACATGAGATGTTGGTCGAAAACGACCCGGTCTCTAGCGGGACGAATGCGACTGCGACGAGGATGAGCATCGCGTCGGTAGTTGTTTTCTCGGATGTTGACGCAGGCGAACAGTGGGTATTTCTCATATGTGTAGACTTCTAGTGGTCTGGGGCTGACGAAAATCGCCGTAGCAATCCTGACGGGACGGACGCCGCACCCCCCACTCAGACAAGGTGAGAACTACGTAGTCTCCATCGCTTCATGCGCTCAACTTCCCCCCGTCCATCGCCAGTATGTCACCCAAGAGCACGAAGATATTCGCCGCCTCGTGCGGCACCCTCGGCGTGATCCTCCTCCTCGTCCTCACTTGGCGACTCATCGTCCTCTACAGGCGTCGCGCAGTCCGCCGCGCCGACGCGATCACCGCGCGCCCGTTCATGGCACCCACCGGCCCTTACTCAGCTGGAAGCGAACCACCACTCTCGAGCCACCCTGTCACAGCCATTCTGCGTGAACGGGAGAGAGCCGCATTCGATACCCGCGGACAACGGTCGGGGCCGCGAAGCGTGCCACCCCTGCTCGAGCCCCTCCGGCGGCCCCCCTCCACTACGCACGCCCCGGAGTATTCCGCGGTCGCCACCGCGCCGTTCTCCCCCGACTCGCCCTCGCCCTGGTCCCCCGCGGTGCGGAGGCCGCGCTCGACCGACAAGCCGCCACGGCAACTCGTTCTCCAGGGCTCCCCGGTGCCGACGAGCCTGCCATCGGCGCGGATGCTGCCTCAGCGGGACCGGCCGGGGGCGTACGAGTTTTTGAAGAGCCCACGGGAGGCAGCGTCGCCGTTCGCGGAGACGCCCACGGGTGGGCTCGCACCACCGCCGTTGCCATCGCAGATGCCGCCGCCGTATCGGTTCTTGGACTTGCATTGATTGACTTACTTGCCTTTGAGACGAGCGTGCGATGAAGCGGTAGGGGACAAGGGTCGGACATCTGCTCGCACTCGAGGGGGTTTGTTTTGTGGTGCCATTGCTGTTGTTTTGACGTCCGGTCGTACAAGATCGTTGTGTTTTCTTGGCTTTGGGGCATTCGCTCATGTCCATTCGTTTGATCGTCTGTTCGTTCATTGTACCGCCGTGGCCGCATGTGAACCTGTAGAATGTTAGAGCCGTCCGCATCGTAAGCATTGAGTCCGCTGCTGGTCCGGCAGTGACACATGGTATGCCCGAAGTGCCCAAACTCAAAAGTTAATAGTAGCGGACTCAGCACGGGAATATTGGGCGCTCGTGGACGATTATCGATTAGACACAACGATTTTTCACATCAACATATACTTAATTATGTAGTATAAAAAACCGACAGAACTCTCGAGAATCCACCTTGCGTCTCCTCTAATCACGAAATTGTAGGGATATATGCATGACAATGCTTCGTTCATGCTTGGCACCCTTTGTGCCCCTCTTTCGCACTAAGGAGGGTCTGCAGACACTTTGCTCAATTCATCAGCTGCAGGAACCACTGGTGGCTAAAATATACCGTGAGTACATCTCCCGAAATTGTGACCTTCCATTCGGCCGCACTGAATACGGCGCTGTTATGATATTCACTGGTCGTTGAAGTAGCAATTGTCTGTCCATGTTCGAGCATTCCTGACACGGACAGAGCAGAGGGGAGGGAGATGTCGCAGCCGGCGCGACAAGGGTTGCATGACCTCCCTGAGTGATAGGACTCACAAGTTCACAACTGGGGTTTCACGGCGATCACAGCCAGTCAGTCATAATTCTCTAGCGGCGAGTACTTGAACTTGTACTCGACCATCTCGTCGACGAGAATCGTACCTCTCTTCCGCCATGCCGTTCGCCTACTCGAGCCCGCTGTTGAAGGCGCTATACCTCATCGTCGCCGTCCCTATCATCGTCTTCGTGCGCCTTCCGTATTGGACCATCATCTCCGCTATCCCTGCGTTGAGGCCTAGGCGGTCGTGGGGGATGCAGCGCGCACTAATATGCCACGTGCTGAACGCCTCGACCAAGATGATGTACGACATCGGCATGTTTCCGCCCGGGAGTAACCCCGACAAGGACTCCCTCAATCCAGAGACTACGGGATTCGTGTGGGTGGACGCTGTTCCCTCCGAGTTTGTCGTCGGAGATATCGCCGAGTACGCCCAGAAGAACCATGTAACACCCGCGCGTACCTACGGATACTGGTACGGTGCCAAGGACCATGCTGGCAAGCACGGCCAGCGTGCTGGAGAGAATGAACGGGTCTATTACCATTTGCACGGTATGTCGCCCACGAGCTGTAGTGCAAGGCGGATACTGATTGATGGACATTCACCAGGCGGAGGTCATGTTGTGAGTATCACCCACGATTCGTCGATAAGATCTATAAACTCACGAGAGTGCTACAGACAGGCACAGGAAACCCATCCAGTGTGAACGCCGTCATCATCAAGGGTTTCCTAGAAAAGTGTCCGAGCGTGTTCGAGCGCGCGTTCGCCCTCGAGTACCGCACCGCATCGTCGGCGCCCTTTCCAGTGGCCAACCCGTTCCCTACCTCCGTCCTCGACGCCGTCTCCGGGTACCGCTATCTCGTTGAGACGCTGGGCTTCGCGCCTGCGAACATAGTCGTCGGCGGGGACTCCTCCGGCGGACATCTTGCGAGCAACCTCGCGAGGTATCTCATCGCCGCCGACCTGCCCAACCTTCCTCCGCCCGGCGCGCTCATCCTGCTTTCGCCGACGATGGACTGGGCAAACACGCACCTCGGCACGCCCGGCTCGACGCTCGACGCGCACAAGTCCTCCGACTTTGTCAGGGTCGTCCTGCTGAGCGGGTACACGCCCCGGAGCCTGCTCGGGACGCTCGACGCGCGCGAGACGGCGACGAACGCGTGGCTGTCGCCGGCGTCGCTCGAGCTGCCGCGCACGGACGGGCTCTTCGCGGGATACCCGCCGACGTTCATCCTCGCGGGCGGCGCGGAGCAGACCGTCGACGGCATGCGCACGTTCCGCGACCGGCTCGTGCACGACAGCGGGAAGGAGAAGGTCCGGTACATCGAATACCCGGACATGTTCCACGACTGGCTCATGCTCACGGTCATCGAGCCCGAGAGGAGCCAGGCATACGCGGAGATGGACGTGTGGCTCAAGGGGATGTACAATCTGTAGGGCGTCAGTAGCTGGATGCGAACTAGGCAGGGGCATCTTGCCTGTCGATGGACACGCCACGTCGGACATCTGTTTCGGCAGGTATCTGTTAGGCTATAAACCGTTGATCAACACAATTCTGTTCGTATGCCTCACAGTCTTCACCAATAACAAAAGTGACATCCTGGTCTTTTGTCTTGAAATGCCATTAGTGTCCTTCGCTGGCATACTGTAAGGCAGAAATCTATACGGTCTATCATCTTGTTTCGTTCGCGTGGACCAAATGCGAAGGACGGCATGGCCCGTGATAGTACGTTAGAACCTCGAGTCGTTCTCCTCCATGATGTTGCCATCAGCGTCGTAGTGTATGCGCTTGAAAGAGCGCGGAAGGATTCTGAGAATGGGGAGGGCATCGCGCTTGGAGACGTCACGACGTCCGTGAAGCGGGACGAACTTCAGCTAGTACTGTAAAGGGACCTACCTTCGCTATAGGCTGACACGAATATACATGGCTTAGGCCAACTACAATTGCATAAAAGTTGCATATGTAATACCAGTGCAATTGGAAATCATTGTACATGTGCCGCTGGTTAGGTTTGGCGAGAAACGACACCGTGGCTGTATACGTTTACGGTGATTATTATATGTGCATCAGGCTGCCTGGGATGACAAGTCCTCATTCTGCCCTTATGAGGTCGGCAGCCCCATGCCACCGTGGTTTGACGATACAGTCGAATTCCTTTGGGTGGCTGACCACGACTGTCAGTACCGCTGAACGTCCAGACAGACAGTGAGATCCAACACACGCTACGATAAGATCGGTTTCCACCCTCGCCTCCAGCTTCACGGGGCGCCCGTGGGCGTCCAACGGCGGCGAGATGCTGAACGCTTGGAGGACGGAGGCGCATGCAAGGAACAGCGATGCTTCCGCGAGGTGACGGCCGGGGCAGATTCTGCTCTGCCACCATCAGACTACGCTCTGGCTCGGGAATTCCGGGTGGGACCAAGTTGAGAGCAACGTACCTCCTCCCGAATCCAAAAATATACGAAGACGGGTCCCGAGCACCCGAGTAGCACTTCCCGTCCTTGAAGAAGCGTTCCGGGTCGAATATCTCAGGGTTGGGGTAACAGTCGGGGTCATGAGAGAGCGACCTAGGAAGTGAGCATCGATGAGACAAAGGAATTTCTATTAAAAAGAGACCTTACCAGAGATTGGCGATCACAATTGATCCTTTGGGAATACAGTACCCGTCGTATATGTCGTCTTCCAAGCAGACGTGGGGGATCCCGATAGGCGCGACGACATTCCAGCGGGCTATCTCCTTGATGACGGCATTGATGTACGGAAGGCTGTCGCGGTCGTCGAGATTGGGGAGGCGCGAACGACCGATAACCGTGTCAAGCTCGGCTTGGGCTTTGTTTTGGACGTCCGGGTACATCGCCATTGCCAGGAAAAATGCGTTCACAGAGGCCACAGTCTATGACATTGAGGATGAGGAGGGGTTAGTTGTAGCGGTGGTACATACTACGTTAGTGCATGATGGCATGACTCACCGTATCGGATCCAGCTATTGTACGAAAGGTATCAGCATGCCGCGGAATGTACACCAGCATGGCAGGTCATTAGGAGAAAGGGACTGTACATACCTATGTAAATCATAAAGAGCACGTCGATGATCCGCAGTTCCTCTTCCTCAGTGGCTGCACTGTTAACACTGCGAATGCGACGCAGCATAGAGGCTAACATGTGGTCCCCGCCAAGTTCGGAATTCTGACCCCATGGCTCTCAGTGGCGGGGACACTTGACTGATTTGAAGACTTTACCAGGAGGCTTTGTCCATGCTCATAAAGCAAACACTTGACATGCGCCATCTTCTTTCGCAGGTACGCTGCCTCCTGCTTGAACTTTGTACCAGGAAACCAGTCTGGTAGGTACTGTAGCATGGGAAGAATCTCGACGAGATATTTGCCGGGGATGACGGCGGCCTCCATCATCTTGACCGTCCCATGCAGCATCTCCGAGTAGTAGTCGTCGTCCCTTGCGATCTCGATGCCGTACCCCAAGCCGAGTATCGACGCCACAAAAGAACTTCGCCCACATGTTGTCAATCTCACGACCGAGAGTCAAAGTGCACCGTCTTGACATATAACACTCACTGATGTATATGGCGCAAGAATGCTTCGGGAGCGTCGAGTAGATTCCGGAGCAAGTCGTGTGTAACACTCTCCAGGCAGGGTCGATATTGGGTGTTCACCAGGTTCGGCTGCAGATGCTGGTGATATATACGTCGTTGCTGTCGCCAATCCTGCCCATATGGCATCGATGGGAGGTTATACTCTGAGAGGGAAGTCCTGCCGTGGAGAGGGGTAGGGATGAACCCTTACGCCAAAGGTGTTGCGACTTACAGCTTGATCATGGCTGAATCTGGCCTGTCGGAGTAAATTCGAGCTCTCTTCTCGAGGAGCTCGCACGAGGCATCGTAGGAATCGAGGACGATGATCGACTTTCCTAGCACGTTGAACGAGACAATCTCGCCTGCCATTATGAGGTCAAATGAGGTTGTGTACAACATCGCGAGGACGCACCGTAACGAGCCGCAATTTCCCGAAACCTTCGAGACATATTTGTGGTAGGAAAATGGTGTGCATTTCCGATGACCGGTAGGCTGGGGGGGCCGGGTGGTAGAGGTCGAAGATGACTTCGTTTGCGGCGCCAAAAGGCTACAAGGAGGAGAAAGACGCAGAGCCAGATTATCATCGTGAGGAGGAATGGGTGGGGGGGGGGGGTGTCCATTTTACCACAGATATATATATATCTGCAGAGTAGCTTGATGTAGCCGCATGACCATGACCGAATGGGGTGGAGTAGCTTCAATCCGCGCTATTCGGGGAAGGCATGCGGTAGCATGCAAACTTCTCATTGAAACGCCGTTAAGCTCGCACTATCATCTTGCGGGTGTCAATGAAGCGTACGTGCCGGATGAGCAAGATTCTTTCAGCATCACATACGAAGACGTACCCAAGAATCGACAGGTTGATAGTGCGATGACAGCTGTGAGAGAACTAGTAGCGAATGATACGACCCAACTTGCATGTGTGACCCCAATGTCATGGCGTAACATGGTGGTTGAATAATCTGCACAGGAATGTAAGACTCTTCAAGGACCAAGAGGGTGTCAATACGAACTAGGCAGTACATCTGGAATGTTGATCAATACACCACATCGGCCTCTGTTTCTGCTCGTATCTGTTGCCTTCGCCCTGGCTACTACATTTATTAAGGCAGAGAGACCACCGTAGTAAGTTTATACCAATCAGACGATGTATCCGCATTACCCACGGGCGATAAGGCTACAACGGCATACGCAAAACCAAGAGGCCCGGGGGCCCGGGTAGGATAGAGACACCTTATTACATCTTTACACTTTTCGCCCCCCCCTTGAATATGTATTTACTGTAGGCACGGATGATTCCCAGCAAAAGGTGTGTAAGCTCTCCGGAGTCCACAGGCGGTGGTCAAAAACCAAGGTTACATACCGCGCTCTCCCTCGTATTAGTTTACCTGATACTTGATTATATGCCAAAAGCATGCAGCCTCACATATAAAAGAGATATGAAATCAGTCTGAGACTCCTGGGGCTTCTGCATGTGACCTTGTTTGCTCTTCCTGACCCGCGGTAGAGTGCTACACCTGTGAGCAGCTCTGCCGCAAAGCACTGTATAACATTGATTATAAGCGTAAGCGTTGTCGACAAAACATTCCGACACGGGGAATCGAACCCCGGTCTATCGCGTGAGAGGCGATAATGTTAGCCACTACACCATATCGGATTGACGTAGAAAGAACCCTTCACCTTTTCCATATACCGTACTCCGTGAATACTACGTAGCCCTCCCCAAATAATATCATCCATCCTCTTGCTCCTTGCCGCACACCATGGTCCGCCTGATCACGCACAACCTGCTCGCCTGCCACGCCAAAGGCTGCACGGCGAACAACTTCCCGCTCCAGCTCCAGGACGCCGCCATCGAGCTGCGCGACGCCGACTTCAACGCCGATTTCCTCCGCGGCTTTCTCCCCCGCCTCGAGTGGCCCGCCCTCGTCGGCGCCGCCCGCCAGGTGCGTTTCGCCCGTCTCCTCCCTCCCTCTCTCTCTCTCTGTCTATGTGGTATGTGGAACGACGGACGCTGACCGGGGCATGTTTGCACTCTTGACGCGTTTTTTTTTCTCCTCTTCACTCCGATCCCTCACACTCGGGCGGGACGGACGAATTGTGGCGGGACCGCGATTGCAAACGCAAACGCAATCGCAAACGGGGACGTGCAGCTCGGAGACACCTCGCTCCCCGCGGAGCAGCCGGAGATGGTCGACGACGACTTTCTGCAAAAGCTGCACCACGTTCTGCTGGAGGTGCGCGCCCGCCCTCTTTTTCCCCCTTCTTCTCCTTCTCCCTCTCCTTCTTCTTTTGTTTATTTTTTGTACTTGGTCCTTGCTCCTTGGTCCCGTGCGCGCACCACCGCTCACACGCCGCGGCGGGGGCAGATCCACATCGAGGAGGGCGCGATGGTGTGCCCGAACTGCAAGCACGTGTACCCGATCTCGAACGGGATCCCGAACATGGTGCGTCCCGGTTCTCCGTGTGTGTGTGTGTGTGTGTGCGCTACGTGCTGATATGCGTACGTGCAGTTGCTCGCCGAACACGAGATCGGCTGATTCGAAGGGCACCCCACGGCGAAAATCTTGCACCGAAAAAACTTCTATGGCTGTCCCGGCGCACGCGTCCGAAAGTCTCTGAGAAGACATGCTCGCCCCGCCCGCGAGTGAGGGGAGCGCGTTGCTCGAGACAAGACCGTCGCGACAGCTCCGGGAGCCGGTAGAGCAGTGAAGAGGGTTTTGCATTGTGTTATACCACCAACGCGACGCCGTCCTACCCCACACCGCCGCAGCCGCCCTCCCACCTCGCGATCCAAACGGCGGTAAGTAGTGAGCAGTGATTAGTTCTACAAGAAAGCACCATCGGATATCCTACCAGCACTCGCCGGAGCGCGTCTACACGTACGTCTAGCTCTACCTATCTAACAAGCGGTCTCTCTACTCTCTAAGATCTATGCGTGAGGGGGGGGGGGGATTAACATAAGCACCACATACAGGAGATGGGTGGGGAACGCAACCGGGACTAGATCAGAGGGAGGAGGGGCACGATCTGACAGCAACGAGACAGACGGACGTGTGGGGGTGTGTACGTGCTCGGCGAAAGATCAGACCCTCCGGGCCTGCCGTCAGTGCGACAGCTGCTCAGTGAGGGAGGGCAGATCAGATTCACGAATGGGGGTGTCAGTCAAGGCGGGGGCGCTTCTTGCTCACGTTGCTGTTCGCCTCGGAGGCAGAGGCGTTGGAGAAGTACTCGAGTGAGCCCTTGGGGTCAGCCTTGATCGTCTTGCTGCCCTCCTGCCAGTTGGCGGGGCACACCTCGCCGTGCTCGTCCTGAAGCATACGTAGACGATGAGCTGTGGACGGTGGATGCGGGGATGGAGAAGACATACCGTGAATTGGAAGGCCTTGACGAGACGGATGGTTTCCTCGACGGAACGGCCGACAGGGAGGTCGTTGACCGTGATTTGCCTGTTTGCGGGTAGCACCTGCCGTCAGCTGGCGCTCCGCTAAGGCGCAGCAAAGTCCACGTACCTCAGGATGCCCTTGGGGTCGATGATGAAGAGACCACGGAGGGCGATGCCCTCCTCCTCGATGAGGACGTTGTAGTCGCGGGAGATCTGCTGGTTCTTGTCCGCAATCAGGGGGAGGCGGAGGTCGGGGCCCAGACCGCCCTGCTTGCGGGGCTGGGTCGCCCAAGCAAGGTGAGAGAAGTGGGAGTCCGTGGAGACACCTGACAGGGAACAGTGGCTACATGAGACGCGACGTTCTACGTGGCGGAGAGACGGAGGACGTACCGAGCACGGCGGTGTTGATCGCGTGGAACTGGGGGAGGGCGTCGTTGAAGGCAAGAATCTCCGTCGGGCAGACGAAGGTGAAGTCACTGGTGCACAAAGGCGCATGGTAAGCAAGCGTGGCACACGTCGCAAGCGGAGCTGGACTCACAGAGGGTAGAAGAACAGCACAACCCTGGCGCGCCAGGAGGTGTGAGCTGGCTGCAGCGCATATCAGAGAACGCGGTCTAGAGCAACGCACCACTGGCCGAAGAAGTCGGAGAGGGCGATGTCCTTGAAGTTGCTGTCGACGACGGCGGTGGCCTTGAAGGGCG
Organism: Trametes gibbosa; assembly: GCA_022606055.1. Lineage (NCBI taxonomy): Eukaryota > Fungi > Basidiomycota > Agaricomycetes > Polyporales > Polyporaceae > Trametes > Trametes gibbosa. Next base: position 82,734 of record JABYQJ010000038.1, on the reverse strand, counting down.
GGGCGGGCTTCTGGACGATGGCGACCATTTTGAACGGACGAAAGAGAGAGGCGGCGGGGACGAGGACGAGGACGAAAGCGAGAAGAGGGCTGTACGACGAGACCTGGGGCAAGGCCGTCGCGCCGGACTTGCCAATATTTGTATCCTCCGCGCGCGTTCTTTGTCATTATTTGCAGGCGCACGTGCACTGCTTACCGGGTGCGCGGCGTGACTGCAAGCGCCCGCCGAGACCCTCCCAGTCTGCGCTCCATCTGGTCAAACTTCCGACTCCGGGGCACGAGGAGCGGGCGAAAGGTGGACGCGAGAATTAATGTCGGAGCGCGCATCGGCGAGTACGTCATTTTTTCTCGCACTTTGACCGGTCGTGTCTCACACGATGGGCCAGAGGCGGCAGGGTCATTCCAGATTCAACCTGCTCGGCAACATGCCGCCGGACGTAAATCTCCATTATCTACAGGGCGAGACGCGTTCGAATGCCGGAACCTCGAGCTTTGCGCCGTTTTTGGTCGTTTTGGGAGCAGTGTGCAAGTATTACTGATGTATCGCGTCTCACCTTCCTCTTCGCTCTCACCCCGCAGCTCGTTCGCAGGTTTTATCATTATCAGAATCACCGTGTTGCGCTACACCCCCCCTCCCCTGCACGTGAAGTGCTTTGTCGTACAGGCCAGAGCTCGTGCGCGGACAGTCAGACTCGGACTCGCAGTGAGTCAAACTAGCAGCCACCCGGGCACTGATGTAATCGATTTCGAAAATCGCACCACATCAAAGGACGGGCCGTATTCTTGGGCCAATGGCCGACAAGCTCTGGAGAAAGACTCGGTGCGCACTCCACGTACGTCCGCCACCGCCAAGCTGATGGCCTCGTCTTGTAGCTGTGACCAGACAGCCGAGATGGCTCCTTCCTCTGGGATGTGCGTGTGTCAGGTGCGCCGACCAGAAGCAAGTGCGCACCACTCCATCGAGTCTATCTCCGTAACCTGGAATATGTACGCTCTAGTGTACACTACGTCGAAGACTGCCGTCGACACGCCGATGTACTCACCTTTTAGAGTACTGTGCGTGTGTCCGCTCTACGGTCGAATTTTAAAACTCCCGACGTGCCTTCCCGCCAACACGTGACCGCGTGCAATTAATTGCGACGCGTCTTCCCCAGTCGTGCAGAAAGGCTGGGTACTGATTACTTAGTGTTATTCAATCAGCGGTTGCGGCGTTCAGAGTGCGTTCTAATGTACAGCCGCATCCCGCGCTCGTGATCTCGACTCTATCTTGCCAGCAGCTCCGACGGAAGACGGATACGCCGTCGTGGCGCGCCTGGAGGGCGTGCTCTCGAATAATGATAGACTTCATAGCCATATATGTTGAGCCAGAGACAGATGTAGACTAGACGCTAGTGGGTTTACGGGAGGGCCCGCGCGCGCGCGCATGTAACGTGGATCGCAAAGCGGTAGTGATGTGACGATGGTGAGGGGGACACAGCGAAGGCGAGGCAGAGGACGGGAACGGTGCTAGATGCGAATTAGGCTTCCCTCCGATGACGGAGGGGGAGGCCGGGATGAGGACGGGGGGTGCCATACCATACACAGACAGACGTGAACTAGTTGACCGGGGGGAGGTCCCATATATAGTATCATAGAGGAGGACAGGAGATAGAGTGTGTGGCAGAGAAGATGGGAAAGAGATGCACGATGGAAGAGCGCAGAGCAACGGGCGAGGCAGGGATAGGAGGATGACAAAAAAAAAGAAACCCCCCGCCTAAGGGGGAAAACGAAGGTGGGTGCGTTGCGCGCGTGAGATCAAACAAGAGCGTCGTATAGCTGATACCAAGGGGTGCGATGTCCCCCTCCTCCCGTCGCAAACGGCGATGGCGCGCAGCGCTCACACCTGCGTGTACCCCACAAACTCAAACGGCGGGAGCCCGAACGCGGCCTCCTCCGGGCTCCGGGGGAGCACCGCCCACTCCGCGCCGCTGAGGAACCAGACCCGCTGCAGGCTTGCGCACGTCTTGCACCACAGCGCGAGGTGCGCGCGTTCGTGCACGCGGGGGAACGGCGTCTCGGTCCCGCCGCCGCCAGGGCTCAGACGGCGCTGGGACGAGGGGGAGTACGGGGGAAACGCCGAGGAGAAGGACGAGATGGAGGTGCGCGCCCCGGGCGTAAGTGGCGGCGACGCAGGAGGGAGAGGGAACTCGAGCAGCGGCGAAGGGGGGTGGGGCGGTGGGGAGTCGCGCATGAGTCGGAGTATGCGCAGCGCACGGAAGCGGCTGAGGACGGATAGGATGAGTTTGTACAGGCCCTGTTAGAGCGGGGCCCCGCGTCAGCCGCGCGCTCTCACACGGGGTACGAGCAGGGAACGGGAATGCGGGAGAAGAGGGCGAGAGTGAGGGAAGACGTACCTCATCGTCCAGCACCCAATGGACTTCCAGCTCCTCCACGAACGCGCCCAGCTCTGCACCCGCAGCCATCAAGACGCGCTCGAGGGTGCGCGTATCGATCGCCGCCGACACGGGTTGGATGCTCAACGTACGGAGCGTGTCCCGTGCGGTCGCGAGTGCGCCCATAATCGCGGATGGCCGCAATCCGTCGTACAGTGTGCTCTGGATCGGAAGATCGGCACGCTCTAGCGGTCTGTGAGGCGCTAGGGCCGCGGCCAGCGAGACAGGTCCACATATACGGCGCAACTTGGGTAGTGTAGTAACGGGGATTGGGGCGGCGCAGGCCGAAGGGGAGCCTGAAGAAGAGGCAGGAGAAGGAGGAGACGTCAGCAATATTGGAGCAGCAGCATTAGAGTCGTGGGTCGGGGTATCAGGCGTGGGTGGGGTATGTGGTACAGCAGATGCATCGGATGGGAGCGGCAGCGCCGGGAGGACAAGGCGCGGGAGCGAGAGCGCAGTGAGCTCAGACTGGCGCGCCAGCCACGCCACGAGCGCATGGAACTCGAGCGCGGGCATGTTTTTACAGAGCAGCACGAGGCGCTGCAGCGTGAATGTCGTATGAGACAGGATGCGGAGGTCGAACCGCGGGAGGGTGAGTGTGCGCAGGCCGTCCATGTTGTTGAACGCGATGGCATACGTGACCGTCGTGAGCTGGGCGGCATCGTCCGCGGAGGGGAGCGTGCGGCAGGCGAAACTTCGGATGAGCGTTGCTACATGCCTGCGCGAGGCCAGAGACGCGATGCACTGCGTCGCGCGCTCGTCGCTCGTGTTGCGCAGATCCAAAACCTCGTACAGCGCACGCAGCGCGGGTTGCGAGAGGGTCTTGGAGGCCTGTGCGAGCGCGACAAGATCTCGCCGCCGCGCGTAGGAGAAGACAGCGGTGAGGAGTTCGGGGGAGACGCGCGAGAGGGCGGTCGTCGCTTGGGAAGAGATGGCACTCGCCTCCTGTTCTTCTCGGGCCATCGCATCTCGCCATCGCGCGGCCTGAACAGCAGCAGGCAAACTTATGCTGCGCTTTCTCCTGCCAGGGGCCGACGAAGGCTCCTCGATGTCCTCGCGCTCCCCCAACTCGCTAGCTCGCCGACCGAGGCCGGCCGGCATGCGAATATCCAGAGATGGTGCTGGCGATGGCGAACGGCTCCGCCAGCTCCCAAAGGGCACACCGACATTTCCGACGGGTGGATGAGCAAGGTTGGAATGCCGCGAGCGTGCTGAGAGCTTCGCGGTGAGCTTGTGGAGGGGAGAGGAGAAGTTGATGTGCCTGCGGAGGACGGATGGTGGCTTGTCGACCGAGTGGATGGATCCCGCAGCGGGTGCGGCGAGATTGCCTGCGTCCTGCAACGGTGTCTGTGCACGGCGGCGGCGTGAAAGGAACGACATGGCGGTCAGCAGCGGTGGCGAGGGAGGGGGCCTGAGGGGGGAGGCGAGGGCATGTACCGGCCTCGAAGGCGTTTGGGTGGGAGAGGGAGCGGTGGTGGTGTGGGGAGGAAGAGAGAGAGTTCGTCCACGTTCTGCCCGCACACCGCCCGAGAAGCGTCGGTAATACTGTTAGCGGCTCCCCTCGCGTGCACCGCGACCGAGTGCGCTCTGCGTCCGACTCCGAGGTCGATCCCGATGTCGCGCATCGGTCTTCGTTCAGCTCGGACGACTCGTCGCGACCACCCCCGCTGCTCATCGTTCTCGCGTGCCCAACCCCGTTCTCGAGCGTGGCTTGGCTGCGTGGGACGTCGACGTCGACCCCTGGTTCCCAAACCCCTGGTCGTTGCCAACGCAATATTTGCCTCCCACGCCGCGGCAGGAGCCAGATGGGTTATGGCGGAGATCTCCTGCAGATGCTGATGATCAAAGGCCACTAGTCGACATCGATGGGCGTCCTGTTTTGATGCTGGGTTCACCAGTTTGTCGCAGAGCATTCAAGTCATGAGCGACCTTGCGACGCGCCGGCGATACACACACACTCGGACTCGATTCGAAGCGTTGCATTGACAGACGACTTTCGAAAAAGCCGGCCGGGCATCGTTGTAGGAAGTCCTCCATCAGACGACAATTACGTCCTGTCCGGCATTATCGTAGTCGATCTGTCGCTGCACGATATTACAGAATGACCGGTTGGTAGGAATCAGATCAGTCAAGCTAAATTTTGAATTATGTCTCAATGGATCGCGGAAACTGCTCTCAGTTCTGTTCAATGATACGCACTCTATATATATGCCGATTTTGTCCGAGACAGTAGCTTGAGCGTTGTGGGCCAACAGCCATACTTTGCGTTCACCAACCTTACAACTAATCCTCCAGGCCACTGGAGATCGCTGTGGCCACGGACAGCAAGCGGTCCTTCAGGTAGTACCTTTGTGTTCAACTTCTCCCAGAGCGTTGGTGACGCCGCTGAGTAATACGCTTGCGTGTTGCATATATCAAGCAGGAAGTTGAGGAACGGAGATGCGAGTTCCTTACGAGCAAGTTCATACAGCGGCCAACGCGGCATATTTAGCAGTACTAGTGCTTCCGCGTCGGCTGCAGCTTTAGGGCTGGTAATAGTGGGCATGGGCATGAGGCATGACTCGGTCTGTGTCCTTGGGCTATGGGAGGCGGTCAGTGAACTTCAACATACCATATCACAACTCAGGAGGTTGTGGTGGACTTACAATGGGAGGAGGGAATCTGTCGTCGCTGGTAGACTCAGTAACCTCGGACTCGTCTTGGTGAAGCCCCAAAAGGAGTGAGAAAACAGGAGAGATCCCCGCCGCTCGAGGTCGTCAAGGGTCAACAGCTCACGCGACGGCCATTGCGGAGAATATGGAGATGACGACTCTTCAGAAGAGCCCTCATCATTCTCACACTCCACGGAAGGGGGAGGCTGATCCTTAGTCGAGGAGGCATAGGTGGTCTGAACTCCCCCAGACTTTTGACGGGATCTCATCGAAGAGAATAGCATCGCTAGTGTAGCAGGAGTCGCCAGGGTTTTCGATAGCAGAATTTTTTTCAAGGCGAGGATCGTAGGAGCCTTCAAGGAAATCCTTGCACCCATAGGCCCCACTGAACCCATTGCTGTGGCGAAAACTTGGTCATCACAACTGCACCCAATGAAGGCGTCCGCTCAGAGAGGGACACTGAACTTTGCTTTCGCACTGCAATGGAAGGAGGTCCTCGGCATCGTCGATGGAAGAGTTGCTCAAGCCACATCCGCACTGGGTGCCTCGTGCGTGACTTTTGCTGCCGAAGCAACGACAGCAACAGGTCTCGCGGGCAGCTTGAGCATCCGAGTAGATCGATAATGCTTAGTCTTAGACTCGCTCTAATGGCTCTTTCAGCTAGCTTGATGATGTCTCTGTTGCCACCGAAGTAGCGCTATCTGCGGATATCTGCGACGACACCCGCGCGCTGGTTCGTGCTCTTGCCTGACCGCTTCCTCCTCCTCCTGGCATTTCTCCGACCTGGGTGCCTCGGAGGACACAGGTGCGCCAAGACCTGCGAGGCGTGCATGGGACTGCCTCCATTGCAGATGGAATCCGCGATCCGTGTAGAACTGCCCTGAGGTATGAGGTGCCCAAAGATGATGCATACATAAACCCTGCTCACGAGGAGGATCAGTGAGGACCGCCGCAAAAATCTTTTGAAATTCTCTCTAAGGACGACATCTCTAGGGCGCCGTGAGTAATAGGGTGATATATAACTAACAATTATTCACACACGTTATAAACCGGTTAGTAACTGTGAAGTAAGAGGAAGTCCCAAGAGGGATGTGGAGAACGGTGAACAATTGCCAAGGCGAGGCATGTGGCGGAGGGCCTTTTTGGGAAATGCTACCAGACACTGGGACCCCACCTCGGCCGGCTAAACCTAGAAAGACATCAGTAGTATACGCACATCACTTACCAGCTGGACATTACTGCTCCTTGTAGGACTACCCCCACAGATCACCTACCACCCACTCGACTGTTTGCTGGGCGGACCTCGATAAGAAAATTTTAGCGCGCCGGGAGCAATGTGTCGACGCGGGGGACCAGGACGACGACGACTACTTCCCCAGATTGGCCCGCGGATGTTGAGGCCCGTGGGGAGATGGACGGTGGAAGCCTAGTGACCACAGTGGCGAGACGGCCATCGCCGCTGAGGCCTTCGAGCTCGATTCTTGGGCGAACTTCAGCTCGTCGACTCCCTGCACCATGCTATCTGACCTGGCTGAGGAGGAGGAAGAGTCGGACGAAGAGGACATGGAGGTAACTGCTGGTGCGCAAGTTGGTGAAAGGGTGCTTGTTTATTCACAGTCATAAACAGGTAATATATTGTTGTAAATGCTTTCTAACCTGTTTGCAACCGGACTGTTAGTAACAGTTGCAAACCCAAGACAGAAACCCCTCTCGCCCCCACCCAGTTACTAACTGCTAGTTACTAATGTTGTATTCGGACCACGCATACGATACACGTAAATACATTCGTTTGTTTTCGTATTCAAAGCTACTCCGCCCCATATCGTAGTTAGGCGCCCATCGTAGATTTGCGCGACGATTTTGAGCGCCCACCTCATCGTTCTTTTCCCGAACGCTGAGGTGAGCTTCGGTCGCTACTTAATCGCTCCATCGCGCTCATGTACATTAGGTCGCGCCGCTACGATAGGTAACTATTAATATGATCGTTCTTTTCCCGAACGCTGAGGTCGCGCCGCTACGATAGTTGCTACGCTCACAACTAATTCCCGGTAATATCTCACGGCGCCCTAGACATCTCGTGTTTCCGTATCTACTACAGGAGACGGCATCAGTGCACGTCCAGAGGTTGCGTAGAATTGATTCTTACCCCCTGGTGCTTACGAAAAGTCATCCATTGATGCGAGATTCACATAAGTGGATCTCATCGCCTCTTGGTTTTTTCTCCAGGTCTGATTTCACTGCTGCTCCGGTGTTCAAGTCGGACGGTGTTCCTAAGCGCAATGATCGAGATTGCGATCTGTGTGGACGAGAAGATCTTCCTTTTGCAGACACCCGAATTTGGCACCACCTCGGCACCGACGCTTGCTTGTTGTGCGATTACCAAATTCACCCAGGAAGATGATATCTGTGCGTTGTCCCAGCCCTCTATGGGCCGCTTAGCGATTTTCAGACCTGAGGTATATATCCCGGATCTTACAGGCTTGGAGAAAGTCTGGAGCCAGGGACGTGCTCGAAAGTACGGAAGGCGCCATCAACGATTCCGTACATCGCACGTGACTCCGTTCTGCCACATCACAACATCGGAACGAGGGGTGTGCGCAATATTGCACCATGCAGTGGATACTTCATCCAGCTCTATCTCGCGATTCAGACGGCCTTGGGACAATGGAGGACGGTGCTCAAATAGCAGCCTCGGCAGGGGACTGGAGATCTAGCGTCGCCCCGCCCTACCGGCCCCTCCTCGCGCCCACCTCGCAACTCGTTCGTGTCAACGGTGCCGGCTCGTAGCATCAAGAGCTATGACTGGAAAAGGAGATTCGTCGCTGTATGCATCGTCGCTGAAGTCGTCCGCAGACGCGACCGAGGAGGCGCAAGTCCAGCTCGAGCAGCTCGACCCGGAGCTCGTCAGGAAAACATGGCATAAGGTGGACTGGCACATCATGCCTATTGCGGTGTGGCTTTACCTGGCTTCGTACATTGATAGGTGAGTGTTTTTCAGTGTCTGCTCTTGCGGGGTTCGGCGCTTAAACACGTTTCTTCAGAGCCAACATCGGAAACGCGAAGGTCCTGGGTCTCGCGAGCACCCTCCACCTGACGAGCAACCAGTACAACTGGGCGCTGTCCATATTCTTTGTTGGCTACGTCATCTTCGAGACTCCGTCGAACATTCTTCTCCGGAAATTGAGCCCGCGATGGTATATTCCTGCTTTGACGGTGAGGACTTCGCTTTTGCACCTAGTTGAGCACAAACTCAGCTACTACTGCAGGTCCTCTGGGGTTTGATTTGCGCCTTGTTCGCAACTGTGAAGAGCGCGTCTGGACTGTTGGCGATCCGGTTCTTCCTCGGACTCGCCGAGGCCGGTTTCCTGCCTGGCATCATCTACTGGCGTGAGTGACGAGGCAGCTCCCGCATCCAGGGCAGCGTACTCATTTTCAGCACAGTGAGTTGCTGGTACCCTCGTTCCGTTCTAGGCAGGCGATACGGCGTGCTGTATTCTACGGTATCGTTGACTGGCGCCTTCGGCGGTCTCCTCGCCACTGCGATTCACGCTCTGGACGGCACACACGGAATCGCAGGATGGCAATGGATCTTCATCGTCGAGGGCTCCATCACCGCTGGATTTGGGATCATCGCAGCATTCGTGATGTCCGCCTACCCTGCAACTGCAAAATTCCTCTCCGAGGAGGAACGACGGGTCGTCATTCTCACCAATGAGGCAGACCGCGCGCAGAAGGCGGCGGAGGCGTTCAACGGAAAGCAGATCCGCTCCGCGTTCACTGACTGGCGTACATACCTCTGGGCGCTCGTGTACATCTCCATCTATATCCCCGTCTACAGCGTCATTCTCTCGCTGCCGTCTGTCGTCACCGGGTTGGGATACAAGGGCACGAGGGCGACGCTCATGGCGTGCCCTCCTTACGGTGTCGGGTTCATCATCGTGCTGGCTGCGGGATGGTCAGCGGACAGATACGGTCGCCTCTTCTACCACTACATCGCCGCCGTCCTCGTCACTTCCGCTGCTCTCATCGTCCTCATGATCGTTGAGAATCTCGTCGTGCGCTACGTCATGTTCTTCTTCGTGATGTTCATGTACGTCTGCTCCCCGCACCAAATCTGCTTTCTTAATCACGATGCTGACCATAATGCGCCATAGGTTCATCCCAGTGTCCATCGCGTGGCTCTGGCTCACGGCCAACCTCGCAGGCCCAAACAAACGCGCTGCCGCGATGGGCCTCGTCTTCTCTGTGGGAAATATCGGCGGCACCGTCTCGGGCCAGATCTACCGCGCCGAGTGGGCGCCGCGCTACGTCCAGGGCCACGCGATCAACCTTGGCTGCTATGTGATCGCCATCGTCGCTGCCACGACGCTCTGGTGGAGTTATAGAACAGACAACGAGCGGCGCGACCGCGCGGCGCAGCAGACGTCGAAGCGCACGAGGCCGCTCGACTTGCTAGGGGAGGACCTTGGGGACTTGGGTGACAGGTGAGTTATTGTCTTTCATATCTAAAGGTCAAGCAACGTTTGAAGAGCGAGAGCTGACGCGTGATATGCGCAGGCACCCGAACTTCAGATATTACTTGTAGAATCGCTATAACCTTCCACAAGGTCCCGTTACGAGTCACGACTGTATCTTAGCATCTGAAGGATATGATTTCTGGAATGCATCCGCAATATTGCGACATCTGTGTACCACCGGTTTGTGTCAAGTATGGCTTACAAAAGTACCGAAGGGTGCCGTTGTCGTCCACCTCCAGTCAGCGTATATCGACTCCACTAACGATCTATGCTAACACCGATCAAATGCTTCGCAATCTACTATAAGGTCGGATCTAATCTTATCTCATAAGACGACGCTAAGTAAGTACCGAGTTCCGGCGCCGGGACGAGCAGCTCTTGACCACGAACCACCACCACTGGCGTTCGCACACTCGGGGGCGTCGCACCCATGTCATTCTCATCTATACCGACGGAGGTCGTCGAGCTCATACTGATATTCGCCGCCGCGGCGCACTCCCCAGAAACAGTCGCGAGGTTCTCGCAGACATGTCGGGCGCACAGAGAGCTCGTGTACGGCGCATCCGACAGCCACCTCTGGCGCGAGATCTTCCTCGCCACCTTTGACGACCCCCGTGATTCTGGAGGCGGACCAGGATGGGAAGACGCGGACGCACGGAGGAACACGAACAAGAAAGACCCCGATTTCGACTGGGGCGCAGAGTACCGCAAGCGCATCTGGGTGGCGCACTATTTCGTGCGCGAAGCTGCGTCCGCACCGACGAGCACGGAAGAGATGGGATACTCGTACGGCCCAGAGGTGGTGCGCCGCAATATATGCGCACTTGACACCCTCGTCTCCGTCGTCCGCACTACAAGATCATGCGCCCCTTCCGTCGTCATCTCGTTTATCAGCGACGGCTCGGGCGGTCTGCCCTCGATCGGGTCGGAGTACCCCACCTTCCCGCCCCTCTCACAGTCATTGCGTAGCATCTCCAGCACGTCCTTCGGACACGCGTCCAACTCTCGTAATGTCACATGGCTCGCCCACGTCCTCGCGAACGGCTACCCGCCCTCCATCATATCCCGTTTCTGCGGCCGGAAATGGGAGGGTGGCACCGCGGGCCAGTTCCTCGAAGAGGACGAGTTTCGTGAGATGCAAGCTGCCGGCCGGCTCATCGCATGCACGGGCTTCATACCGATGCCCCACAACACTGCGCCGCCAACCTCGCCAATAGAGGGCCCAATGCCCGCCCCGCCCGCTGCGTCGTACATGTCCGAGGAGGCGCAACGCAAGCGCGCGCGGCGGCTTGCGCGCATGCGGGTGTACAACATGCGGTACCTGGGGCGCGAGCGCCATTGGGGGCCGTATCTACCGTGCGAGGAGAAGAAGATGGCGCGAGTGTCGACCATGCCGATCGACGACGACCTGTTACAGCCTATCTTGGCTCTATTTCACATGCCGGGAAATGATCCTCATGACGTGGATGACGAAGAGGAGGAGGAGACGGAAGACCAAGAGGAGCATGATCACGACCATGACCATGAACACGGGAACGACCTCGGCGATGAGGATGAAGATGAAGAAGGGCATCAACACGAGGAGGAAGATGACGGAACGAGCAACGCAGCGGCAGAGCCAATTACTATAGGTCGCGCGGGACAACCCGCAGTCTCGTCTACACAACTCAGTCCACCAACCCCCGCGCAACTACGCCCAGATTGGGCCTACCTCGCCGCAGTCCGCACGCTCGTCGAGGCCAATCTCCGCGAAGCGTTTGTTGGGGAAGATATCAGCGGGCTGCTCTCCCTTGAAGGACTCCGGCCAGGGAGCGCACCATGGGACGTGAGCCACAGTAAAGTCGACGCGTCGGCGGACGTCGTGACGTCGAGTAAAGGAAAGGCCAGGGCGAGTGAGTCGGACGAGGTGGAGGGCTGGGACTGGGCCGGTGTATCTGGGATCTGGAAGTAGGTGCATCTGTCGACATTGTGGAATTCAGTCATGCTCATGTGCTTCCCACAGACGCTGCGTATGCTGGATGGATTATAGAGATTTGATTCGTAAGCCACTCGGGTTCAGTCTTTCTCGTAATTTTACTCACTACAAGACATAGTACACAACGTACATCCTTCTCCCCTCGTGGTGGGGTACGCCATCGCCGACTGACACCAGTTCTTCATGCAGCTCTCTGGGGAGTTCGACGATTCGCGTATGGGCGAAGCTGTGCGCCTTGCGGGGATGAGTATCCGCATCAGCGGCTACTCCCCCTCGCAGGTGCCCGGGTATGAGCACCTTCCGACAATCCACGTTGTCGGCGAATCGGATGGTGCGTCTTCCCTCGGCCACCCGAGGCGCATACACGGCACGGTCGGCGTCATCGCGGACGGAAGCGTGCGCTGGATTCTCGCAAGTGTCTACTGTTCCGTTTAGTGTCTAATCTTGCTCACGTTGCATCCAAGAAGTTCTCGGCGGTGGAGGGAGGTGACACGGACGAGTGGGTATCGGAAGGCATCCAGGTCGGAGGCGTCGCGTCTGCCATGGGCATTCTGGGGATGTGGACCGGTGCTTCACACGAACGTATGGACCCACTTGGTATGTTGGATCGTGCTGCGGAAGGTGCTGCTTACCGCAGTTCACTCACTACAATGTCTTCCAGGTCCAACCTGGGCATGGAAGGTTGGGTAGGCTCGGGTGGCTTGTGGCTGCCTCCGTTGAGGTTTATGATACTGCTGATCGCGCTTTCGACGTGCCGTCCCAGAAGAACTGTAGTATATGTCGCATTGTATGCCGTACAAATGTATTGGTGGACGGGATGTATCACACTGAACAGAAGACTGCTCTTGCCATCCTTGCCATTGAAACACACAGCCTACATTGGGAATGTGTCCTGACATTCTAGTGCATGCACTCCAGATGCTATCTCCTGAGATTACTGTAAGTCCGAAAGGGTCTGCTGTCCGATTCAACGAGAGGCGATACTTGTTAGGTGCGATACTTGCAGATTCCATTAAAGAGCCGAGACCGGTTCGTAACACGTTATAAGAAGAGTCTTGCTCGTCACATACTCACCGCGAGCGCGAGGGTACGTCCTTCTATCATCTCCTCGGGGGAGGCGACGGAAGGTGAATGACCGCCCTGCCGGAGGGCACGAAGTTCGTTCAGCGACTTCTCAAGAATCTTTAGCTTGTCCTCCCAGTTCCCGTCATGGTTCATCCGCCGTGCCTGCTCAATCACGTCCGCGAGCACCTCCACGAACTCGTCCTCGAGCGCCCGTGCGTACTTGCGCTCAAGCGCGACCAGGTGTGCCGCGATGCGCGCGATAGGGTAGAGCAGTGCCGGCTCGTTCCGCCATAACGGCGTTTCGAAGAACGCGCGCAGGTGCGCGAGCGTACGCTGGAGGTCCGCGTGGAGGTCCGCGTAGTCTGCGAGCGAGAGCGAGGGCAGCGTCGCGAGGCAGATCACCAGGTCGCATGCGTCGAGGAAGTGCTTCAGCTTGGGCCCGTGCGTGCCGTCTTGGTGCGCGGACCCAATGAACTGGACCAGGGCTGCGAGATCTGAGGGGGTGCGGTTCGGTAGAGGTCCCGGCCAATGTACTGGATGCACGCACCGTGACAGCCGCCCGACCAGTTCTGGTCTGCGAGCGCGAGATTCCGCCACAGTTGCTGGTAGAGGATCGAGAAGGCGTACTGCCGCACTTTCTCTTCTGGGTCTCCCACCATCGCGAAAAACACGCGGCAGAAGTGGTCGTATGTGAGCGGCAGTGCGCGCACCAGGAGCGGCTCGAGGACACGCATCGTGCGGATCGCGTGGTCGTGTACGTTACTGTCTGCTGCCGCTGCGCGCGTCCGTTGGAGCGTATCGAGCGTGAGGTCGGTCAGGACCGCGACAGACTCTGTGCGATCGTTTCGTGTGTCGAAGTACGGTAATCCGTTCTCGATGCGGTCCGCACGGTGCGCCATAATGTCATAGAATGCATGCACGGCAGCGTCCGGGGCCATGTCGTTGAGGCATGGCCGGACGACGTCTTGAAGAAATGTGTCTTCCAAGAAGGTTGTATCGGCTTCGACGATGAGGTGCTGGTCAAGAACGGCGCCAGATGCCTCCACTAGGATCCTCTCGCGTGCCACCCAGCTGTATGTGTTCGGCTTGTTCGCGAAAGGAGCGAGCCTTTGGACAAGCCGCTTCGCATAGCGGCTGCGCGCACGAATAAAGTACCCGTCAACTCCGGATGCTGCGAGTCTGTTCGCAGACGCGGATATTGTCCGAAAAATGCTGCGAAGGGGTCGTTTGAGTGCCTGGAAAATGACGAAGAAGCCCCAAGCCTGCGGGGACTGGTAGGAGCAGTCGTCCTTGAAGGTCGGTAAAACGGTGGTAGCGAAGACGAAGAAAAGGAGGATGGCCACGAGAACACTAGCAATATTCGTGATCGCGTCGTTGAGCTGCTTGAGAAAAAGAACAAGCCCAACGAGGAATAGCACCACGGCTCCCAGGAGTAGGATGGGAAGGAGCATCATGATCTCGGAGACCCGCCATTTCTTCAGACTATCTCGGCGAAACTGTCGTACCCGAGCTATCTCGGGAGAGATACTAGTGAGGCCAGCGGTGTACTGGTTGAGCCATTGTCTAACCAGGATGCTAACTGACGCAGCGGCGAGACTACAGATAAGGCCAGAGAACCAGAGAGCATTGATTGCGACAGCATAACGCGTTGAAGGCCCAGAGGATGTCGAGGGAGACCCAGTCGCTATTACATTTGGGTTCGATTGTCGGGTGCTATCGGTGAGCACTGTGATGGATATGGTATTGTTTGAACCCTGGGGCTGTAGCATCTTGTATGCCTCAACGTCGAAGGCTGTAAGGATGGCTGAGAAAAGAGCGGCCTACCCAGGCGTAAGACATGTTGTATCGGAAACAAGGTACTCATCGAGTTCGAGGGCATTGCATACTCACGAATACAAGCTCTGTGTCGATCTCTTCTTTCCATGCCTGAATTCGTGCTTCCTCGTGATCCTTCATAGCCATCGCGCAGTGTGTCCAAGCCTCCGCAAAGGCCGCTTCTGTACTAGAGGTCGCTACAGTCGTGGCTGGAGAACGAATCGGTAGCTCCTGTGCGAAGAACAGTCGTACCATTAAGCCTAAGAAGTTGAAAAGTTGATGTAACGCACGCGTATTTCGATCGCTGGGCCGCCATACGTTGGCTTTCGATTGAGGCTTCGGTAAACGGGCTGGGGAAATGCCGATGAGTTTCATAACACACAACGTCAACAAGAAAAGACTTGCCTCTCTTGAACGATACGATTCGCCTCTCACGCCATCAGGGATTCTAGATGAATGGCCTGATGCTTGACGTTCTCGGCCGTGTGCCCGGGATGATCGTTGCCTGGAAAAGGCGGACATTGCTACCTATAGATACGATGGCGTATAGAAGGCCTTCGGAAACAAGGGGAAGTGCATTGGGTGTCGATGGCCCTATGGTCAAATAACGGGAGAGCAGCCGCCGAAGTAGACAGCTCTCGAGACGCGGCCCCTTTGTTGCACGCAACATGAGGCATTGTTCTTGCCTGTGCGGCTGCGAAAGTCATGACAGGTGAGAAGACCGCAGCTAATACTGACAGAAATGGCTTAACGTACCTGTGTTGCCCAGCGGTGGTATGGCGGGCAGTGCGGACGGAACCATAAGATGCTGTAAATGGTTTCAAACGATACGAACGTGCGCGCTGCTAGTTGCCCTTCGGGAAGACTAGCCGAAGATGACCTTATTCGGAACATTGCCCATGCACGTTCCTACGTCAACCAGTGGCCGCCCCGATGATACTTCTGATCTCTCGGGAAGAGCAACAAAGCAAGTCGTATCAAAATGACTACATGGTATAATGTCGGCCGCGGAGCATTATAGAGCGCCCCTGCCTCCTGGGAGGTATCACTCAGCTAGTAGTGTAGACGCATGCGATACCCCTACGCTGTTGGAAGATGCCCGACTCATCTGACCGCGAACGAAACTCAGCTTCCAGATAACCTGTGCATCAGATACATGCTTGTTTGACCAGGGAAACCAGCGTACCTGAAAAGGGTTCATCGCTGCCTATGATAATCCCAACTGTGTGGTGGTGGGCCGTAGGTTCCTCGCTCTCGATCTCGATCTCGATCTCGATCTCGATCTCGATCCCCATCCCGACCTCTACCCCCATACCCCTCGCGCCATTGCCAATGCGTTTCTCTACCATACTCCTGGCGTGAGTTGCGGCTGTTATCCGGGCTCCGATAACGGTCTCTGTTTCGGGAGAGGCTCTTGCTGCGGCTCCGTCCTCGGGCTCTTTCGCGATCCATGCTTCGGTAGCGACTCTGGCTTCGCTCCCGTTCCCGGCCCTGACCCTGATGGCGATCCCTGCCCCTGTCACGAAGCTTGTTCTGGTCTCGGCTTTGGCTTTGGCTTCGGCTCTTGCTCCAACCTCGACTCCGATTCCGCTCACGGCCGCGGTCTCTGCCAGCCCAGTCAACGTCAACGTCTTTCTCACGTTTGATTGACACAGGAGGTTGTGATGGCAATCGTTGCGTATTATAGGTGGCCTGTTCCACGGTCGACGGACGAGGGACCGTATGTCCGGTATTGGGTTTAGAAGGGGAGGCAGCTAGCAGTGGCGCAGGAGGAGGAGGAGGTATGACGACAAGGGGAGTGGTAGGCGGTGAAGAGATATGAACGCTAGCCAAACGGGAGGTAGGTGGTGTGCCCGCTAAAGGCGCGTCAGCAATGGGTGTGATAGACACATTGACCGGACGGCCGTGCTGGGCCAGTAGTTGCTGGTGTGATGATGCCTGTAGCGACTGGTCGGATAGTGATACTATCGCGGATGTCGGCTGAGAAGGTAGATTTAGTGCTTGTTGCAAAGATGCGCTAGTGTTGATCACGAGCGTCTTCCGCATTGTCGTAAGCGGGCACTGAATTTGGTTGGAAGGGAATGTTGAGTCGCGGCTCCAGGATGTTCATCACAAAACTTACGGCGACATTGTCTATGAGTCCGTCAATTTGCCTGACGAAAGTGTATATGCTCCATCAGTGACTAGCAGGTGTTCGCATTCCCATTGAGTACACACATGTTAGGATCATCGACACCTAAATTCAGGCCTTCTCCATTAGATGATAGCGGTAGAGGGGCGACTATGGCTGAAGTGTTCTGGGGAGGATCACAGTCCATCCTTTCATCCACTCCTGATTCCGCAGTTGCAGGTGCCGCTTGCAGCAGACCGGGTGTTGCTGTTGGACGGTCCTGAGCGTCTGAGGGCCCCGAGACCTGGGACAAAGCAAAAGAGGCGGCCGCAGCCCTCAAGGAGGTTTGTGTTGTCCTTGTTGTGGGGCGATTGGTGCGAATTGGGGGTGCTGGAGTTGGACTCATTGAAGTCGAAGCTGGTGACAGTTGCTGGCATTCTCTCCCCAAAGCTGCCGTTCGGGTGTTTCGAGACGGTGTAGACTTTGGTGTCGTGTCCCCTGCAGCCTCGGATGTCACCACCTTGCTGGACACCGATTTGGGTGCTTTCTTGTTTGCTGCTATCTTGTCCTTGGTAGAGGCAGTTGACGTGACTGAAGGCCTTTTCTTCCTCGGGGCGACTTCCTCGTTCTCCGATGCACTATCCTCGACTTCTCGTTGTCTGCGCCTCTTATCTCTAGACGCAGATAAGGGCAGCTGGAGCGCACTTTCACGGGCACTGGCTTTCCGCGACTTCGTTGGGTCGGATGCAGGCGAGATATTGTTATCGTCGCCTACAAGATCGTCAAGTCCTTCCTGCATGAACTTGAACATCGTTCCGACAACTCTCTGGTTCTGGCGGACATCTTTATGAGTGTTGCGTACGTCCGCGCGCATTCGCCAGATGGCTTGAGAGAGCTGCTTGAGCTCGAGCGTCTTCCGGAAGCGGGATATGAGCACGCCGATCATCGTGAACTCGACTGGTGATACCCGCGTGGGCTTGTTGAACGCCTTGTTGTATCTCTTGTCGTTGACTAATGTGATGAAGATGCGGAAAGTATCAAGCACGGCCTCTCGGGTCTTGGCTGGCACCGGTGATGTTGAAGACAACCATTTCTCGATCCGTGGGGCACTAGGAAATACGGTGGCTGGGTAGGTGTCGATGAGGTTTATGATAGCTGCTAGGCATTGGAAATCTCTGCCACGGTCATGTCCCCAGTCTAGGTCTTCACCGAACCCATCGTCACCTAGCACAATGGATTGTACTTCTCGAATGAGTGTGGGCCACGGTCCGACGATGGCTTGCATCCGTTCTGTTTGATCTCAGCACCTGGCTAGGATGATAGGTTGGCGTGAAGGCCTACCTGCTACTGTAAGAGCCACGCCAAGCTGTACGCGCTATATATAACGTCAAAAGGGCATCATTCGGGGACGATACCAGTAACCTACCTGAAAGATCTCTCGTTCCTGGTCGTCCGTAATCTCATCATATTTGACGCAGACTATCTGTTTGTTCGCAAAAGATTGAAGTAATTGTTTGGGTAACAGAGCGCAATTCTCGCCAGCGGACACCCTGTAGTAAAACTTTTTACTTGTCACGCTGGATACCATGAGTATGATGCACGACGCCCCGGAGCTACTGAACTAACTTGTCTCTGTCTGTAACAGTATCTTGTTAACTAAGAGCGCCAAAGAGCGAGATTCGACGTACGAGGAATCTGTTGTTTACACCCGTCAAAATGAAGGCTAGATAAAACGACCTACACGGAATGTGGCTACTACTTACTGTGCCGTCCATGAAGCTATGTCATGTAAGTGTTAGAGAAAGGAGTTTACAGATTGGATGACATCACAACGCGCGCTCGATGTCTCTCCTGCGTTCTGAACTTACAGTTGTATGGATGTCAGCCTCTGTTTACCGTCGATACAGACCCGAGTTTCAGTGCCATCTTCACGTGTTTTCACAGCTATATCATGCTGAGCTAACGTTGTGACAAAGACTTGTGTGGAATGTTCGCGCACCGAATATGACGGGAGGAATGTAAAAGTTCCGCAGTAAGGAGTCTATCAGGCCGACTTGCTTGGCTTCGGTCCAGACAACATCTGCGATACCATCAGCAACTATACTTCCTTCTCCGAACAAGCCACAAGTAAAAACGAACCTCGCTGATACTCTGGATCTAACTCAATAGTGTTATCGATGATCTGATCTGTTGTTGTTATATATGAGCATCTCGACAACACTGCACAAGAGGCGAGCGCACCATACAAGCTTTTAGCGGTAAAAGTCGTGGTTCGATACGGCCTCAACAAATTTGTGACCTAGGGTATTTTGAGGGTAAAACGCTCAACAGCGGCATAATCAGAGGCAATGGACTACTCACTTGGTACTGCTTCTTTGCCTTAGCAGCAGGCTTTTTCTTCTTTGCCTTGGCTACAAGATGATATTCGTCTCCACTTGAAGAAAGCTCAGTTAGAGATGATTCCCAGTCCGAGAGCATTTAGGCAGGTTGTGAGGCCCTAAAGGGCGGGGGATAGTGATGGTAAACGCCAAGCTCACCCAGAAACCATAGGAAGAGACACTATGGTGACATGCATGTGACAGACGCGTTTAGAGCGGCGCTTGTATAGCGCGTTGAACGCGACGCGACTGGGCCACTCTCGCGTCGAACAGTACCAACGACTCTTCTTCAACGCGTTGGAAAGCGACATCCTCCGTCTACGACATCAGGCAACCTTGTGTATCTATCTCAAAACGCGGAGTCTAAGACTGGACGAGAACCTTGTCTCTATATGCACATCCAGGAACTTATTCTCGAAGGTACGTCCTACAGCCCTTCGCGCCACAAGCATGCCTACAGCATTGATGTGAAGGCTTCAAGTCCTACCCCGTTCGAACACAAATTTCTGGATGGGATCCTTCATTCAATGCTATCACTGGACTGAATGGTTCAGGCAAGTCCAACATCCTCGACGCAATATGTTTTGTCCTCGGTTTGACCAATATGTCATCGGTGAGCCCATATGCGCTAGGTCTCGATCAGTGTGCCCATTCTCCTCCATGTAGATGCGCGCGCAGAATCAACAAGACCTCATCTATAAGCGGGGCCAGGCGGGTGTCACGAAAGCCAGTGTCACTATCGTTTTCGATAATTCTAATCGCGCAACCAGTCCCGTCGGCTTCGAGGGTTATGCGCAGATCACGGTGACGAGGCAGGTAAGTCGCATTGCTAGAGTTGGTGTCCTGTATGTATTCTTACTTCTGCGCAGATTGCGATCCCCAACATTTCCAAATACCTTCTGAATGGCCATAAATCCACCCAGCAGGCTATACAGACGCTCTTCCAAAGTGTTCAGCTGAACATCAACAATCCCAATTTCCTCATCATGCAAGGCCGCATCACGAAGGTCCTGAACATGAAACCTCAGGAGATCTTAGGGATGGTGGAGGAGGCCGCCGGCACGCGCATGTTTGAGGAGCGGAAGGAAAAGGCGTTAAAGACTATCACGAAGAGGGCGAAGCGTGTCCTGGAGATCACCAGTACGCTGGAAGAGGAGATTACTCCAAAGCTCGACAAGCTACGTGAGGAGAAGCGGTCATATGTGCAATGGCAGAAGACATGTACCGAGCTTGAGCGCATCTCCCGGACCCTCCGTGCATGGGAATGGACGGAAGCCCAAGCCCGTGCAGCAGCGAAAGGCGAGGAGATCACAACAGCCGAGGAGCAGATCAATGCCTACAAGAAGAACAAAGTGAAGCATAACGCCGAAATCCGTGCTGCAGAGAAGGATATGGAGCGCGTGAACGCCCAAAGAGACAAGGAGCTCAAGAAGGGCGGGAAATTTAAGAAGTTGGAGGAGGAGGTCAGCGAATTGGGTAAGACGCTTGCGAAGGTCCGCACCCAGGTCGAGATCAAGGACGGTACGATCTCCGAAGAGGCGAGCAAGGTTGCGGCCTCTGAGAAGGAGTTAGAAGAGGTTCGCCCAGCTTCACCAGTTCACCGTCTCTTTCCGATGACCTTTCCAGATTCGTGCGAGCTACAGCGAGAAGCGTAGCCAAGTGGACGAACTCGGTGCTTCTCACGCCACCGTCAAGGATAAGCACAATGCCCTGCAGACCTCACTAACCAATGCCGAGGAGCTGCTACAAACACTACTCACGGGCCTGACTTCCAATAAGGACGGCAATGCTGGCGGTGGCGGTTACATGGGTCAGCTCGCGGACGCGCGTACACGTTCTGCACAAGCCGCTGCTGAAGAAGAACAGTCTCGGGTGAAGCTCTCCATGAGCGAGAAAGAGCTGAAGACTCTTGAAGCTCGATGGAAAGCCGTCGAGCGCGAAGCGAGTGAAGGCGCGAGGAACCTCGAAGAGAAACGCGCAGGGGTGGAGAAGTGCAAAAAGAGAATTGCTGAGACTGGTTGGAGTACGGAGAAGGAGCAGGCACACGATACTGCAATCCGCAGTGCCAAGGAGGAGGTGCGGTCCCTTGCTCAGGTGCGTGTACCACCCTTTCTCCCCCAGCATTCACTGAGCTGACCTATGTGAACGTAGACGCGTGACGACATCAAGAATCGGATGGGCAATCTCGATTTCGAGTATGCATCGCCATATCCGAACTTCGACCGTAACAAGGTCAAGGGTTTGGTAGCCTCTCTCGTTGGGCTCGACAAGATGAACTACAACGCAGCGACAGCGCTCGAAATCACCGCAGGCGGCCGCCTATATAACGTCGTGGTCGAGAGCGACGAAGTCGGCAAACAGCTTCTTCAGCACGGTCGCTTGAAGCGGCGCGTCACCCTCATCCCGCTGAATAGGATTGAGAGCTTTCGTGTCCACCCTTCGGTATCACAGTCTTCTTCTAGCATATGTACGGAGTCTCGCTAATGACGGTACAGAAAATCCAGGCTGCAGAACAATTGTCGGGAGGCAAGGCGCGCCTCGCGCTCTCCCTCGTCGGATATCCCGAGGACGTCGCGAACGCCATGTTCTTCGTTTTTGGCGGCACGTTCATCTGCGAAGACGCCGCGACCGCTAAGCTGATCACGTTCTCGCGTGAGGTCAACGTCAAGTCCGTCACCCTCGACGGCGACGTATACGACCCCTCAGGCACTCTGAGCGGCGGCTCCGCCCCAAGTGGATCGGGGGTCCTTGTCAGAGTTCAAGAGCTCATAGAAGCGGAGGCCAGGCTGCAGGAGGCGAGACAACGCTTGGCGGGGCTCGAGCGTGAGGATGAGCGGCTGAGTGATGTGCGGGACAAGTGGAGAGCCTATATGCGCGACGTCAGCATCAAGGAGCACGAGCTCAGTCTTCTACAAGAACAACTCAACGGCAGCAATGCCTCACGGGTACGCTCCTGCATGCGCGTTGCATTTCCCTTCTGACTGATGGTATGGGCAGATTGGACAAGAGGTCGAGCAAGCGAAGCAGACGATCGAGGAGCTACGCGCCGCAATCCAGGCAGCTAAGGAGAAGGAGAAGACGGCCAAAGCAGAGATCAAGAAGCTGGAGAAGGATATGGACGATTTCAAGAACAACAAGGAGGGTAAGATCGACGAGCTGAAGGTTAGTCTCTGAGCCTCGATAGCCCTTGTGAGTGTCTGTGTGCTGACCCTCTCGGGATGCTTTTCAGGCAGACGTTACCAAGCAGAAAGCAGCGCTTCAGAAACACTCCGTCGTTGTCAAAACTCAGCACCGCGAGCTACAAACGGCTACACTTGAACTCGGTAGGCATAATATCACTTCTGCAAGAGGATGTTGTGAGTTGAAGATGTGCAGAACAACTCGAGAAGGATATCACTTCATCTGAAGCCTCCATTGAGGAAGCTCGCGGGGGCGTGAAGAAGCTTCAGAAGGAACTCGGCAAGCTCGAGGCCGAACAGAAGTCAAGCGAGGTGAGGGCACCATCGACAGGACGACAAGCCGCGATGCTCATAATCATTGAAGGATGCGCTAGCGAAAGCCGAGCGGAAACTTCAAGAGGAACGGGCGACGCTCAGCCGATATGACGATGAGCTCAAGGCTCTCGAGCATGTTATCAAGGAGAAGAAGCAGGCTATCAACGAGGCAGACCTCAAGATCACCCAGCGAGAGCACGACATCGTCTCCCTGCAGAGGGAGCGAACCACTGCTGAAAACCTGGCCACAAACTTAGAGAAGCAGTACGAGTGGATCACGGAGGAGCACGAGTACGTACGATCCTCACATGTTCGATGAACGGGTCGCTTACTACGTGTTAGGCAATTCGGGAAACCAGGGACACCGTATGACTTCGCCAAGGCGGACATCAACCAACTGAGGACGCGCGCGCAAGAGTTGCAGGCGCAGCAGAATGGTATGAAGCGTAAGATCAACCCAAAGGCCGTACACATGATTGACGGGTGCGACGAGCTGCTCGAGTTGTGCATGCACTCGTATTCTGACACATTTCTCCAGCGTGGAGAAGCAGGAGGCGGACCTGAAGAAGATGCTCGCAACGGTTCTCAAGGACAAAGCAAAGATCGAGCAAACCATAGATCAGCTCGACCAGTACAAGCGCGATGCCGTTGAGACGGTCTGGAGCAAGGTCAACGGGTCAGTACTGTCTAATAGTCTACCGTCTGATTGGTTCAGGTACTGATTGCAGCCCGCTATCCAGGGACTTCGGTGCTATTTTCGCGGAGCTCCTTCCAGGGAACTTCGCTAAATTGCAGCCGCCGGAAGGTCAGGACCTGATGCAGGGGCTCGAGGTGAAAGTTCGCCTAGGCACGGTCTGGAAACAAAGTCTCACAGAGCTCAGCGGCGGCCAGCGGTCAGTAACACATTGTTTATCTGTGATACCCCTTCGGCCCCACCCCCACGCCCCCACCCTGCACACTCTCCGCCCTTATGATGCATTTGAATACCAGAGTGGCTCGCTGACTAGCATTGCACAGGTCTCTTATCGCGCTGTCCCTGATCATGTCCCTGCTGCAGTTCAAGCCCGCGCCGATGTACATCCTCGACGAAATCGACGCCGCGCTCGATCTGTCCCACACACAGCACATCGGGCAACTCTTCCGCACGCGCTTCAAGGGCTCGCAGTTCATCGTCGTCTCGCTCAAGGAAGGCCTCTTCACGAACGCCAACGTCCTCTTCCGCACGCGCTTCCGGGACGGCACGTCCATCGTCGAGCGCACCGCGCACCGCTCGACGTCCGCGCTCTACCAGAACGGCCGGGAGGAGGGGGAAGAAAACGTGCCGCCCGCAGCACGCCGGAGCAGGTGATAGCACAAGATTCTGGCTTGCCGCGTTCGCGGCTCGGTGGGGTGTGTCGATGGTGTCTTGTCGCTGTATGTCTGCCTGTTGTACGCTAGCTTACTGTATACGTAGTTCTTGCTTCGTCTTCTCTCCAGATCCCTGTGCGAGATTGCGCCCGTATCCTTGAGGGTCAAACCTGGCTCCCGGCGCGCTATAGTGCGCCAAAGTGCGGGACCCTGAGTGCTCAGTGGTGAGACCTTCGATGACCTGGGCCTCATCGTATGTTATCTCGTGGTTATGTGCGCCCATCACATCTGAACGAGAACTCGGGGAGCGGTGACTCCCCGAACTTGGGCATGACTGAGCTTCGTCGCCTTGCAAACTAGGCGATATCAGTGTACGTACTACGCTTGAACAGCGTCTGATAGATTGTACAATCCGGGGGCGACAAGAGAAGCTTTCCCTTGACACTCGCTGCGGTAAGTCTAGAACGACGCAGCTGTTGCCGAACTGCTTGTTGTATCTGTAGCGACGCATCAAGTGGTCAATTTAATTACTACAGCTGTCAGGTCGCTCATGAGATGCATAGAAGAGACTCGCTCCGGAGTTACGACATTAACAGGGTATAAGCGATATCGGCTACAGTACAGCCCAGCCCATCAAAAATCAGCAGCAAGTACAGGGAAACAAATGTGACGAAGAAGTACGTCGAGGCATGATCGCAGTGTGTTCACGCCCACCATTGTCACGCACCGTGGGGGGGATCGTGAACGGTTGGTGTAGATCACGAATACTTGTTGCGTACGAAAGGGGGTGTCTGGGTTCGAGTAATCGGGGGGGAGTGGGGTCTGAGACACGAATGTCGAGTCTCGGGCGCTGTCGATTGGACATGAGAGCATGAGGAGCACGAGCGCCACAATCACCACCACACGCCTCCATAAACATGCGGACTATGGTGTGCGCACGGATCCTAAGGGGGAAATGGGCGACACAGTTTTCTCGATGCTGTGCCGATGGAGGGCCGCCTGGAGCGGGGTGGGGGTGATGCAGGAGTGGGTGGGGGCGCAAGGGGTGTTCATTGGACGAGCACGGTAATGGCCATTGCGACACAGGCCAGGGCGACATATGGCGACAACCGCTCTCCTGGATGGAATCGCGTTCAGTATTGCGCTGAAGCAGTGCCCAAAAACCGGATTCACAAACAAAACACGCACCTATCCGCGCAGACATCCAGAAGAGACCGAGGAAGCTACGTAGAGGTTCAGCCCGCACCGCGCGGTGCAGCGTAAGCGTGACGAACGTACCCTTCCTTGTTACGGTCAATGAGTCGAGGCGCAACAGCGCGAACATAAGTGCATGTGCATATGAGAAGGAGGATGACGAGCAGGAGGGATTGGAAGTTGAACAGCGCCGACTGCAGCACGGTGAGACGGCGGCAAAGACGCATGGTATGTACACTCTCACCATCGTAGTCTGCCAAGGAGGTTCCACCCGTCAAACCCTAGAATTCTAGTCAAAAGGGATGTACAGCAGCAGCTTCCGTCGGCCACACAAAGAAAAGTCGTGAACTGCGTAGGCAGGATCGTGGTGAACGCGTAAGGCGGCGTGGACACTGTACGCCGTCACGGGCGTTCTCACATGTGCCACGTGGTCTCGAGTAGTGGGTCCAGAACTAAGCGCTTGCACAACTACGTTTGCGCCAACACTGCTAGGTCCATGCTTGGAGTCACTGCTTCTGCCACCACCACCACTACTTGGCTTGTTGTATGCGCCCTTATATATGCAATGTTCTTTGCATGAGCCTGTGGGCAGCCCAGCTCCTCGAAGGCGGGGTGGCTCTTCCGCTGCATATCATGATCATGTCCAGACGGCGCGCTTGAGCGCGACAAGGTGATTACTACGTTCCTTGTCTTGGTCTACATATTTTTGACGTTTTGACAAATTTCGTGCCTTACTCGCCGGGCGCCGTATCGCCATAGCTTGGCGCGTCGTGGTCGGCATCTCATCTGTCTCGCTCCTAGGAACACGCTGGCCGTCTCTCCTGCGATGTACTCCATCGCCTTCAGGGACTGCTGCAATAGGCTTGTCCCTTCCCCAGTCATCAATATGTAGCATGCGCTGACCGCTGCGCAATGACGACAACCAAAACCCTACGACATGCCCACCGGTCTCCTGACGTTCATATGCGTCAGGGTTTTCTCACACATGCAGCAATCGACCAGCGTTTGCTCACCCGAGCGCTGCGCGGGCGCCGCCGTCTTGCCTTCGTTATCTTTCCGTCGCGTGCATTCTCCCACCCCCATGAGCCATGCCTGGGAAACGAGCGTTCAACTTCCTCTAGACACCACTGTATTCTTTTCGGGCTCCCATACACCCACTCGTTCGGACCATAGTATTACCCCGAACCTCCCGGACATCTGATAGTCTTCGTTCATTTAGGCTGCCCTGGCGCGCACGCCGTGCCGCAATCGTTGCCCACGCTATTCCGTTTCCATTGCTGGAATACCTTGTGAGGCCGTTCTATCAATGGCGGGCTTAAGTTGGATTCCTTTTGCGGCCGCCAAGTCTCGGTTGTTTCCTACGCCGGTGATTGACATCCGCCTGCACAGGGCCCTCGGCGTCGCAGTACGTTCAGCGAAGAACGTGGAATGGTACCGATCTTTCCACATCCGAGCTGTCGCCAAAAATCAAGTTCAACGCGCTCTGCAAACCGTCTCGTGCTGGACGGAGAACATAGCAATCACGTGGCACTCGGCCCACCCTTCCGGGATATCGTTCGATGCGTCGCTATGGGTCGTAGCTACAACTTTTCGTGCTATCGCTCAAGCCTGTGTACTGAACAGATCTGCAGGACGGTCAGGATCTACATGCGCATATGAATCTGTATCACTCTATCAAAACCTGCGCTGGTCAATCATCGACAATCGCGAGCCTGTGCGTGTCATAGCTATCTGAGTCTCGAGCGAAACCAGGCGGGGCGCGGTTGCGCACACGACGCAGTGGGACACAGGTACGCACCCCATCAAATGCCTTCATGATACAATCGTCCTTTTGCCGCGATGATGGACTCAACGCTTGTCAAAGGAATTTGCGATGTTGCTGGTGTTGATGTTCGGTATACAGATGGCATTGATGTCCTCTTCTTGCCCGAAGCTGGAGGCGGTGCCGCCCATCAACATACAGCACATACGTCCACGACATGATCGCTGACCGCCAACGCGACGGCGCAGACCTCGATATCGCGACAAGTAACAATTCGTATACGCCACATCATACGTGAATAGACACCGAAATCGGGCCAGCAAGAGCTTTGACATTGACATTCCTCGGGTAGCGTTCCGCCGAGATAAGCAGCGCCTATAGCATTGGCGGCACGCGACCGCGAAGCTGGCAGATCCTGAACTGACACCGAGGGCAGACGATCTCAGGCCTCAGGTTGACAATACCAACGGCACGCGCGCATGCGGCGATGCCGGCTTATTACTAGCATGCTATCGGGCTGCCTCGGACCATCGTCGCAGCAGGCGCCGGCCGTGTTCCTGAGGCTTGAAACTCTTCGCTCATCGCTTTTTTGACCCTGTAGAAGTGTCATGCTGCTGGACTCCTATGGCGCCGCCCGAGCTCGTCATCTCCAGTGTTCATGCGTTTGCCAGCCGCACGCGTTCAATTCGTGCGCGCGCGCCCCGCCACGAGGCGAACCCTTGACGGTGGGTGGTGACAGGTTGGAGCGACATGAGACACCCTTGATTGCGCGCTGCACATGCCTCCCGCCCGAAATCAATCAGTCTGATTTCGAGACGATGTCGACGGTGTCCAACGGGGCAACGTGCCACTCGCAACAGGCCGGCGCGTCGGGACAGCCAAACTGCGCAATAATTGGAGCGGGCCACGGGCAGCGCTGATCCGTTGGCGCGGCATTCGCGCGCTCCGTGCGAAGACTCGGAGCACTGTAACCAACTAGCGCAGATCGAGGATGCTGGCGCCGCTCGCCGAAATGTTGACCAAAACTGTCGACCCAGCGCACAGTTGTGCATGCTTTAGAGACGTCGTGCTCGTCGTCGGGGCCGTCCTGGACGGCGGCGCGCACGACGTAACACGATAAGTCGGCGGGCATCGGTCATGTGATCCACTCGGCAAGCGAGCTCGGGCTCTCACCAGTGTGGGTTGCCATCACCCTTCCTTAATGCAGACTGTGTGTTTGAATCGTGTCTGTCGCTTGCGGTGAGTGGGCTTTGGACGATCAGCGCTCGCCACTGCAACTCGTTCTCGTTCTCAGACTGGACGTTCGTACCTGTAACCGATCTGAGGAGAGACATGTACACGCAAAACGCTGAATTTTTTCTTGTGTAGGCAAATCTTCGCCCGCCGCCTCGATCTCCCGATCGAACTCTCCCTCGGGCGATCCACCGCGGCGCGCTCGCAGCGCCTCGAAGTGCGGGGCGGACAGTGGAGGACGGGGCGGCTGGATTGTTTTCTCGGGTGGAGGAATGTGGCATCCGAGGTGCATGCGCGCGGTCTATCACGGGCGCATCGCGAGATGCAGATTTATTCCCTGCGATGTGCCAACTGGTTGCCACGGGTGTGCTTCTCAGTCCGCTTGGGCGCGGCCAAGATGTAAGGCGGGGTGGGCACATTGGGGGAAGCGTCCGCCGTTGCTAAACAATCCCACAGTGGTATGGCAGTCGGCGTCGGCGCATGGCTCTCCGCTGCTAGGTCGGGCGGGGCACACGACCGGGCAGCATCTTGCGTCCGGGATGGAAATCAAGCGGACATGGCGTTGGTACGGAGTTGGACAGGAGAGCCATCACGGCGGACGCAGGAGATCGACTCCGCCCTCCATGTGGGCCAGCCGCGCCTCTGGCAGAGTGTGCACACGGACTGGAGGTGCGACGTGCTTATCGCGTCGCGTGCGGGTGCCCAGGAACACGGGCGCACATGATGCAGTCCAGCCAGCCCGCGTTCTCCGAATTCGAGAATTCACTCCCGGCAGCCAGATGTGCACATCAGCGCGCCAAATGTGTCGCAAATCCGAGGTCCCGTAGAAGCCTTATATGTCCGCAAGTCGAGCCACCCCCCCTGTCCGTCTATCGACCCCTCGTCGTGTTGCCACCCATGGCCACCTTCCTCTCCGACGACAAGCGCTCCACGAGCACGCTCGACGAGAAGCTTGATGCCGAGAAGCAGGGTCCGTCTCCCATCCCTCCCTGCCCTCTCCATTCTACTCACCGTTCGCTCCAGCGCATGTCGTCCCCGCTATTGCGGAGTTCGACGACCCCAACCTCGACAAGGAGGCCGTCCTTCTCGGTACGCTCATCTTCACCTAACCTTCCGCAAAGCTCGCCTGACCCGTGCTGCAGAGGACGACTCTCCCTACCCCGAGGTGCGGTCCGCCGTCGCCAACACTGACGACCCCGATATGCCCGTGAGCACCTTCCGGGCCTGGGTGATTGGCCTCGCCTGGTCTATCCTCATCCCCGGCATGAACCAATTCTTCTACTTCCGTTATCCCTCGGTTACAGTCGGTGGCGTACGTATCCTTGCTATCGTTCTTACTGCGCATGAACAAGCGCTGACGGCAATAACTCCATTTGGGCTGGCCTACTACAGATCGTTGCGCAGCTGCTCGCCTTTCCCATTGGTCGCGCCTGGGCGCGGTTCATGCCCAATGTCAGAATTTTTGGGCTCCAAGTCAACCCTGGCCCCTTCAACGTCAAGGAGCATGTTCTCATCACCATCATGGCTACAGTCGGTTACCAGTCTGCTTATGCGGTGAGTCTTCCAAACGAACGCGATTCAGTTCCCCAGATTCACAATGGCGACAGACGGATATTATTGCCGTCCAGCGTGTGTACTACAACCAGGTCTACAACTTCGGCTACCAGTGGATGCTTGTCATGTCTACTCAACTTGTAAGCATACCGCTCGAGACTTGTTTCGCGGCGGGACTGACAAATATGCATAGATCGGTTTCTCCATCGGTGGTATCGCACGGCGTTTCTTGGTTGCGCCCCCGTCTATGATCTGGCCAGCAAATCTCGTCACCTGTGCTCTGTTCAACACCCTCCACTCTCAGCAGTACAGCGGTATGGGTAGCCGCGGCGGTATCTCCCGCGAGTGGTTCTTCACCTTCGCCTTCATTGGCTCATTCGCATGGTACTTCCTACCCGGTTATCTCTTCGGCGCCCTGAGCTTCTTCAACTGGGTCTGCTGGATCGTCCCCGACAACATTGTCGTCAACCAGCTGTTCGGGTACTACAACGGTCTCGGGATGTCGCTCATCACGTTCGACTGGTCCCAAATCGCGTACATCGGATCCCCGCTTGCATCGCCCTGGTGGGCGTCCGCCAACGTCGCCGGTGGCTTCGTGTTCTTCCTCTGGATCCTCACTCCGATTCTGTACTACACCAATACGTGGTACTCGAAGTTCATGCCCATCTCCTCCCGCGGCTCCTTCGACAACACGGGCGGGGCATACGACGTGTCGCGCATCCTTACCGCCGACTCGACGCTCGACCTGGCGAAGTACGAGGCATACTCGCCGCTTTTCCTGTCCACGACCTTCGCTCTCTCCTACGGTCTCTCGTTTGCAGGCATCACCGCCACGGTTGTGCACACTGCACTCTACTTCCGCAAGCAGATCTGGATCCAGGCCCGTCGCTCCCTCTCGGAGCAGCCCGACATCCACGCTCGCCTCATGTCGCGCTACCGCCAGGTGCCCGAGTGGTGGTACTCAATCATCTTCATCGTGATGTTCGTGTTCGCTGTCATCTGCATCGAGCTTCTGCACTCGCAGATGCCGGTGTGGTCCCTCGTTCTGGCTCTGATCATCGGTCTGTTCCCTTTCCCTTCTGCGCTGGGCAATCACTGACGACAACCTATCTGCAGCCTTCGTGTACACCGTACCTATTGGTATGATCCAGGCCATCACGAACCAGCAGATTGGTCTTAAGTGAGTCAACACATCTCTTGCGCTCTTCCAACGGGCGTTGACAATCGCCCCATAGCGTCATTACCGAGCTCGTTATCGGTTATGCCCTCCCCGGCCGCCCCATTGCGATGATGATGTTCAAGACCTGGGGCTACATCACCATGTACCAGGCGCTGCAGTTCACGTCCGACTTCAAGCTTGCGCACTACATGAAGATCCCGTAAGCAGCCCTGTTCTCTCTCTCTTGCGTCACGGTCGTTCACCACGCGTTCTGTCACGCAGTCCCCGCCCCCAGTTCGCTGCCCAGGTCATCGCGACCATCATCGCCGGTACCGTCCAGCTCGGCGTGCAGGCGTGGATGTTCACCAACATCGAGAACATGTGCGACCCCGAGCAGAAGAACGGCTTCACCTGCCCCGGCACGGAGGTGTTCGGGACGGCGTCCATCATCTGGGGTGTCATCGGCCCCCAGCGCCAGTTCTCCAAGGGCCAGGTCTACTACGGCCTTGTCTTCTTCTTCCTTGTTGGCGCTGTCACCCCGCTGATCAGCTACCTGGGCACGCGCCGCTGGCCGAACTCGTTCTTCAAGTACGTCAACTTCCCGGTCATCTTCTCCGGCGTCGGCTACATCCCGCCCGCGTCCGCCCTCAACTACGTCCCCTGGGCCATCGTCGGCTTCATCTTCAACTACGTCATCCGCCGCCGTCACTTCTCGTGGTGGACAAAGTACAACTGTGAGTTCGCCGGAGCTTCTCTGCCAGCCCAGCGTGAACGTGTGAGACTAACCGCGACCCCCCATAGACATCCTGTCCGCCGGCCTCGACTCGGGCGTCGCCATCTCTGTCATCTTCATCTTCTTCACGCTCCAGTACCCGAGAAACGGCACGATCGGCAAAAACACGATCATGACTTGGTGGGGCAACACCGTCAGCGCGAACACCGCTGACGGCCTCGGCACGCCCCTCCTCCCCATCCCCGACAAGGGCTACTTCGGGCCGGACTCGTGGTAAACGCGGGCGCGCCGCCCTTCGCCCCCTTTTACTTGGTGGTCAGCGCGTGTAGCGTCATGTAGTAGTGTGTGTCTTTTGTGTCTCACGGTTCCCCAGACTGTTGTACTTTAATGATTAATGCATCTCGCACGTCTGAAAACCATCGAGTCCCGGATGCGACGTCTGAATGTTCAACATCAATGCTCCGAGGTCTCTTTTCTTTCCCACAACGTCGCTGATATTCGGGTGCTGTGGTGTTTATGCGGACCTAGAAGGCTCGACGCAATGTGTGCAATACCACGCGACAAGTATGGGAAGTCTTGCTCCGTGCGGAGATCTATTCACGTCCTGACATAATGTATAATTACCGTGGATGGCGCGATCGACCGAAAGGAACAGCGTTAGGTCCGGTGTAGAACATATGTAGATCATTCGAGAGGGTAGACGATGACGGAGAAAAGACGGCACAACATGACAGGAAACATACGTATATCGCGGAGGCACGCGGCGGTCGCGTGCGCCGATCCAAGGGAATCGCAGGACGCGGGGACACGGGGAGTGAGCAGGTAAAGAGGCCGTGGGACGCAGAGAAGGAGGAACCGGGGCACGGAACGGAATGAACGAGTAAGTTAGCCGGGCCCTGGGCGGGCTCCGTGGTATCGTCGTGAAGGAACGGGAGTGATACTATGTGACAGTAGCAAGAAAAAGTATTGGATGATCGAGGAGGGAACGGGGATGTTGAAAGAACCAGACCACGAGATAGACGGAGCAGGTAGCGGTAGCAGCGGGCGCGCGTCGGGCACGCATCGGTGTGCCGGGCGCACGGGCGCACGGCGGTGGCGAGGACGAGGGGGACCACGTTCATAGGTGCTGAATACGATGTTTCAGAGAGAGCCCAAGGAGGCGAAACGGAAGGGGGAGCAAGGCCGCAAGATGCGAACGCGCGACGGAGAAACCGTCCCGGGGAAGCTTCGAACTAAGCTTCCTCTTCCTCCGGTTCCTCCATCACGTTGTAAAGGGGTGCGCCATGGACGTAGGTGGAAGGGACTTCAATCTGAACATCTTCTTCGCTCACCTTGTCGTCTACGGGCTCGGGCTCCACGATCTCCGGGATGTCGGCGGCGGTAGGCGTCGGGATGGACGGGAGAGGGGAGGTAGATCGCTCTTTCCCGTTCTGACGCGCAGTCTGGAGGGAAGCCTGGCGGACGGGAAGGCGGGATGATGGAATAGGGCTAGACGAGTTCGCGCTGCGCTCACGCTCACGGTACATCTCGATCAAGGTTGCAGTCTTGCTCGCCGAGCTTTTCGGCGGAGGGGCAGGTGTATCGTCGCCCTTATTGGGAGGGACGGTGGGGAGCTGTCTGTTGGAGGGCGACTTGCTGACGTCTCGTGGGATAGATTGCGACCCAATGTGGATTGGTTCCGGGTCTGACTCGTACTCTGAAGCAGTAGAAATCCTGTTCAGAGCATGGTTGTCGGAGATGGTCAAATTGCGGGGGGACGTCTTGACGGCGGCAGCGGAATACGGATTCTCGGTCGAGGTGTCGCTCTCGTACGAGGGGCGCTCGAAGCGATCACGCGGGTCGTCTGCAACAGTAGGTGGCCGGCGTTCTGGATGGAGATCGAAGTACCCCATGCGCTTTCTAGGTGTAGTTCGTAGGGACTCCTCGTCCTCGTCATCACCATGCTGGTCGGAGCTCGGTGGAGGGTGCTCCAGTACAGAGTCCTGGAGCGTCGACGTATCGCCCTCGCCGTTAGCCCCCCCGACCGCCTCCATACCGTCATCGTCGTCATCCGAGAAGTGGCCGCGTACGGCAGCAAGCACCTCGGACACTTCCTGACTGGCGAGCTCCGGATCCGACCGACCACCCTTCAGGGCATTCCGCATCTGAGCATCCTGCCCCCCCATCCTGCGGCTGCTTGTCGCCACGAGGATGTCGACCCATGCATCGTCCTTTGACCGCCGGCGGTTATGCTTCTTCCTCCCGAGCTCGTCCTCGTCGAAGCTTGCGAGTCGAGTATCGAACTCGACCGGGTCATACTCAGTCGGTGCGAGACCAGCTCGCCGCGGCGGTGCAGGACTCGTTGGTAGACCCGTTGGCAACCGGAACCGAGAGCTCTTCTTGAAAAGCGGGGACCCTCCGTCTTGAGGACTCGAGGGTAGTCGTGGGCTCGGCGTGGGGGAGTCGTTTCGCGTGGGCGTAAGAAATTGTGGGCTGGCGATGGGGATCGGGGTGACGGAACGAGCAGAGCTGGTGGCTTTCGCGAGTGGGTTCCCAATCTCGTGTCCAGGAGTGGCGATGGTGCTGGGGGATGTAAGCACCGGAGCCGCCCGCGCGCCCTCCTGGCTACGATTTAAAGAGATGACCTTTGTAGCACTCCCGTTGGAGCGCAAGAGGCCTTCAAACTCGACTTCGCGATAGCTTGGGCTGTGGGGCACGTGTCCCACTACATACGGGCGGCCATTCAGGGTCGGGGCAGGCTTCCACTGTTTTGACTTCGCAGTTCCAGAAAAAAGAGACGGTAGCCGACGACGGTTCTGGCCGGACGAGGCGAGCTGTTGACGGTACTCGGCTGGGACGAACTCTTCGAACAAAATGAGTGTGGTGGAACTACGGGGATCCGCAGTTCCGGAAACCGTAGTTCGCGCCATCGGGAGGGACTTGAATTCAATCTTGAGGATGGCAAGAAGATGATTAAACTATACGTGATATTTTAGGACTGCCAGCAACTCACCAGCGCCCAGTTGCACTCTCGGTCTGTCTCCTCATGTCGATCGTCGTCCATCCACCCCCCACCGTAGATCAGATCGCAGAAGACGTCCACAAAGGCCTCCTCGATCACCTCCTCGCCGCCAAGAACGGGCTCGGTGTCCCAGCCGAATGGAGGCAATGCCTTCTGCGTCTTCTTCAGCTTTCGATGCATCTCTGCCGACTGTGACGGCCACGAGTTGATTTGATTTGCTACCGGCGCACTAAACTGCAGCGTCGCGCTGAGATGTGCGTCCGTCCGGGAGAAACCAGAGGACGAGAAGTCCTGCCATGTCAGGGTTGCGCGTTTAGCGGCGCGAGCCTGTGGTCGCGCAGAAAGATATTGATCAGAATCTACATGTTGAGGCGGTGATGGATATGAGGAACGTCTGGACCCACCGCTCGAGCGCCCTCCGTAAGGTCGAACTGTAGCTTCTTCTCCGCTACCACACTGCCAAAGCCCATCGCCTCAAACTCGCCCCATCGGAGGTCAGTCAAGCTCCGGAAGCGGTCTTCACCACCGATCAGGCCATGTTCCTTCTCGTCGAACAGTGTCGAACCAACAGAAGATGCGGATGATATTGATGATGTCAACGACGGCGGCGGCGACGACGCACCAGGTGCCATGCCCGTGTCGGGGTGGAACGTTGGAGGCATGTCCATCCGTTTCTTGTACGCATCAGAGTACCGTGGCGCAAGTTTGAGCGTCGGCGGCGAGATGCGTTCCCACTCGCGGGAACCTGCGAACGCACGCTCGCCCGCATTCGAAACGGCGCCTCGAGGCCGCTGCGCCCAGCCCGCTGCGGTCTTCACCAGATCGGGCGAGTACATGCGCACATTCCGCCGCACGCTAACGATGCGCACAGTCCGGGCGCCCCGTCGCGGCTGTGGCCGGTCGTGCTTGCCCATCGTCGGCAGCATCGCCGGGTAGCCCTGTATCCATGCCTTGAGACGGGTGGGAACTCCAAGTGCCGGTGTCGATGCGCTCGCTTTGGTGTCTTGCCACCGTATGAAGGCGAGAATCAAGTGCTCGGTCGCGGTCGCTGCGCGGAGATAGTGCATGTATGCATGGTGGAAGTTGAGCGTCGATGGCCCAAGGCCAAACAGCAAAGGCCCGAAGAGCGGAGACAGGGTGGGAGGGGTATGCCCCGAAGATGCGGAGTGGGCTGTGAAACGCGCAAGAAGAGAAAACAGACCGACCAGGATCGAGCGCATGAGCGGGTCCAAGGGGTCCAAGAATGCAGAAAAGTGAAGTCCGGGGTAGTTCAGCACTGCCGGAGAGTTAGATGACGACTACGAGTGAGGAGCCAGCGAGACGCACCGGCTTCAGAGTCCCGCCACTCTGCGTAGGCGTCGTACGAAACCAGCCCGCGAACCTGGTGCACACCAACCCATCGCACCACCCTCGCCAATCCCCACCGCAGAGTCATGCCCAATTCGTGCGGGCCTGCCAGACGAGCCTCCTGCCGCCATTGTCTGTCTACCTCCGGCGAGGCCTTCGCACATGTGTTGAGGAACGTTTGAATGAGTCGTTTCACTGACGAAGCCGAGACGTCGAGTGCGAGAGTCGAGAAGATGAAGGGGGTCGTCAATCCGCGCGTGCCCAGCTCCTCGCCCACCACGTCAACGAGCCGTGCGACCTCCTCGGGTCCCAAAATTACGTGCCGTGCGTACGATAGGTAGCCATAGTCGTGCGGGGGCGGCTGCTCCTGCAGGACGGGACTGTCGACGGACTCGTACCGCGGTCGCTCGAGGCTCAGGGGTAGGAAGGTGCCATCAGGGGGCCCACAGTCCTGCTGCTCGTCATCAGCGGCGGGAACCCGTGCCTTCGAGGAGCCCTTGCCGCCGTCCTTTTTGCCCGCCTTCTTCGCGGTGACGGACTGTTGCTGGGCAGCGTTTCGAGCAGAGCCTCTACTGCTGATGCGGCCGAACTCGTCCTGTGCGGGGAGGTGGTCGAAGGCAGACTTCTTTGTCGGGGTCGATGTGGTCCGTGCACGAGAGAACAGGCTCGGCATTAAGGTTGAAGAGAGCGACGGGGAGGCAGGGGGTGCTGAGCACGACGAGGACGACGATGATGGTGGGAGCGGAAAGGGGAAATTGATGGGGCAAGCGAGCCACGCGCGCGGCAATATTCTATCGTTGTCGTCGTCGTCAACGACCCTCAGGAGCCAAAGCCTCAAACGTCTCTTCCCTTCAGACGCCTGCGGAACAAAGGCGGAATTCTACCATTCATGCTCGACGTCAACCGCAAAATGCAGAACACAAGCAATGTCATTCAGAGCGAGCACGGAAGCCACAGGACAGATCCAGTGCACAGAGTTTCAGCCCAGATAACTATGTAGCATACACATTCAAGTCCGATATCAGAGGTATATTGTTGCGAACAGCCGTGTCATGGTCTAGACGCTGCATCTCGGATCATATTCACACCGCAAACTGCCTACTTCTGCTCAGTGACCGGAGGAGGGCCAGGGGGCGGGAAATACTGCGGCGGGCCTCCCTGGAGTGGGGGCGGACCCATAGGTGGAGCGTAAACACCTTGATTGGGCGGCGAGCCCGGGGGAGACGCGTAACTCTGCTGCGCTGGGGGAGCACCAGGAGGGGGGGCATACTGTGGCAGATTCCCTGGGGGTGGATTAGGCTGGGAAGCAGAAGTCAGTGTTCATCCGCAACAGCTCATCATGGCATCTGCACTCACCGAAGCATAGGGGCTCTGTCCAGTGTACGTGTTGGGAGGGTATTGAGGGGCGTACCCCAGGCTGGAAGGCTCGTATCCCTGAGCGGGATAGTAGTAGCCTGGAGGGGCTTGCCCAGGTGCACCTGGCCCAGAAGGAGGGATCGTCCCGACATAAGTGAGGTTTGATTGCTGTGTGGCCCGTGAGCGCGAGCGCATCCTAGCGAGGCCCGCGGCGAAGACAAGGATAGCAAAGACTGGCATTGGCGAAGTGAGCTAGTGAGCTGGGGTATGCATATGATGGAACACAAGGATGACCTACAGATCGATACGCCGAGTGCTATACGCGCACCAGTGGACAATGTGCAATGCCTCTGATCGAACCTGGGAAGAAAAATATATCAGCATGGTTAGATTGGGGCTGTTAAGAACGCCATGACAAGTTTGAGGGAAATGAATGCCCCAACTCTTCTAAAACAATGGGAGACAGAAACGCCTCGCCTGAGGCGGTCTCATCATCAGCTAGCATAGGGCAGGCATTGTGGTAGGATTGTTGGGTCAATCAGTGGCGCAGTCAAACACACAACCTCTAATGACACGAAGGACAGAGCGGGCACCTGGAGCCCGGGGAGTGTGTGAGATAGTCTCGGAAGCGTCCAACAGTCTGTCAAGACGACAGAAGCAGGGTGTCCCCCAGTCTATGATGACAGTCTGAGCCTGCAAGCTGATGGCCGTCCCCTTATTTCAAGCTATGTGCTCGCGTCGAACCGTGCAAGGGCAATGATAAATGGTAAATGTCGGAGACCATGATACGTACCGGTCAAAGTAGCAGTACGCCCGGGCTCCCGGAAGCACAGAGATTCCATATACTATCGTTGCCAAGAACGTAAGCGCCTGACGGTGACCTGGTAAAAATTGAATGAGTTTCATCCGCCTCCGGCGATGAGAAGCATCGGCGAGCCGACCTACCCGACATCGTGGTGAGAGAAAGAGATGTTGGCGCGGAGAAGGAGCGCGTCGAGTTTAAGTACTTGAATGGCGTGAGTGTGACTCGCGAGAGCCGTGAGCCTTGAGGGCAGTGCGGGTCGCAGACTCGGGGTCGCGGCGTGGGAGCACCGCTTTATATAAGGAGCCAAGCCGACCCAGTTCACGACTTGGCGGCGATCAGAGGGGCTATCTTCAACATGTATGGCAGATGCGCGGTGCTACTATAAATTTGATCAATGGCAAGTCGCTAGCTGATGGATGGTTATATGTCTCACTGACTTCACTAGATCACGGTCTGCACCCACCCGCGAAGGCCATAGTGTATGCCCAGGGCCTTAACGCTGTTGCTCCGTACCGGATGCCCCGGACGACGTACACGCTTGCAAGTACTCAATGGCGTACATCATGACGTGCTCTGTTTGTGCTGAGCGGCAGCCATGGCCGAACTTGTGCCGTGTGCAACGCGGTGGTTACACGAAGGTAAACAGGCTCCGATGCGGCAAGAGATATACCAGGATCTTTGAAGCTGCGCTCGCGGCGGCTAGGTCAGGTTCTTATCCAAGATACGGATAGAATGCAGGAACTGACCGAACTGATTGTGAGGCGCATCCATGGCCCAAAGTGAAGGTACTGAATGTAACCGGTGCCACATATCTATGTGCCTGCCCGGCCCTCGTCAATGATGCCGCTACTCTTACTACTACCACCAGATTCTGTGCACCCGCACAGAAGGGAACTTTGACACAACTCTACTAGAGGATGAGAGGTACGCTCATAATACTGTAAACTTCACTCATCACGCTGCTCGTTCTAAGAAGCTCACTGTGATTGACCGCAAGTTTGAGCCGCCCTCAACTCTTCTTTCCAGTCCGTTGCTGTTCGTGCTGAACTCGAACGACAGGTTCGAACATGGCGTCTTGCGGGCATGCTATTGTTGATCCTCATTCCATCCGCAACAGCCGCCCATTGGCGGTCATCCGTTACGGTGTTGTGGCTTGTATATACGCCGTGTCGTAGGGCTGTTACGTCGCGGATGACCCGTATACTGGTGAGGACGTCCTTCCCATGCCTATAGTAAACACCGTATACTCACGAGAGCCGGCCAAAACCCAGGATCTTGTGTGTGCGTGCTTTCCATAATCCTGCCTATGGATCTCACGCTGCTGCAAGCTCCCTACTCTTTGGCTCCTGACAAGCGCACATAGGTCGTTGAAGTTTGACTGTATACGAACGCCTCAGCGCTACCCCGCGACCTGGTGCTGGATTTTGACTTGACCTAGGCTTTGTTGGCGTATCGAGACCCTCGTGTCTGTGTATGTCTCTTATTATCATTCCTTGCGCCTCGATTCTCCGCATTACGACGAGCTGTATAGCTTACCTGCACGTTTATCTAGCAACAGGCGACGCGTTGTTCAACTTGGAGAGCTCAGCGTTTACTTAGAAGGGAACTCCTTCTACCCTACGAATGCCGTTGAATGCCCAAGCTCGCGGCAGCAATTACACATCCCTGGGTCTCGGCCGCCTTGCGAACAAGCGTGAGTAGACTTCCCTTGACTCTGGTGGGCTGGTGGGCTCCGTTCTCAAGACCGCTCTCAGCGTGCCGCTCTCGACGATCGGGAGCACCCAGAGCCTAGACAGGGCCGCCGCGTCTGTCACGACGCCCGTGACCGCGTACCTGGCGATGGCCCTCTCCGAGTGGACTCAGTCTTTGCATCCTTTCCGCGCCATCGCCCTGGCATCGCCCCTCCGCCGCTCTCCCGCCTCCACCTTATCGATGGGGCTTGCCCGCGCGCGCACTACAAATTCCAGCGATGCCGGACCGTCGCGCGCCCTTCGCGAAGGGGTCCGCTGCCGAACGGAACGTCGACGCTAAACCTAATGGCAGCGATATGACTGCAGGCGCGCCCCCAGGAAGTGTTCTATCGACGCGCCTGCTCGGCCACGCGCTGCGCATTGGCTCCTGCCGTGCGCCACGGTGTGCCCGCCGTCGAGCCTCCACTCACCGCTGGGTAGTCTCCAACCGTTTTTGGCGATGGCGACATCACCTGCTGCGCAGATGCGGTGCAGCTCGATCTCACCTGAGCGACCGCACTCCAATCCTCTCTGCATGCTCTCGGAACCTCACCTCCCGCCGCGGGAGGCGTAACGCCCGGAGACCGTGCCGTGCGTTCTGATTGGCCTCCGACAGACCAGTCTGGCAGGCCTGAGCGTCCCATCTCGTAACCTGTAAGCATCCTCTCCTCAACCCTCGCGGCTGCAACTCGCCCCCGTCGGCAACTTCTCTAGATCGACAGCAATGGCCATGCCGCGCGTCATTTTGGCTGTCTTTGCCTCCGTCGGAGCGCACCTCTCCTGAGTTCGATTCCACTCTCTGATCGTCGAGCCCGCCCGCGCATGGTGCAAAGACTCGGGGCGGGCGAATCAGACGTGCACGAGGGCACAATGCAAGCTATCTCTGAGACCAGGAGAAGCCCAACCGCCGGCCGAGGCCTGGGTCCGCGCACTTCGAGGACATCCGGCGCACGTTGTGGGAATCGTGTGTTTCTGCGGCTTCTATATGGCTCACCTCTGCGCACCGATCCAGGTCGCAATACCACGCCATGGCAGGTCTGGACTCCCTGCGCACGCGTTGGGCGCATATGCGAGTAAGTGCCGTACACCACCGCCGTTTGTATGGTGCTCATTTAGCCGTGTTCCCTTGATACAGTGGGACCCGGCCGAACCCCTTCCTGTCGTTCTGCCTTCCCGGACATCCTATCTCTGAACCCGTGGCCCCGCCGTAGCAACACCCAGCGTCACCGAGGGCTCTTCTCGCGGTATTGCACCGCCTCATCTTGCCGCGGGGATCCAACTGCTCGCGTTTCCGGAAAGAAGCTGCGCGGCACATGTCCTGCCGATAGAACTCCTTTCCGTCCCATGGTGCCGTCTAGCGCATTCGAGGATTCCGGGACGAGCAGCTTGCGGACTCTCAGGGCGCCCATAATATCCGCGGCGCGAACGGGGTGCGCGTGCTACCGCATAGCAAATGGGAAACTGTCTCTGCCACGCACATACGCCCGGCCAATGTGGCCGAGGAGTGCCTTGCGAGTGGATGGCATCAACCGGTGAATTCCTTCGCGTCGCACTCCCCACATGAGACATCACAACACAAACCGCGCGGCCAATGCGCTTGCTGCCTCCTGCGACAACACCTCCGAGATGGGCGGAGCCAGATCCCGACAGTGTTTTACGCCCTCTGGGTGGATTGTCGGGAGCAGGACCGGGTCCGTCGTGCATGACATCAACACGTGGGTATTGTCTCCCGAATTTTGTCTCTTGTGGCATCCGCGACAAAGGTCTAGAGCGAGGGCTGTAATTGCGAAGGCACCCCCGTTCCACGGCGGGTCCAGTCGTCGCTCTTCCCCCGGACGGGGAGGTGCTATACTGGTAGAATGTGCCGAACTCGCGATGTTGCGGTCGGCTCGCATTGGTACAGCACGGCGTCTCATATTTGTATATAAGACGGCTCAAGTACTAGGGAATAGGATCGTCGTCCGCCATCTCTCGATACCCAGACCCTCTCCAGCCAGAGCTTGCCGCGTCCAAGTACTACTACACCCGACACCCAAACGGTAATAGCACGTGGTGAGTCGCGCGGGCGCTTCCCCACGCGAGCCACTTTTTCTAAGTCCACCACTTCCTCCTCCCCCACTCTCGACCCGCATCCACCATGGCCTCCTTCCTCCGCCGTTTCGCCACGTCGGCATCGGCCGCGTCCAGCCCAATGTAAGTGCCAGTCTAACATGCTCCCCACATGACACGTCACAAACCGCTTCGCCGTCGGCGCCGCTGGCACGTCCAGGTCGAAAGTCTTCGTGAGTGCACCCGTCCCCCGCCGCTCACAGTACCGCTCACACACACACCTCGCCGTGCGCAGTTTGACGTCGCCATCGATCATAAGCCGTCCGGGCGGATCGTGTTCAAGCTCTACGACGACATCGTGCCCCGGACCACGAGGAACTTCCGCGAGCTCGCGACCGGCCAGCACGGGTTCGGCTACACCGGCAGCCAGTTCCACCGCATAATCCCGAACGTGAGTGCACGCGCGACCGCTGTGTATGGAGGAGGAGGAGGGAGGAGGTCTGGTCGTGGACGCTCATGACACCTCCGTGCAGTTCATGCTCCAGGGCGGCGAC
Source organism: Trametes gibbosa (assembly GCA_022606055.1). Taxonomy (NCBI): domain Eukaryota; kingdom Fungi; phylum Basidiomycota; class Agaricomycetes; order Polyporales; family Polyporaceae; genus Trametes; species Trametes gibbosa. Next base: position 40,474 of record JABYQJ010000038.1, on the reverse strand, counting down.
TTCACGCGCCACAACGGAACGGGCGGCAAGTCGATCTACGGCGAGAAGTTCGCGGGTAAGCTGCTGTCGCGCGGCGGATCCTCCTCCTCTTCGATGCCCCTCTGAACGCCTCGCAGACGAGAACTTCAAGCTGCGGCACAGCAAGCCCGGCCTGCTCTCCATGGCGAACGCAGGCCCGAACACGAACGGCTCCCAGGTATGGCGCTCCCTCCCCACCTGCTTTGCGCGCGCCCCCTTGCACACCCGCTGACAGCGACCTTTGAACCGTGTGCCGTCTGCACACGTCCTGTAGTTTTTCATCACCACCGTCGTGACCTCCTGGCTGGACGGCAAACACGTCGTGTTCGGGGAAGTGGTCGAGGGCATGGACGTCGTGCAGGCTATCGAGGCGGTCGGCTCCGAGTCGGGCCGCCCCAAGTCCAGGGTCACGATCGTCACGTCCGGCGAGATCTGAGCGCGGGGCGCGCGCGGCACTGGCGCGGGCAGGCGCGGGAGACGGCTGGCGGAGGACGTAGATGTATCGGACATGGACACTCGGGGTGACACGGACCACGGTCGGCTCGACCGGCTCACAAAAGCGTTGCGGTCCGTGCGTGGCGGGGGCAGCTTTGCGATAGACAGTGCGGTACATTTTACTACTCTCTCTCTCTCTCCCCGCTGGGGTAGCATGGCGGTGTGCATCGAACGCTTGCTCGTACGCGTATTTGTCAATCATCACCACGCGTTGCCAGAGCAAATGCGTTGACTTGGGCGCAAACCGCTCGCGCAGAACGCGGGTGAGGGTCTTGACATGAGAGTACTAAGTGCATGCATCGCAGACACCGTTGCGAACGAACCAACTCCCGTTACATTACGCCGGGGAGCGCGGACTACTATCATACAGCAATTGCTCACAATACAGCAAACCGGGGAGCACGGGCCAAAGTACAGGCACGAGACCAAGCACGAGCACAAGCACGAGAGCAAAAAAAAACTAGCAGCACGGTATACGCGGTGCGCCCCAGTCAGAGCGGCACCAGCCGAGCGACGCGCGACCTCACCACACCAACGGCCTGTGCAGGATCAGACGAGTCCCAGAGATCCGTCGCTCGTCAGCACGCAGGTACAGGTACGAGGGGAAAGAGGAGTGGGAGAGGACGCACCCGAACGTCTGCCCGGGGGGCATGACGGAGAGCGGCGTGCCCGCGCCCTGCGGCCCGAAGTCGGCGGTGTTCGTCGAGACGGTGTTCCCCCACCATTTGAGGATGTTGTTCTGCCCGATCGTGCCGTTCTTCGGGTACTGGAGCGCGAAGTAGACGACGATGATCGAGACGGCGACGCCCGAGTCGAGGCCGGCGGACAGAATGTCTGATGGGAGCGTGTGAGCAATTTCATCATACGGGAGTGTGGGAACGTTGCAGGACGACGCCGCTGCGACCCATGGGGGGCGGGGCAGGGGGGGCAGATACTCACAGTTGTACTTTGTCCACCAGGAGAAATGACGGCGGCGGATGACGTAGTTGAAGATGAAGCCGACGATGGCCCAGGGGACGTAGTTGAGGGCGGACGCGGGCGGGATGTAGCTCGTGCCGTTGAAGATGACCGGGAAGTTTACGTAGCGGAGGATCGAGTTCGGCCAGCGCAGCGCGACGAGGTACGCCAGGAGCGGGCACACCGCGCCCACGAGGAAGAAGAAGAGCAGGCCGTAGTAGATTTGGCCTTGCGAGAATTGGCGTTGCGGGCCGATGACGCCCCAGATGATCGACGCCGTCCCGAACACCTCCGTCGAGGGGCAGATGAACCCGTCTGGCTGGGCAGGGTCGCACATGCCTTTGATGTTCGTGAACATCCACGCTTGCACACCAAGCTGCACCGTGCCAGCGATGACGGCCGCGAGGACCTGCGCCCAGAACATGACGCGGGGGCTAGGGAGGGGAGGGGTAAGCGCGGTGGGGGAATTGATAGGTAGGTGAGCGCGTACGGGATCTTCATGTAGTGTCCGAGCTTGAAGTCGGATGTGAACTGCAGGGCCTGCGCCATGGTGATATATCCGTAGGTCTTGAACATCATCATCGCGACGGGCTTGCCAGGGAGCGCGTAGCCGATAATGAGCTCGGTGATGACGCTATAACATCATGAGCAAGCAACACTCGGGCCAATACAGATTCGCGTACTTCAAGCCGACTTGCTGGTTGGTGATAGCTTGGATCATGCCGACCGGGATAGTGTATACGAAGGCTATAACGTTTCTGAGCCACGGGAGGACTGACTTGCAGGGCGAAAGTAACCTACCGATAATCAAGGCCAGCACAAGCGCCCACACCGGCATCTGGGTATTCCAAACCTCGATAGAGATCACACTGAAGACGAACATGACCACTAGATGGCGGTCAGAGCAGGGGATGATAAGCGTCGCAAGGAAGGCCGCTCACCGAAAATAATCGAGTACCACCACTCTGGCACCTGCGGGTACTTTGACATGAGTCGCGCATGCACGTCCGGCTGCTCCGAGAGCGAGCGGCGGCTCTGGATCCAGATCTGCTTGCGGAAGAACAGTATGGTGTGCATGATCGTCGCCGTGATGGAGGCAAACGAGAGCCCGTACGTCATCGCGAACGTCGTCGAGAGGAACAGAGGCGAGTACTGCTCGTACAACCGGATGTCGAGCGTGGACTCGGGCGTGAGGATGCGCGTCACGTCATACTGGTTGCCTGTGTTGTCGTAGGACGTGCGGGTGGAGATGGGCATGAACTTTGAGTACCACGTATTGGTGTAGTACAAGATCGGGGTGAGGATCCAGAAGAAGAACACGAAACCGACCGCGACATTTGCGGACGCCCACCAGGGCGAGGCGAGCGGGGACCCGATATATGTGATCTGCGACCAGTCGAACGTGATGAGCGACATCCCGAGACCATTGTAGTACCCGAACAGCTGGTTGACGACGATGTTCTTCGGGGCGATCCAGCAGACCCACGTGAAGTAGCTGAGCGCCTGGAAGATGTATCCCGGGAAGAAGTACCAGAAGAAGGACCCCAGGAAGACATAGAGGAAGAACCACTCGCGGGAGATACCGCCGCGGTTACCTATGCCGGCATAGTGCTGCGAGTGCAGGGTGTTGAACAGCGCGCAGGTGACGAGATTCGTTGGCCAGATCATGGACGGGGGCGCCACGAGGAACCGACGCGCGATGCCACCAATTGAGAAGCCGATCTGGATAGGAATGTCAGACGCGCATGCCACGACCTGAAACGATCCGGCTCACCAGCTGTGTAGACATCACCACCATCCACTGGTACGAAAAGTTGTATATCTGATTGTAGTACACGCGTTGTACCGCAACGATGTCCGTCTGCGCCCGACGTCAGTGGGTGACGAGAGCGTTGTGAACGGGTGTACGTACAGCGTAGGCAGACTGATATCCAACGTTGGCCATGATGGTGACCAGGACATGCTCTTTCACGGTGAAGGGCCCGGGGTTGATCGAGACGCCGAAGACTTTCACGTTGGGCAATGCGTATGCCCAGAGGCGACCGAGCGGGTAGGAGAGCAGCTGGGCGACAATCTGGAGGTCGAGCAGGGCTCATCAGACGGTGGCGTGCGGGGAGGCAAAGCGCGGGCGTCCCGAGGCTTACCCCAGTGACCGTGACAGACGGATAGCGGAAGAAGAAGAACTGGTTCATGCCGGGGAGGATGATGGACCAGATGATGCCGATGACCCAGGCGCGCAGGGTGTTGACAGGCATGTCTGGGTCGTCCGTGTTGGCGACCGCGGAGCGCACCTCGGGGTACGGCGAGTCGTCGTCTGCGGGTGGAGGTGATCAGCATGCGGCCAGGTTCAAGGTATGAACAGACATACCGAGCAAGACGGCATCCGGATCGATGTTGGGATCATCGAAGCCCGGCTCAAAGGGCACCACGATGTGGTGGTCAACTGTGGGGCAGGTTGGGGTGGTCAGGTTGGCAAAAAGACAGCAGACAGGCGTGCTCACGGATCTTCTCCTCCCCAGCAAGCTTCTCCTCGAGCGAGCCTGCCGACTGTCTGTCCTCGGCGGCGTAAGTAGCGGGCGGCATGATGGATGCCAAAAGCTGGGGGATCACGGACGCGATGAGCGGGGTGCGGCGCGAGCTATATAACTTCTGCAGGGGTAGGCAGCGCCGAGGGGGCTGGGTGTCATGAAGAGGATCACTCCCGCTTCGCCGTTCCTGCACACTATCTCCCCTCCTCTGGCATGAGATCGGGCGCCAGAAGCGGAGGGACCATGTGCAGACTGCCCCAGCGCACTCCCCGTGCGGCGTTTGCGCTGCCAAAATAGCATCCATCTCGGGACATCTGCGCCGGCACCTGCATGGCTGCGAAGGTCCCGGTCAGGGAAGCTGCACCACGTCGTGGTCCACACACCCACCCCAGCCATCGAATGCAGAACCGCGTTCCGTGCACACATCGACCCTCACGCGCCCGCGGACGGCAAAGGGCGCGTGCAGACGGTCGAGCTCGCCGCTCGCTGCGTGCTGCTCGCGTCCGCCGCGCTCGCCGGCCCCAGCCGGGACCAGCGAGCGCGAACTCCGTGGTTCTCGCGGCATCCGCCTCTGTCTCCCTTCCCCGGGGTCTTTCCATGGGCTCTGCCCAAGATTGTGCAGCGCGCAGGCAGTAGAAGTCGGGTTCTATACTTGCCTGCAGGTAGCCTGGGCCTATCTTCGGCGCATACGCCGCTTGATACGCTTCTTCTTCCTCCATTCAGAACCGCAAAAATGATGGTCACCCGAGCACAACGCTGGTGTTGAGCGCGGAGGCCGCGCCTACCCTGCGCGGGTGTATGTCTGTGGACACGGTCAGTCGTGCGAGGGGATCACGATGGGACAGACATTCCGTGGTTTTGAAAGCGCGCAAGCCCACATCAATTGTGGCTCAGGCACGCCTCCGTGGACTGTGCCTCGGCCCTCCGGCATGCCCTGTATGGCTAATGCATTGTCGACGTCCGCCGTTAGCAGAGAAGGGCTTGGACGATCCGTCGTGCCTGGGCAGGGACGGTAGGTCAAGCCCACTTGGGAGGAAGCGATCAACGAGATGCACCGACTCAGTCGACGTTCTGGATCTAGGAGGGTGCTTCGACTCCTGCCGAGTGTTATGTATGCGTACCTGTTAACCAGTGTTGACGCAGGCAGAGAGAAAGTCTGTATGATGAATCACGAGCTGATGGCCTTGGCGCGGAGACGTCGTCTTCGGCGCCGGCAGACTAGCACTGTACGGCGCAGAATCATGAATTGCTTTTGACATGATGCTCGGAACTTTGCTTGAGAGTGTGCGATAGACTGTGCAGTGCGATAGCTGGCGTGAGTGACATCGCCACTAGATATGCCATAAAGGGAGGCCCACCAGCGTCGGTATTGGGCTCGGCGGTGCATCCTGGCTTTCTTAGTCGCATACGTTATCAGCGCAACAATATGTATCGCCGGCGTCATCGCGCCGGACCACATGGTGTCCCCCGTCTGGCTGTCACTGTGTAGAAATTTGAGTACAGCTTGAAACGCGTTTGGATGCATTTGAAAGTGGGGATGACGAGACTATCTCAAGCTCCGTTCGTATTTGGCATTTTGGCCCCTCTAGGATGGCGCTCGAGCCCGGCCGAATGCAAACGCAGGACCTCGCTGTGGCCCCGCCTTGGAGCTTGTAGCCTCGGGACCCACGCCGCACCCAGCTCCGACGTCGGACCGCCACAGTATTGCGTCGATGGTCGATAGCGTCATGTGTGTAGAAGGAGCAACTTCAAAATAGACATAAAGCAGCCATCACGGCGCCGCATCGCATGGTACCCTGTGAGCCCGAGGGTCGGTGGGCCGGACGACAACGTGACACGGGGCGCCGTAGCAAACGCGCTATGTTGTTGATTGAGCGACGAATATCGGAGGAAGTGTAAGCATCATCAAGTGGGCTGCGGAACGAATTGGTTGAACGGGGTCAGAGGTTGGCTGTCCCAGAGCGGATAGATGGAACACAGCGTTGACGAGACTCGAAGGCGGGAGCATCGTCAACAGCGGCAGGTATGGAGACAATGCGCAATAACGGTAATTCAGTCTTTGGTCTTCCCAATGTAACGGGCGGAATTCTGCAAGTATCAGAGCGGCAAATTGTTCCTGAAAAATCGCGATAATAAGCGTGGGTGAGAACAGACCATCTATGTGGCGGAGAATGCCTTGATCATCTCGGCTTCCTAGTTATGGACTCTGAGGAGATAACACAACGCGCATCTCTCTGCGGTTCCCTTCCGGAACAGGCTTGGAACAGCGCCTGCCCCAGACTCCTACCGGCAGCGCTGGTTCCTGTTCATAAACCGATTTAGTAAAGTTATTGACCGATTTAAATAGCAGCTTGGTATGGCGCGTTGCACTTTGTAGTCAATGCTCCAAGCCTGCCTCTGCTGAAACCAGATCTGGTCAAGTTCCTACCCCATGCGGGGCCAGAACCCAGAGCAACTGCGCACTGTGCTACCAGGATTGAACCTCTTGTGGTAAGCGATTAATCCTACTTCATCACCGAAAACGAGGCCTATAGATGGTCCTGTATAAAGCATCAATTAACTCTGACGGTAAGGGCTCCTCTAGCTATGCGCCTGGCTCCAGTGGCCTGGTAATGACCTCGGGTCGCCCAGGCCAATTTATTCACGAAGTGGAGTCTGCAAGCGCAAATTTGAGCGAGGCGAGTTAAAAATCACTGCAAAGCACTGATAGTCAGGGACCGCGGGTGGGGTGGAAAAACCAGGATGCGAGAGGAGTGGGCAGAAGCACAAGAATATTGCTCCCCCATCCGTCCCAGCGCTTAGTAAGCGTTCGCCTTGGGTGGATTCGTTCCTGCTACTAATATCTCTCAACTCGTAGTACAGCGGATCGAAGCTGCGCGTCTGCTCACTGACGTTCACGAGTATTCCGAGAAGTGTCATCCTTTATTGCTTCATGGTGAGTTGCTTGAAAGTCGCCGGACATAGCAGGGGTAAGTAAATGGGACGTAGTAGGCTCCTGCTACTTGAATATCAGCGTGCTGACTGACATTGAAGTTAAGTAAATGGGGTCAGATCCTGACCTTTCGGAGTACGAAAATGAACACGATCATGTGAGTGAACAGCGGCCGTGGGAAACGACAAGCCGCGCAAATCCGACGCGACCGCCTCTTCGCTCGCCGTTGTCCCTCTCTATCTTGTCCTCCCCGTCCCTGTTGTATATCTTGAACGCTTTCTTGGCCTTTGTTTACTCCCAAGTCTCCAACGCTTTTCACTGTCTTGGAAGTTGACAATGTCGGGTCGGTCCGTGGCGTACATCGGCGCCCCGCCTCCACATCTGCGCAAACGCAAGCAACGCTCGTTATCGCCCGTCGTCCCCGATCCCGAAGAGCTCGTCCACACACGAGGATTGGAGCCCGTGTTTGCGCCCGAGAAGAAGAGCGTGCACGAAGGACGGGACGCGTTCGGCCCCACGCCAACGCGTTCTGCACGCGTGCTCAAGACGTATGCGCACAAACGCGCGCGGTCGTATGCGAGCTCCGGTGCGGAGGAGGAGATAGACGAGGATGGCGTCGAACGAGACTGTAAGTCTCTCGTGGCACTTTTGACCTTGAGATTCGCGGGCCTATGAGTGGGACCTTGAGGATCGATGGTGCCGGTTCGTGAATGTGGAGAGTCATCCGTTTACGCGCTTGTGAACCTTCTGTCCGCTAGATGACTCTACCTGGACTTCGAATCAATGCTAGGTGCTCATCACAAATATAACAGCTTCTCGCTCTTCCTCGCCAGAGGTGTCCCCCTCCAAGGTCAAATATGGTTTTCCTACAAGGAAAGCGCAGAACACCGGTTTCGCAGAGAATTCCATGGTCAACGGCGCGACATCGTTTGTACAGCCAACAGATCATGCACTAGTAGTGGCCTTCGACAGCCTTCAGACCGCCTCAGACAACTTGAATTCATCCTCTGTGCCAGCCACTTCGGCTCGCAACCCGAATAATCTGCGAAGGAAACATTCGTCCGTATACGTGGAAATATCATCACGCCCCAACGCCTTGTATCGTGCATCAACAAAGCAATCAGCTATTGTCTCTTCCCCGATGCCTAGGGCCGCACCGCAGCAACAAGTACGCGTCGGCCGTCCACGAGGACGTCCACGGAAAACCAAGCCAGTCACAGCAATACCGTCCCCGCCGCCAACTTCCGATGATAGCCATGCACCTGCGCGTGCGCGTCCTCGCGCGTCGTCAGTCGCCCACAGTTCACTCAGCGACGCTCTGAACAACTCGTTTGCCAACATTGCAGGGACATCCGCGCTCGATCGCCAGTCCGCTGGATCCTCGCGCGTGCCGCCTAAGCGGAAGAGGGGGAGGCCCCCGGGGAAGGGACGTAGTATCGCGGAGTTGGGACCGGTCATACTCCCGTATGGCAATGCTGGTAGTGGTTCATCGCCAACACGGGGGGCCATGACTGGGCAGTCCGTCGTCAACAGTGCTGCTGCGGGCCAGTCCGCTTCGGGTGGTGCTGCTGTCTCCGCTCTTCCCGTCAAGCGAGGTCCCGGACGCCCTCGCAAACATCCGTTGCCTTCCGCAACTATCTCAGCTCCTGGCGGACCACCTTCGTCGCGCCTTTCAGGATCGTCAGTATTCGGCAAGAAGGCCAAGATCATACAACGGGGCGGACACGAAGACGGCGACGAAGACTCGGCTGAGGCAGACGCGGTAGCAAAGCAACTGCTGCAGGACTACCCGCGCACTTCCTCACCTTCAAAAGACAAGTACGCCTTCCAATCCGTGGACGTGAGCACGGTTGCCCGCGCCCTCGAGAAACAAGCCGCACGCGAAGCGGCACACCCGTCCGCTACCGGACATGCCCTCGCCCCGCCCGTCACGCCCGGCAAGCGGCCCCGCGGCCGTCCGCGAGGGAGTAAGAACAGGACGACGCTCGCGCGCGAGGCGGAGGCGCGCACACGGCACCTGGCGAGTCTCTCTCATGCCGCGCTGGTGCGCACGGTCGACCCGCCCGTCGCATCGACGTCAGCGCTGCAGGCCGTGCCCGACATCGCCCCGGGGCCGATCAAGCGTCGGCCAGGGCGGCCACGCAAGAGCGCGCCCGCCTCGATGTCGATGGAGTACTTCGAGCCGCTCAAGGACCCGGACGCGTCTACTTCCCCCGCACGCCCGTCCACCCCGGGACCGCGACGACGGGGCCGCAGCTTGACACGGAGGAACAGCATCGCGGGACCCCCCGGCGCGTCTGGGCCTGGGACTGCGTTCACGTCCACACCCAACTTCGCGGTATCGATGACGCGCGCGCCAGCTGCCCCGCCCACGCCGCCACCGTTCTATCTCGACCTCAACACGATGCAGTGGAGGCGCCGCGCGCGCTCTGCGTCTGCCCCGCCTGTGCGCCGACGGCGGAGGCGGTCCTCGGTGGCGGCGGCAGCAGCGTTCATCGAGGCAGGGGCCGCGGATGGCGAAGTGACGGAGTACCAGTCGTGCACTGAGCTGTGTGCGGCCCTGAAGGAGGTCCTCTTTAATACCGAGCCGAAGATGGCCCAAGGTTCGGTGGTGGCTGCGAGTCCTGGCAAGGGGAAGGGGAAGAGGAGAAAGAAGAAGCAAGAGAGAGTCACGGAGACGGAGGACGGGCTGAAAATTGCGGTGTCGGGCGTGCTGCTCGTCGCGGGTGAGAATGAAGACGAGGACGCCGAGGTGGGAACGGACGTCACGCCGGGGACGTGCATATTCCGCGGCTCGTGGGCGGTCCTGGGAGACCCTACCGTGACGCTCGACGACGGGCTCGTGCTCAAGAAGCTGCACGAAGTCGTGCGGGGGATCGACGCGTACGTGACCAGGTGCGTTTGAGCTTCGACCTGTTCGCCCCGGCTTTGGCGCTGACTGCGCGTCATAATATGCGAGCAGACTGGAAGAGGCCGACTTCTCCAGGACCGCGGACGTTCCGACGCGCACGATGACGGTCACGGTAAGCGTGCCGTGTTGCTGCATCACGCTCCGCTCCCAGCCCAGGTCCTCAACCCAGGCGGAGGAGGTGCCGCAGTGTGCGGGCGAGATCGTGGTGAGCGTTGCGGAGAGTCAGGCGGCGACGTCTTTTGGCTCGATCGCGAAGGCGCTGAGGATGACCGTGGTGGTGGTGCATTAGACGTATTGGACTGTGTCGCTGATCATGACTCATGAAAGCTTGGATATGATGGGCACCGTATGATTAGTTGTAGGATTCAGTCCACCGGGTGTGTGGTCTGTGTATCGCATCATGTGTCCTCGTCTCTACCATTGGGTCCATGCATGTTTTCGCCATTGGACTACTTCCTATACTAAAGCCGCAGGATACGCGCGTATATCGCACGGAGGCTATCATGAATTTGACGAGAATGTATTCGTAACCAGCTAGCGATGACGTGTGAACTGTACTACAACTATGCGATATGGTATGGACACGCGAAAATCAACGGGGCATCAGTCCTAAGGTAGTCAAACAGATAAAAAAAGATATGCTGCAGATGTGCACTGGGAGCCCGCGGTACGCCAAGAATGCGGGGTATTCCCTCTAAAGACCGGTCGGAAAGTCCTGCTGCAGTGTTCGTCCACGATTGCTTCTCCTCTCCCTCAAGCTCCGTTTCTCTCTAGCCAGCTTCTCCTCACATCCCCCACAAGAGCAGCGCCCCAGCGCCTACCCACACCCCTGCCACCGGTAGCATGCTCGCCTTGCGTAGGCTGCGTGCGGCGTTCGCGCCGGGGGAACCAACCGCCGTCCAGTCGCGCCACGCAGCGTACATCTCGACGACGAACGCCTGGCCCTCGGGGCTGCGGCTGCCCTCGATCCCGAACTGGTTCGGGTTCACGACAGGCGTGAGCCACATGTCCGACGTGAAGTGCGCGAGCGTGTCTGCGCTCGTCGTCGCGGATGCGGAGGGGGTCGCGGGGGAGGTCGCGGTGGCGGAGAGCGATGGGGTGGGAGACGCGGAGGTTGACGCGGATCCGGATGCAGAGGATGAGGCGGCGGAAGAGGGCGCGGAGAGGGCCTTGCGGCACTGCTCTGCGAGGGGGAGGTGTGTGTGGATGCCGGAGAGGAGCGCGAGGCGGTAGACGGTGCTCGCGAGGATCGCGGTGCTGGACGCATCGTCGAAGGATGCGCTGTCGTCTGCGTAGTTTCCGAACAAACTGTTCGTTCTCTGCATCAGGTAGCGGATATATGTGAGTTCGAGCATCGGGCGTGTATAGCAAGAGACGCACTAGATGCGGATAGATGCCGGTGTGGATCTCCGAGACCCAATTCGTCAGGTCCTTTGCTTGGTTTTTCATGTTCTTCGCGTACTGCGAGTGTTGGATTGTCGCGAGAACGCGAAGCATGCCCGCCGCGGCCCATCCGTTGCCTGTGGCAGAGCACCGTAGTCAGATTCCACCAAAAGTCACCAGAATGACCCAGACTGACCCGTCGACCAGTGCCCCCCGTCCGCGTTGCTCCCCAGCACTATGTGCTTCCACATTCCGCCTGCCTCATCGTCCACGAGATACTGTCGATACAGACGGCATTGGTCATACGCTTGCTGCACCAGCGTTTCGTTTTGTGTGAGGACGCCATAGTACGCGAGGAACGGCGGGACCATGTACACAAAGTCGGACCTGCAATTACGCTGTCAAGAAAGTGCACCTCCCGAAACGGAAGCGACCTTCCCTCTCCTGCCCTCACCGGCCCAGCGCCGTGCTGGTCCGCGTCGGATACAGTGAGAAGAGGACGGCCAAGACGAGGACGTACCAGAGCTGGACCTGCTCCATGCGGTGAGAGATCGCCCCGTCGTCCGTCTTCGGCACCTTCTCCAGCAGGAACTCGAGCTGGTTCCGCGCCGCGCCCCCATAGTCCAGCCCGTCCGACCCCGCGCCTGTCCAGTTCGCGAGTAGCACTGCGACTCCGATGCTCGGCGGGTCCCCCGCTGCGCCGCCGTTCACGTCCAGAAACGGCTGCGGTCCCTGTATGGCGGCCTTGGTGCTGTTCTGCACGACCTCGTGTGCGATGGAGATCACCTCGTCGAGCGAGGACGGCCCCGCCTCGCCTTGTGCCGGCGGGAGGCCGTTATTGCTGAACACGGAGTAGGAGGGCGTGTCGGACTCGAGGAGTGCTTGGGCGCGGGTGCCGATTTCCCAGCTTCGTTTCGCCAGCCGCCGTGGTGAGTCGGGCGCGCGTACGTAGGAGCCCGGGGACATGAACGTGATGCTCACCTGTGCGTCGCGCCCGCCGCGAGACGGGCTTTCACCCCGCTGAGCTGATCATCCGTGAGGTCCTGCGCGTTCGCAGCGGGAATGGTCGTCGCCGCCGTAGCCAAGAGGATGCCACCCGCGAGGAGCAGCCTCGATCGCGCGCTTCGCTTCGTTCTCATCGCCCAACACCAGGAAGTGCACGGTTCCGTCGTATGTCGAGAGTGTGCGGTGCAGCAGGGCGGAGAACGTAGAACAGAGAGGGGGGGGAGTGGGTATATCTGTGTTCTCGAATCCCAATCTGTCAACCGAGTCGCGGCCAGGTCCTGGGGCGTGGGTGCGTTATGTCTTGGACTGGACTGGAGCCGCAGGCGCGGAGCGGCCAATGATGTCGTTGTTTCCTCCTATGTATGTCCGCGCGCTGAGCGACACGCCGTGGCCAAGAGAAAAACATGTTCTTAAGAACGTGCAACATACGCCATGCCCTCCTATAGTAGGACTGCTGCGCGCGACACAAGAACACAAGCATCGCGTCCAAGACACTCTCCGTGCATCGCGTTCCGCGGTCGCTGGGATACTGGACAGCGCATAAATCGCACCGGTCGGCTGACGGATCAGGAACTGTGTTGTGTGGAGGTTCTTCGGTGGAAGGCTGACGGAACGTTAACGGACATAGCTGTTTGTCAAGATGTCGATGCATTCAGAAGGAACTCTACATGAAGACCGTGGACGATATGGCGTCAAACATAGCATTCAGATTCACGCCAAGGAGCACACCAAGGTCACTGTGAGGACATGGGCGGATGGTCAGTAAGGCCTATAAGGGATCGCGCGGCTGGAGTTCAACTTCAACCTTGCCAGGTTTGACAAGATAGCGTGGGCCGTATATTGGCGGGGAGAAGAAAGGAACCGGTGGATAAGAAAATATTAAGGTCCTGTTCCACTAATACGAGGTAGTCCGAGGCCGGGTACTCGCCAGGAAATCGCGTGCCTCCTCCCACCCCATGCGCTCGCGCTCCTTACCCAACACCTCACCCCTGCGAACCTCCTCCGCGTTCACTGCCTTCCAATCCTCGAAATCCGTCACACGGCCCTCACGCAAGCCAGCCGCCACCTCCTGCGGGATCGCGTCAGCCTCAACCTCCCTCGGCAACACCTCGACCGCCTCCTCCCTCGGCCCCTCACCAGCCACTGCAGCAGCAGCGTCTGACTCGCTGATCGGCGTGGTGTGCACGTCATCGCCAGGGAAGTGGTCCCGGAGGATCGAGTCCGCGACCATATACGCGTCCATCATCGTGCTCACAAGCACACCGCGTGCGCCCATCGCCGCCCACCCGCTCGCATACACGTTACGCACAATGCGTCCGCCCGCGTCGATGACGCGCCCGCTCGCCGAGCGCATGTGCCCCAGCGCAGCGTCGTACCACGGTGCGCCCGACTCGGCACGGTGCCCGAGGGACGTGATGACGAGGTCGGTGTCGAGCGTGGAGCTTTCTCCGGTCGGCACCGCGTGGGTTCGAGCGTCGAGGGTCGTGTGTTCCAGCGCCAAGCGAGCACTCTCCCCGGGGGTGGCGGGTGCCGTGATGCCCGTCGGAGAGCGGAAAAAGTCGAGCGACCATGTCTTGCGCGTCGTACCTGGAGTCCTCTTCGAGCCCTTCTGCAGGAGTTGCAGCGTGCGCGCCTGCTGGCGCGTCAGTGCGGGCCCGCTCGGGGGAGCGGAGAGGAGCGCGGCGTCGAGCGGCACCATGGACGCGTCAGGTAGATTCATCATCTCGCGCAGCTCCTTGGTTGTGAATGCGGCCTGGAAGGGCCCACGCCGGCCGACGATGGAGACGTGCTGCACGGCGGAGCGCGCGAGAACCTCGAGCACGGGCTGTGGGACGTCGTATTTTGCGAGAACAGAAGGTGGAGTGAGGAGCATGCGCGCGACGTCGAGCGAGACGTTGCCTTGTCCGATAAGCGTGACATGGGAAGTGCGCTCGAGAGGAGGAGGTGCGGGGTTAGAAGGGTGCTGAGTGTACCAGTGCACGAGTGAGAGCGCAGGAACGCAGAACTGCGATGCCGGGAGGGCGGGGTGCAGCACTGGCACAGTGCAGCCGGTAGAGAAGAGGACGTGTGTGTAGTGCGAGAAAAGCGACTCGAGTGAGAGCGGGAGGGCGTGTGAGATCGGCGCGAGGCTACCGATGTTCACGTTACCGAAGAAGCGAAGCCGTGGGTCCGCCGCAGCTTCTGCAAACTTGTGCGTGCAGTTCTGTCGGGTTTAGGTATAAGTGTGACTTTAGCGGCGCTATAACGGCAATTCAACCTTGACTTCAGGGTGATCTGGTGCTACGCCGTAGCGTACGAGGCCATATGGTGCCCATAGCCGATCGTACATGTCGATTTTGAGGTGTGAGGCCCGAGAACTTGATTCAGGTAGTAATGAAAGCAATCGCGAGGCCACATAGAAGGCAGAAGGGCCCCCGCCCACGATCGCAAGTTTAAGTGGCGGCATGACCTCCTATGATATGTCCTGCCGAAGAATGTTATGAGATATGGACTAGATGACCAGAGAAAGACCTAGATGGAGTGATCTGGCTTGGGCATAGTCACGTATAGTTATCACTACACCCACACGCATGCGGCGCCAGCTGCTCACACGACAAACATGCCGGAATTCCTGGGCATCTGACATGGCAAAGACGTGGACCCCGATGCATCACTGTCACTGGATCTGCTCAATCGGGACAAAGGAAATCGTGACAGTAAGACGTCGGTGGGTGTGGATGGGTCGTGTCAGAGATTTTGGAATATTGCACGACAGGCGGTGGCCCCTCACCGACCGAGCAAAACCCTTTTCAAAACCGAAACAAGAGGTAAGCCTTGGACAAAAATCGTTTGCAACTTGTTCAAAGCACGATAAGTCCGCCAAAAGTTTACCTCTTCTCTCGACTTTTGGACCCATTTTAGCCTATCCGCAATGGTCTGATGCCCGCCGTGTTGCCGTGTCAGACCTTCTCTAGCATTTGTGGAAATGCCAGTCCCGTACGCTATTGTCCCTTTGACTATGAAGAGAAGGACTCACCGGTCTAGTCAGCCGTGTAGATGACGACTTGCGTGGAAACTATGGGTCCATGCTTGTGCCAGGACTGATGTGGCTTTACTAAAGGCTTTAGCGTCTCCAACGAAGTGACTTGCTGAGGGAGCGCTTGTGGCATCCTCTTTCGGGCACGTCGGCCGAGAGGCTGCATACAACCACCACCATCGACTTCGGGTATGCAAGGGATAAGCGACAAGAATATGTTGCGTGGCGTTACGCGGTACAGAAGGAGACATCATCAGGTTACGCGGCCATCTAGAGAGTTTGAGTGGGTATAGATTTATTTGTTCGTCTGCGTGTTCTGCGGTCGTCGCGCGAACAGACATATTCCACGCAGAGCGTCTTTATGTAGGTAACACAAACATTCACTGTCGCGCACAAGTGAACTGACCATGTAAGTGTCTAGATCTCTCAGGGCAGGCAGGACTTCACCACCGCGAGTGACCATACACCAGGGACCCGATAGCCACGATGTATGCCTTGCTAAGCCGGACGAGAAGGCGTCCGAGGCATTATCGCAAAGTTTTGGATTCTCCGGGGATGCACTGGAATGGCGACTTCTATGGACTCGGTGCTCAAGTTTGGACGCGGCCGCAATGGTGGAATACCACGCCCAACGCGCCCATGCGCCGTTCCATCCTAACTAGGCTTATCACTCTTGATCCTTTTCCATGGTACGCACACCTGATCCATGCAAGAAGCACCTACCATGCTTCAACCTCCCACCGCGGATCGCCAGCCGTAAAGATTTTCGCGCACGCACCTTTTTCTTTCCTCGTGCCTCATCATCGACAGCGAACGATAACCAACGCACTCTGCTGGTAGGGCGCGGACGATATATCCTGTTCTCATGATACGGTGCAAGACCATGTGGTACACCACTCTAGGTCTTTCCAAGTTGCGCCGCTGACAATATGCGCCGCTGTATTCTGTCTTTGGCCTTACAGTACAAATATCGACGAGCGGGATTCATTGACCTTCCCTAGGCGACCAACCTCGAGCTCTGGTCTCTAATTCGTGCTTCACTTGTTCACTGCGCTCAGACATGAACTTCTCAAAGAACTTCTTCAAGTCTGTCTTGGTAGCTGTAGTGTTCGCGTCGGTGGTCACGGCCGCACCCTTCGCCGCCAACCTCAAACACACGAGCACGCAGATGCGCGAGATAGGCCCCGGCATCGTCGTCGAAAGCTTCCACCCGGAGTCCACGTTCGAGGTCAGTAGCTAGTCAAACCCGGGATAAGACGATGACTCATTTGCGAGCTTGCTGGGTGCCATAGACGTTCGGTGTCGATGGTGTGGCGCACCCCGTTTCCACACGAGGGGACTTTGATGTTAGAGATGCAACGATCTCCTTCGTTCAGACCCGCCTTGGCGTGCATTCCGACACCGTCGGATTCAGGACGAGCTTCGAGAATGACGTGGTCCACCACGCATTCGTGAGGCAACAGATAGTAAGTTGCTATCGTCGGTCCTCGCCCTCACTGCTTATTTGCACCTCCGCAGAGTGGGGTACCCGTCGCTAATGCAGTGGCAAACGTTGCTTTCAATAAGGCAAACCAAGCCGTGTCCTTTGGTTCGTCGTTCGTGAAGCCAAGTAAGACCCACACACGAGTCCGGTCTAGCTCGACTTCCTGCTGACCCCCTGCGCAGCATTTGTGCCGTCCACCACACCCTCAATCTCCCTAGAAGATGCGATCGCTAAAGCAGAAAGCGGGTTGTCTGGCAAATTCAACGAACACCCGCCGACGCTCGAGTTCGTCGCGCAGAAAGACGGCTCGCTCGCCCTCACGCACGTCGTGCAGATCCAGAACGACGACACGGGCGCGTGGTTCGAGGCGTTCGTGGACGCGCACTCCGGCGAGATCGTCCACCTGACAGACTTTGTCGCGAAGGCTTCCGTAAGTATCACGCTGCGTGATCACCCGCCGATGACTGATGCGCGCATCGGTTTCGCAGTATCGCGTGCTCCCGATTACCAAGGAGACGTTGCCCGAAGGCTTCGAAGTCCTCACCGACCCGCAGAACCCGGCCGCATCCCCGGACGGGTGGCATAGCGATGGCACGACCACAACCACGACCACCGCGGGCAACAACGTCGTCACCTTCAAGGGGGCACAGACGAATACGACCTCCGAGTCTTCGGCGGGGCTGAACTTTGTCTTCACGCAGGATGCGGACCAGGCGCCGACCGCTCAGGCGAACATCGACGCGGCGCGCACGAACGCGTTCTATCTCGTGAACACCGTGCACGACATCTCGTACTTGTACGGGTTTACGGAGGCGGCGTTCAACTTCCAGAACAACAACTTTGGGAACGGCGGAAAGGGGAACGACCGCGTCACCGTCTCCGTGCAGGACTCGGCGGGTATCGATAATGGTGCGCGCGGGATTGCTGTGATGAGTGCGGGCATGAACTGATGCGGCTCGCTCCCAGCGGACTTTGCTACACCTCCAGAGTAAGTCGTCAACACGCCGGTTATGCAAGCAGAAATGAACGCCCTGTTGCAGCGGGCAGTCGGGGCGCATGCGGATGTTCCTCTGGGACCATACCAACCCGCGACGCGACGGAGCGCTCGAGAACGACATCGTTGTGCATGAGAACACTCATGGTATCACAAACCGCTTGACTGGAGGAGGCACCGGACGGTACGCCAACCGCTCCCCGGTAATTATCAGCGGTATTGATCTTTGCGAGCATAGGTGCCTGCAGACGACGGAGGCTGGGGGCATGGGCGAGGGCTGGTCCGACGCCAACGCAGAGTAAGCTGTGCAGCTCTAAAGGGCAGGAAGAGCTCGCCTGACGTTCGGCGCATAGGTGGACGGAACACAAGAACGCGACTATCGTGGACTTCGTCTTGGGCCAGTATGTCATTAATGACCCCGCTGGGATTCGAAGTCATCCGTATTCGACGGATCCGTGAGTACAGTTCGCGCACGGCCTGTACCCTCGATCTAATGTGACCGATCTCTCAAGGACGGTAAACCCCTTGAGGTGCGTGACAAACGTCCGGCGGACGTGAGTGACGGCGATTGATTCCTATGTCAGGTACTCGAGCCTGCAGACCCTTAGCGAGGTTCACGGTACGTATACAAGCATCTCTCGATGTCTGCGGCGAAAACTCACACAGTTCTCCAGATATTGGCGAGGTTTGGGCGAACTTACTTCACAATGTATATGCCGCCCTCGTCGGCGTGCACGGCTTCTCAGACACGGCGCACACTGACCCGACGTCAGTCCCCTCCTCTCTACCATATTGTCATCGCAGTACGCCTGCTGAAACGTGTGTATACAGTACGACCGGCGGTAACACCGTCTTTCTCCACCTCTTCCTCGACGCGCTGCCTCTCCAGCCTTGCAACCCGACCTGTGAGTCGCATCCTGAATCGAAAGCACAACACTCACACATGCGTCCTCCTGATAGTCCTCACCGCACGCGACGCGTGGATCCAGGCCGACGCAAATCGCTTCGCGGGGGCGAACTTCTGCACGCTGTGGACCGCGTTCGCGTCCCGCGGCCTCGGGGTGAACGCCGCGAACCACGTGGACGACTCGACGGTACCGGCGTCGTGCCAGTGACCGATTGAATCAGATGGGCACAGCGTCCGCCGCAATAGCATACCTATAACTACGCATGTGCTTGTTTTCGTGCAGATCCATAGCTTTCGTTCTTCGTCTCGTGCGGTCAGCGGCGCCCGGTCCAGCGGGCTTTTAGAGCGCGATCAGGATCTTTCGGTGCCACTTGTGTGCAGGAAAGTTCGAAGGGTGCACATCAGTTCGCTCGTTTCACAGAACAATAAGACGGGTCGACGGCGGCGCCTCCGCCATCTGATATCAATATCTCCTGCATGGCACGGCAGAGCTCTTCGGATGGCGTCCTGGCGGTCACCTCGCGCTACAGAGAATGTGGACGCCTTGTCTTCGCGTTCGAGACAGGCTCAGGGGGCCCGATATAGGGGAAGAGCAGAATCTGGCGCGGCGTCTTCCGGGTTGCCTCGACTTGCCTGCGATGGAAAGCGGCGTATTGAACGCCTGGCCGCGAGTGGCATGTCCGAATCACGACGCAAGATCCGTCTTGCAAGCCAACTGCGCCATCGCCGCGTGAGTATGGTAAGGACAATCGATCGAGCACCCCGAGCATCCTCGATCACTCGTGGCCAACGAATCTTCGCGCGATGTCTGCTCGCCAGTACATATACACAGGAGCGTCGGCGAGCATAGGGGACGATGGCTCCTCCGTCCCCTCACCGACTGCCTCCATGTCCACTTCGTCGCACGCGCGTGTAGGCTCATCTAGCCACCATGATGAGCTCATTTGGCTAGGGCACAATTGGTGAGTGGCACCGGGGGCGCGCGGGCTCTTGATACATCTAACGCAAGGACTTGTAGGTCCATCCACAACCCCAACCTTCGCTCCGTACGCGTACGCTACGAAGCGATACCCAAACAGCACCCTGGGCTAGCCGCTGCAGAGCTTGCGCTGGAGAAGATCGTTCGCGTCCTCGCGGAACTCACCGGATGTCGCGCGTCAATCGTACCTTGTCTGCACTACACGGGCCTCGCCGAACAGGACCTCCCCGTCGTGCTGCATGCGACCCTCCTGAACGTGGAGGTCCTCGAGATGCTGCATCTTCTGAGCAGCACTGTCCCAGTCCATCTCTATATCGGCGATCCTCTCACGACGGGCACGCCGTTCGATGTTTACAGCCCGGAGAAGCTCGTTCTCCCTGACTTTCTCAACCCTGGAGACCCTATCTTCTGCGCGGGCACCGAACGCGTCACGGTCCTCACCGCATATCTCCACATGCCGGACACTGACACGCTGTACGGCCTGACCGCCGGACACGCTGTCGTCCCCCACTCAAATTTCCTCCTACATCCAAGTCTACTGCCACGGACAGAGAAGCATGAGCGCCGCGCCCGCAGTTCGCAGCTCGCCCTCCACTACCTGGGCCGCCCGCTCTCAAATCCCGCGGCGAAGGTCGTCGAGCATGCTGTGCACGTCATGGAGGTCGAGAGCGCGATGCTCGACGTGACGATCGACAGCGGACCCGAAGGATCCGACGGAGGTCGCGCAATGAGTCTAGCAGGAGACCAGAGAGAGCTTGCTCGCATCCGACAGCACGATGCGGAGCACGCCTCGCTGCGAGATTCACTGGCGCGGCCGCACGAGTACGACGTCGGGCACGCATGCGCCGCAGAGGCGATCATCCGCCCATGCACCAGTGAGTCCCGCCGCACAGCACCCTCCGTCTCCATTCACCATGATCTTACGCACCCCACATCGCACCAGGTTCACACCACATGTATAGCGGCCCTCCGCCGCCGCCGCGTCCCTCCCGGCACGGGAAGCAGCGCGCAACCGCAGACCACACACACCTGCTCTCCTGGGCGCTCGTGAGCATGTCGTCCAAGACGAGCGACAACCCCGTCACGCTGCGCGCGCACCCAGCCCCGCTCTCGCGCGGCGCCGCCGTCGCGATGCACGTCCGCGACCCGAACGCGGAGCGCCCGCTCGGACCGTACAGAGACGGCGTGGTGAACGGCGCGCCCGCGAGCGTCGTCGTCGACGGACACGTCGCGCGCGAGTGGGCAGTCTTCCCCGCGCGCGGGACGGGCGTGCGGTTCGCCGTGCGCGGCGACGCTGGCGCGCTCGTCACGTCGTCTGCGCGGAGCGGCGAGCTCGACACGGACGGCGGGTGCGCCACGACGGTGCCGCTTGCGATGTTGTATGCGGTACCGGAGCGAGGGCCGTATGGGCTCGTGACGCCGCTTACGACTATCTTGCGGCGGATCCGCGACGTGACTGGGTTGCATCTTCGCTTTCAGGGGAGCTGGTGGAGGGACGGTTATGGGTGAACACGAGTAATTGAGGACGGCATAATGTCGCTACTGCACAGAATCGGAATCGCATCAGGGTACCAGGCCGAATCGTGACAGGGGTGCGTCAGACGAAAAGAGCGTCCAAAACCCGAGTACGCTACAGTAAAGCTGCATTATCGCTCGGGCGGAGTGTCTACTACGGCCTCGACATCAGGATCTTGGCAGATTGCACGATAAGGTTAGGGACGTACCCAATCAAAGAGATATTCATTTCCATCTTCCGGAGGGCGGCGTCGCGTTGCGCAGGTCTTGAGTTGCATCATATGCTCGATTAACCTGTGACTGGCCATTCGGACCAGGGTGATACGGCATTGGCGGACTGTGGAAACTACCGTTCTTCGGTGTAGATGCCGCCGCAGATGCAGGCGCCGCCATGCGAGCCATTAGCTTCTCACCTATAGAATTTTGTCGTGCAGGTAGGCCAGGCAGCGGTCGCAGTGGTAAAGAGGCGGGTTCGCGGGGAGGCACCGGTAATGGGGTGGATGGTGGCGCCATAGCATGGCGTAAGCTGGCGGGTGCAGTTGGAGGTGCTCGGGGGGTTGCTGAGACAGTAGGAGCTCTTGAAAGCAACTGTGAGCCTGATGGTAGGTTTAGAGCAGGAGGTGCTGGGATTGCCGGGGATGGAGCAGGAGAATGGGTGGTGGAAGAAGTAGAAATCTTAGGAGGGGGCATGGAAGGAGGTGGAGAGGGTTTACTGGTTGGGGGTCTGGAGGAAGTATCCTTGGAGGGCTTGGGCCTAGGTTTGGAGACAGCTTTGGCAGGAGGTTGATCATCCTCTGAAGAGTCACTGGTTGTCCTCTTCCTCTTTCCAGCCTTGGACTTAGAAAGTGCGGGGGACCCTGATTCAGCCTGCAATTGAGAAGGGTCTAGGTTCTTCAAAAAGGCAAGGGCCTGCTTCATGGTCCGGCTGTTCTGTCTGACATCCTTCTCTACATCCCTGATGGTCCTCCTCAATAGTGTGATGGACTCTGAAAGCTGAGCAAGAGTCATTGTTCTCTTGAATGCATGGATCAGGAGGGAGATAGACAACACTTCCACTGGGGCCACTTTCTTGATATTTGGGAGCCAGAAGCACTCTTTGAGTTTTTTGTCCGCAGCAAGTTGACAAAACAACTCGTAGGTGTTGCAGATGTCCTCCTGAACATCTTCATCAAGATCCCCTGAGCTGTGTAGCCACTTCTCAATGGTAGTATTGGAGGGCATAGTGGTGAGGGTTGGCCATTTGGACATGCAATAGACTGCTGCTGCCAGACCCCGGAAGTCATTTGCACGACTTGTGTCCCATTCTATGTTGACAGCGAGATTGTCCACAACGTACTCATCCAGGAGTTTGCGGATGAATCTTGTGAAGGGTGTACTGATGGCCTGGAGTCTTTCTGCATCATGTTGAATCAGTAAGGTACATTTCAGTGTTCAAAAGGATAGACAAACCTGCTGGTGTCAAAGCCATGCCTAATTGCACTCGCTGGTATGTGTGGTTAGCACACAGAACTGGCTTTGAACCAAAGATGGTTTCACCTGGAAGATCTCTCTCTCATTATCAGGAGAAATATCTTGATATTCCATACAAACCTGGCTAGTGGATTAGATTCACATTCTGATGCTTATTATTGATACAACACACTATTTGCTTGTTCATGAACAGTTTCTGATATTTCTTCGGCAGTAGTCTGCCCTTAGCAATCCCGTTGTCTTGGTAGACAAACTTCTCGCCGGTAAATCTGTGCAGTGGTTGGCGTCATGTCATGACAGCTCAGTTGAATAGAGTACTCACGGGTCCTTATCTGTAGAAATTCATCACATGCAAAGAATACGCGATCAGCACGATGTCTTCACTGTATTTTGGTAAGCCTACATGGAATCTATGAGTTGAGGGTGACGTCAGTACAGATAAGCACGAGTATCTGCCATTGGAACACTCACATCCCCGGCGATAAACCTGAATCCGGTGATTAGTTCAGAGTAATGCGAGCACACCCAGGGTCGCGGGCACACACCTGAATATTGAAGTAAGACGCTGCTTGCCGTCGACGCACACCCGGCTCTCCGCGCCGTCATCTGACGTATGAACCACTACGTGGAGAAGGCATGAGAGCTGGCGTCCGACGCGTGACTTCTGCACATACCAAAAATCACCGGCGGGACGAAGAAGTTACGGAATATTGAATCTATGAGACCTGAAAGACACTTAATTTCATTGGTCGGACGGTGGGCTAACGCACGTACCGGACTGCTTGTTGTCGGGCCAAACGACATCTTACGAAAATCATATATACGGGGTTTCGCTCAGAAGAAGGAGACGGCTTGCCTCGCTGGTATTCGGGTTGCAGGTCGACGTCCCCGTTATAAATTTGCTCTGCGTGAAAAACACTCAGAAGGTGTCCGAGCTATACAAACAAGTCGCGCGCACCGTAAAGAGCATGGCAAGTATACGTCGTAGCCCGCGGCACCTTCAACGCCCCCTTGATCATGTATCCCGCGTCAGATGAGTCTCCGGTCTTTGCCTTGCCACGCTGAGAGAGAGGCATGTCCTCCTCGTCCTCAATGTCCGTGAGCTCGGAATCTGAGTTGGCGGAATCACCGGCCATGGTGTGCGAGTGGTACTGCGAAGGATGTGAAAGCGAGAAGAGAGGAGAAACAGACGCCGAGACGCGCTCGCGTCGCCACTTTAGCGCTTTGCCCTCATTGTCCCCGACCGCCACCATGAGCAACCGGCGCGACAAGTTCACGACCCCGGTTGCATCGACGAGCAGGCTCGTGTCGTCGATCCCGCGCGTCAGCGCGGTGAAGCGGGACTCCCTCGCCGCAGAGCTGGAGAGGGGTGAGTGCGGCCATCTCTAGCTCCACGCGGTCGGCGACCCTCATCATGTTCGAAGACCCACAGCTTTCAACCGCCAAGCGGCAACAGCGCACTCAGGCGTTCTCAACACATATGTCCCAGGCACTGCTTGAAAGACAGCTTGCAGCTGCACAAGCTGCGAAGCTGGAGCTCGAGTCCAAGGTGCGCGAGAAGGAGCTGGCGATCGAGAGGCTCGAGGGCGACCGGCGATGGCTTGCAGAGCGCGAGAAGGAGGAGCGGGAGGAGAAGGAACGCGACAGGGAGGCGCATATTGAGTACAAGGTGCATCGGTCAACTTCACGCTCTCTACACCCCCCGCTCATGCACACTTCCGTAGCGGAAAGCGGACAGCGAGGTCAGGGCACTCCGCGCTGCGTTGCAGACGTTGCGGGAGCAACACGTCGATCTTGAAGAAGAGAATGCTTCCCTTGCACGAACCACAGCCCAGACTAATGCCACTCAAAAGTCCCAGATCGCCACTCTAACACACCAAGTCGCACTGTTAGAGAATGAGATAGCCGAATTCCAGCGTCTCGCAGAGGAACGCGCCTGTGCATTTCAAGCCCTGCAAGCTCAGTTCGAAGGACTCAGCGCGTCGCAAAGCAATATCACTCCAAATGGCGCTCAAGAAGAAGATTGGACGGTCGTTCGCGAGGAGCTCCATCGACAAGCCAACTACACACGGGAGTTAGAGAGCGCGAATGCGAAGATGACGGTTGAGTTGAATGCCTTCCGCGAGAGGCAAACAAGTGTCGAAGTCCTGAAAGAGCAGAAGCGCGACCTTGAACGCAAAGTGCGCAGCGCAGAAGAGTTACGTGAAAAGGTGGTCAAACTCGAAGCTGAACTGGACGCTGCACGCAAGGAACGGGAAGAATGGTGAGCCGCCTCAATGAGCTATGTAGAACTGCTCTCATGTGTGTGCAGGGCTTCATCCTCCGTCGAACCCGCGACGCCCTCCAAGACCCCTGTGTCCGTCACGCAAAGCCTCTCTGCCCTTCGTCTCACCCACGCGCGCCTTCTCGAGGAGCACGGCTCAAACACGGCTCTTCTGCGCCATCGCGAGCAGGAGCTCTCCGAACTTCAGGCCCGCGAAAGCAGTGCCCAAGAGACCATCAAAGACCTGCGTGCGAAGATGCATACTCTGAGGGACAACGTGACGCGGAGCAACCACAAAGTCTCCCTAGCTGAGCGTGAGATAAGCTTTTTGCAGGCGATGGTGGTAAGTAGTCCAGCTCCTGCTGTCTTATAGAGGAGAGTTAAAGGGTATTCAGGCAAGCTTCAACGCGGAGGAAGCCGCTAATGGTGTAGTCGTTTCGGAAAATGAGATTACGCGACCCATTCAAGAACTCGAAGACCTGGTCAAGGACTACAAAGCTACTGTTACAGACCTAGAAACGCAGCTTCAAGACGCGCGGGCTTCTCCTAGGGTTGTCGAGGACAAGGAGGCCAAACAACAACTGCTAGCAGAGATTGAGCAAGAGCGCGCTGCGAGGACTGAGCTCGAGAAACGCACGTCTACGTATCAATGCCTCCGAAGCGTCCCAGCTTACAGAATGTCATCTTAGAACTCAAGGAGGTAGAAGACCAGACCGAGAAGCAGTTCGAGAAGATCGAAGAACTGGAGCAAACGCTCTTTGAGCTTCGTGGGGAGATCGGTGCGGGTCGGCATCTACCACCGGGGACACGCGTGCTCTGTTTAAGAGAGAACCCCGCGCAGCAGTGGGAAGACCTGAGCAAGGCGGCGATGGATAGGCTCAAGAGCGAGAACGAGGCGCTTATGAAGCGGCTGAAGAGTCTGGAAAAGAGCGGCGCGAGGAGCTCAGACGAGGACGCAGCCAACGCGGAGCTCGTCCCGCGGGAAAGCTACGAAGTCGCGGTCAGAGAGAGAACAAAGCTCGAAGAGGAACTCAAGCAGAAAGAGAAGCGGCTTCTCCGTTTGCAGCAGGTAAGTCGACTTTCCCCTCGTACGCCGCCTCTCCCGGTACTCACCCACATGCTACCACAGGTCTTCACTGCGAAGAGCTCCGAGTTCCGAGAGGCGATAGCGTCAATCCTGGGCGTGAAGCTCGCGTTCTACCCAAACGGCCAGGTGCGCGTCACTTCGCAGTTCGACCTCAGTGCCGCATTCGTATTCCAGCCGAGTGGTGCGGGAGGGGAAGGCGTGAAGATGCAGCTTGTCGCTCAGGGCGACGGCGGCCCAGAGGAGCTTCCACAGCTCATGCGCTATTGGGTCGAGGAGCAACAGTGTATCCCGGGCTTCCTCGCGAGTGTCACTTTGGACTGTTACGAGAGGCATAAGATGGAGAGTAGCGTGCGTGGCTGAACTATGTGTTTGTTCTGTTGTACATCGTATGCTTTTGTTTCGTGACTTACCAAATAATTACTCTGTTGCTGGCCTCGAAGTACGCGCACGACGTGACTATGTATGAGTGTCCTTGCGTAAAATATATCTAGGACCCAACGCGATGTACCTCGTGGGCCTGCACTCACGTAAGGGGCGCACTTTGATATCAGCGGAGTGAGCAACGATATTGAACGCAGCAGTCTATCAAAGTCGCGCCCGTGATTAGACCGAGGTTAGTAGTAGAGGCACGGTAGACTACAGCAGCGTACAAGGCACAGTCCAGTGTATCAAAACATGGAATATCACATCGCGGCAGAATACCTTCGTTCAGCTTGAGTTTCGGGCCTTCTTGACCTCAGTCCTCACCGAATGACGACTTCCTTTTAGACCCTGCTCGCCCTTAGTCCTCGAACCCTCGTTATGCCTCGGGCAGAGCTTCTGGCCGCGCGGCCAGGCCTTCTAGTGGCGCTGGACTGCGTGCAGCGACCCCCTGGTTGTTCCGCTGCCTCTTGCGCGAGCCAGTGGCGCTCTCCGTGAAGATGCTCGGCCCTTCGGACTTCTCTTCGTCTGCGAACCGCTCGCGCGGCCTCTTCTTCCTATGCGTGGGCTCGGGGACGTCGAGGTAGTCGATGTGAAGTTGATCGGGGTCGAGTTGATCAGAGTCGAGATGGTCGGAGTCGAGCGAGTTGCCAGTAGTGGTCTCGAAAAAGGTGCCTAGAATAACTGTTGGGCGGTCATTGTCGAAGTTCTCTGACCTGGCGTCAAAACTTTCGTTCTTTGGGGGCTCAAAAACCAGAGATCTGTCGTCCGTCGCCCAGTTTTCGCGTTCTATTGCGGTCTTGAAGACGGCGAGTACGCTGTCTTAGATGAGCCTGCGCTGCATTCTTCGAGGGACGACTACTGCCAATGACCACAGCTCGTGGGGTTCATTAAGCAGATCCGTCAGCGGAGGATCTCCCCGGATGCTGAGGGGTGTCTTGACACAGTTCAGAAGCCAAAAATATTTCGCGCTTGCGGCGGCGTCGTCATCACCATACTTGAATACGAGGGACCAAGCCTCCCGACCCCGTTTGTGGCCATGACGGACGTGTCGCAGCACGATCCACACAAGGACCCAGATAAACCACTCGAGATCGTGGCGGGTATCGTGAAGCACGCAGTCACGGTTGCCCCTGTAAGATCCGGAGAGTTTGACCGAGATGAGATAGTAAGTGCCCTACAGTCATCGAAGTCAGCGACTCCCACCTCAGTGCAGAGTAGAGGCTATACTGACCGTCCTTTCCTTCAACTCCGCCACATTCTGAGGCTCGTTTTCTCCCTTACGTTCGTACGGATGAGGAGCAGGAATCTGGCCGGGGACGGTAGCAGTCGCAGTACTCGAACCGTCGGCCAACGGTGGTATCTTTGTCATGGAGCTGTAATCGTCATCATGCAATATGCCCTTGCGCGCAACACGTTCACGCGGCTGGCGTTCCGCGATTAGGATGTTGCCGATGCTGACATCGCGGTGGGGAATACCACAGTGTTCCATCGACGTCCGGTATCCTGCAGTACGTGAGAATGAAGTGAGTGGGAGAGGCGCTGAACGGTAATGGGGATAAGGAGTTCGTACCCCGGATTGCATCGTAGATGGCCATCCTAAGCTCCTTCGTGCTGTCAGCAGCGCCAAACGTCGTCCGACAGTATCCATAACGATTCGCATACAGCCGCAGTCCTTCGCCATCATCAACGAAGTCCCGATAGCGAGACTTGACCTTATTATTCTAGCGGCTTTGTTCGGCCTTTGAGACTCCTATTGGCTGCATCAATGTCCATTGACTCCAGTCCAATCTCGCCCGCCCTCAGATTTGCCCTCAGACGGTTGCGCGCGCTCTCCGTAGGATGATCCCTTCAACAAGTTTGACATCTGGGGCGTCGTCATTGTGCCACGGCGGCCCACAGGCTTCCTTGTGATTCCGCGTACGTACGCCTGACAGGACTCCAGGTGAACTGTTCAAATCAAGAGTTCAGACCCGTGATATGGTCATAATGCATCCTTTTTCCGTTACAGAAACACCATTGGTTGTACATGAGCCAAATTTCCTTCAAGGCAGGTTCGTGTCCCCGTCGAAGATGACGTTGAGCCACGCAGCGAGCCGATACCCCTGCTTCGCAATCTGGAGATCGATCTGTGGTGCGCGGTAATCAGTATACGTTGTTCCTTGCGCATGCACATGGAGACGTACGACGGGCATCGCCTTGGTATAGTAGCTGCTCGTGCAGAGGTCCTGGCCGCTCGTGTACGTAAACACCACCGACTGCATCGTGATGTCAGTGGAGTGCCCGTGCGAGCTAGAACAGAAGTATTCACACAGCAGTAAGCGTTAGACTCGCGGGCCCATACAAGGGGGCACGCAAGCGGAGTGACTGTCGCTGCGGTCGCGTCCTCCGCGCGCGCGAGCAAGCGCTTCACGTCTTCTTCGACACTGCGCGGAGCGTTGGAGAAGAAGAAGCGCTTTGATGCGGGCTTGGTGATTGAAGTGCAGCTCAGCCAGTCGTCTGCGAGCGACTTGTATGTACCGCTCTGTGAAGAACATACACCGAAGGAAGTCGTGAGATATCAGCGTCGGGTGAGGGCCCGGGGCACTGAACGAACCTTGATCTTAGTGATGAGGTACGCAGCGTATGTCTTGACGTCCCCGTCGTGATTGTCGTCAATGTTTTTGCTTACCATGCCAGTATCTGTGTCTGTGTGAGTACAAGACGGAGAGAAGATGGTCGAGACCGTTACCCCAAGCCTAGAGGAGATATTAGTAAAAAGATGCGTCGACCAGAGATGCTACTGCGAACAGAGTGCAGGTTGGTGCTCTTGCCTGAGCACTTCGCAGTAATCTCGTTGCCGCCGACTTCATATGCCTGAGAAATCGCATCCGTGAGCAAAGCGGACACTCGATGAAGGACGAAAGCGGTACCTCAACGTGAAGAGGTTGTCCAATATCCCCGAGAAACTGTTCATGAGATATGAGGTGTCATTCGAGACCCCTTAGGTCAGTATACTTACGTGGTCTATAGGGATGGTATTGTAGAAAGAAATTCAACTAGTCGTCTGTTGGTAACAATGCACATACCAAGGAACTTGAGTGCCTCGGTTCTCTCAGCCTTGGTAAGAGACGTCTTTGCCACACGAGAGGTGTAGTTAGCGATCGCAGTCACTGGACAAAAAATTAATTTTCGAGGTCGTAGAGAGATTCAGCGGATGAATAACGAACAGATACAATCTCCGTTCCCACAATCCCGGGTCTCCTGGACAGAGCAAGATCCAGATAAGGGGGAATCTGGGTGTTGTAATTTGTGGGGTGAATGAGAACGATCTAAACTCAAGAGGCACCGACGGCTTACCCTCGGCGTCGACAAAATGCAGAGGTGCCGACCACCCATACCCGCTCACGTAGCGAACACTGTCTGCCCACTGCATTCATGCAAAGCAACGCTCAGAATGATCTCAATCTGCAACATAGTATGGACTGACCGGTGCGGCAGGTCCGAGCGACTCGTTATAAGTGCTGCCCAAAGAAGACTGCACAAAGGCAAGTGCCTTTGGTGCGAGGAACTACCAGTGTAGTGTCGATGCCTCGATCGGAGCGCTAGTGCCACGGTTTCAAGGACACTCACCTCTTGAGCGACGTAACTTTGGTGGCTGTTAGCACTGTATGGGTACAAGAACAAGAACCGGTCTTACCCCACTGTTTGGTGACCCAGAGTGCCCCACGCGGCCACTAACGGAGTAGACGCTGCAAGAATGCATGCTGTGAGGACCAAAGGCAGCATGACGCAAGTTCGAAGGGAGGGTCTGCGTAGATTGGAGATGAGCTGGCTGCTGCAGGACGGTCCAGTGGCGTAAGATGCAATATGCCACCAGCCATATATAAGATGCGCGCTATCAAGACAGGGAGCACATCCTCGCGGACCGCATGGATCATATCAAGCATCGAATGTCGAAGGAGACCGTTCGCCATGCAAAAGACACTTCTCGTCGCCTGCGCATCATGTTGTCCGAACGCGGACGCATGTGCGCGTGAATCGCGGGGCATTTTTGATAAGCTAAGCCGTATGCGCGGCTGAGATGTTTCCAGGGGAGGACTCTGCCCTCCACGATGTTTGCACACATGGACCTGCCGCTAGATAGCTAGAATGTTTTTGTGCGCAGAGATAGGGGCCCACCATGCGTCGGTCTTGGGCATAACGTAGTAAGCGGAAGCCTGAGGACGAGCTTTGAAGCTTCAAGAGGAACAAGAACGTACGTTCTGCGTGAAGCCACTGGATGTCAATAGGGCCAAGCAACTGGATCTCGATCGACAGGCGTCTAAACTGCGGGCACCTCATCGCTGGCGACGTTGAGCGAACCGGTGGAGACTCAGGTATTGATCACAAACATCTTCTCAGCATGTAAAGCCGAATACTCGTTTCTTATTGCTCAGTTCTGGTTGCTGCGGAGTGTATCTGAGCTCTCCGAAGAGGACGAGTGGCAACTCGGGTCTAGAGCAACATTGATGTCTCGCCTCACTTTGACTCCGGCCAGATCATACCTACCGGTCAGACATCGTACGCACTACCACAGTCTTTCGGGTGACATATCCCCTGCCCACAGTGTTTGTTGCATGCTGGCATATGGGTGTACGAGACCACGCCGCCGCCGGTGCCAAGCATGGTCCACGAGTGGGTGAAGGGCATCAGTCACTGGTTGAAAGGGTGCCTACGAGTGATCAGGAATTCCTTCGCAAATGCAAGGTAGGTGCACATATGTACCGGTACAGGCTGTCTGGTCGATCGGGGAGCAAATGTGGATAGGAATAATTGCCTCATCAACCTGAACTTTGGGACCTACTACAACGTCACAGCTAAGACTTCGATTTTCACAACATCCGGCGGTCCCTCCAGCAGCTCGTCCACCCGGGCAAACAAAGCACTCGCGACCTCTCCGCTCAGATGTTGCTTCAACCCCTTGTCGTTGGCGAAGAAGTCTACGATTCCGAACGTGTTCGTACCAGGGAACTCGATTGCATACCATAAGGGGGTCTCCAGCTCGGCTTCGACAAGCGGTAGGGCTCCCTTGGAAATTGTGGCATGATGATTAGTGAACTCCATCTGTTTTCGGACCTCACCACGTACCTTGAGGAACGCGCGGACCTCCGCCACCTTGTGCCCCTTTGCCTTCATAAGGACACGAAGGCCCTTTGTGAGACCCTTTCTCGCCTCGCCTCCTGAGCCTCTCGGGTTCACCTTGCTTGCCAGAATGTCAAGGTGGCCCCCGGCGATATCGGGGCTCTGGGCAAGGAGCGTACTGGCATTCGCCCTCAGGGCGTCAGCCACCTTGCCATCGATATGCGCCTTGCGACCGCTCTCAGCCGCGAAAGTGTCGAAGATCGCGTAAACGGGCTGGCCCTCGTACTTGACAGCGAACCACTGGAGCGTGTTGGGCTCTTGGTTTCCGGTCATGAGGCTGTAGCCGATATTTAGGAATTCGGCAACGGCTCCGACCTGTTCAGGCTTCGCATGAAGAGGTACGAGGAGACCGAGCTTTGCTAGCAAGGTAGGTTAGTCATGATATCATAGAGCACACATAAATATAATCACGTTCTGCAGACATTGTTATCGTTGCGCGGGGTGGGTAGTGTCTTGGTACACAAGCAGACGTATATAGCTCGTTGTCTTATATCAGCGTGCGCGCTAATTGAGCATTTCCGCAGGCACTACTAACGTGGCACTACGGTACCGGTAAGCCAGATTCATCAGGCTCATTGTCGCATTCTGCCCCTTTGAGAATGCCTGTTGAGACATCTGACATAGATGTTCCTTTCGCTTACCAAAGGGCGACCACCTTTGCCACATCCTCGCAGGTATATGAGTCAGGTATCTTTCCCTGTTGTCCAGCTTTTCTCACTCCCCTCAGCGTGCTTGTCAGCTTGTGCCACATACCGCCACTGATGGCTACCCGCATGGCATCGACGTGTTCGAACGAACCCACCCATCAAGTCCTCATCCGCAGCCTGGGACCGTCCAGAGATAGCGTGAGTACGCCTGACTATGACAACCTTCTGACGATGGGAAGCTACCCGCCGGAGTGCATTCCCCGGCTTGGCTCCTTTATCCAGGCGCTCACCGCCCTCCGCATCCAACACAAGCCCATCGCAGTCCGCTATACCCCACAAACAATGGCACCACTCCTCCATGTCTCGCACGCCGAGTGCACGCTCGAGAGTCTCCTGCAACAGAGCCTTCTACAACGCCTCTTCCATGTGCGCGAGCTGACGAGTTACGACATTGAGATACCGGTTCTCAGCGCAAAATTGGTGAGAAAGATGCGTGCGCGGTACGTGAAGGAGGAGTTGACCCTACGCGGCGAGCTCCCCTCGATCGTACAATTCGCCACCGCGCTCGATGCGGAGGCTCTGTGCAAGCTCGTCGTGCGATTCCGCCGCAGCCAGAGTGACACATACGGGATCGATTTCGCGTACTCGCTACAGCTCCCAGAGCAGGGATATGCGAATATGCGCACATTGAAGCTCGTCGAGACCGAGGAATACGCGCGATTCTCAGGTATCCCCCTTGCTCATCTGCTGCGCCCCTTTCAGGGCCTCCGCCAGCTAGAGGACGTCGAAGTCCAGCTGGAGAAATCAGCGATGCATGCGCGCGATGAGGACATAGCGCAGCTCGCAAAGGCGTGGTCCCGCCTGCGCCGCCTCGTGTTGTCGTGCACACGATGCACGGCGGCCGTCCCCACGCTCGACTCGCTGTACACCCTCGCGGACCGGTGCCGCTCCCTCTCGAAGCTCGTCCTCCCTCAGCTGGATCTGCAAAACCTGGGGAAAACCATCGAGCGGCGGCCCCCGGAAGAGCCGCTGCTGGCCCCCAGCTACTGCGGCACGCCGGGCGAGCAGCCTCACGCGCTGCATCTCTTTGGCGTGGCATGCGACTCAATGATTAGGATCTCGGACAGGCAGGCGATGCGCATCGCGCGCTGCATCGACAGTTTGTTTCCCTACATCGACCTCAACGCCAGCTGGAAGGTGGACGACAGTGTGGAAGCACTTTTAGGCGACTGGTACTTGATCTGGGTGAATATTGCGGTGACGAAAGGGCTGCGAAACTGTGCCCCGGGGAGGGTGCGTTGCATTTTCCCATCAGACGAGAAGGATAACTGATGTGCGCATATGTAGGCCTATCTCGACTGAGCCGTCTTAGATACTAGAAGAGTGAACACATGGACATAGGTAGGAAGGTGATGACCCATGGGGTCAAGAATTTGCGCTGAAGCTACGTTGGGGGGCTGTTGAAGAACATCTGTATATTATGGCCAAAGGAATAATTGTCAAGCTATGTACCTATAGGGGCCAAACTGTGAGATGTGCGATCCACCTCAGTCACCGGAGACGGTGATAGGTATGCTTTACTACTGCTAACCGTATTCACGATACTTTCTCTTTACTGAGGGCTGCGCGCTTGTGATCGCGCTTGTTGCATTGTCTTCTATATATTGAATATAGTCAATGTCGCGCTCGTCCTTAAGCTTCAAGAGCGCCAACGATCGGAACGATTGGCCACTCGGCGACCCTGCGGTGACTCCCTTCGTACCTCCCATGCCAGATCTCGCGCACTGGAAAGAGGCAGCACAACAGCCTGCGCTAAGTCCGGCGCCAGTGCAGACCCTGCTCGTTCTGCTAGAGGCTCGGATACCAAGGACGGGCGTGCCAGTGCGGTAGGAATTTACCGCTCAGTGAGTCAAACAAGCGGAGCATTGAACGTCAGATGTGTGTATACTCCGATGTGATGCTGAACCGTGTATCGTAAACTCCGGTGTGCCTGCTCCTGTATTAACATCCTGCTAGATCACTACTAGGTGCCGTCAGTCGACGAAAGTGCTCGATATCCGGAACGCCTTCCATTTATATAACGAAAGGGGACGAACAAACGTACACTAATCTCTTTGGCCTCATTGATCCTGACTCGCGATCGTACTTTGTGATGTTGGCCTGAGAGCAAGATAGTGTAAGTGGCTGTGCTACGGCGCTTCGAATACTTCGAGGTCACTATGAATTTGAGTCAGTCACTGCGTTCAGGGGATTTTTAGTACACGCAGTAGTAGACTCGAGCACCTGATGTAGACGGAATGAGCGAATAGACGGTCTATACGACTTTCCTAGAAAATGTGACCAGACACGCGTAGGTCACGTAGTCACCCCGGTACGCGGCGCGTAACAGACGCTGTAGGCGCGCATCGTGTAGGTGCCGCCTACGCCTGGCTAGACGACCTACTCGAGCTCGTCGGGTGGAACGTCCTGTCGGATCGCTTGTCAAGGCGCTGTATACAGCTCTGCTCGCCGTTACTCGAGCACAGACCACAGATTCTGGGGCCACGTACGTGTGAATCGTTGCTTGGGATTTTTCTGCTTGTCTTCTACCATCACTGGCACCCCGGCTCTCTACATGTCCCATCTCGTGAGATGCACATGCCACTCTCACTGCACGCTCGAAAACGCTCAAGGCGTCGACATACCCCGCGCAGAAGAGCGCGAGCACCGTTGACGGGACCTTCTGCGTGGCTCAAACAAAATCACGCGAGCCCGCGGTGTACCTGGCCGCGGTGTACGCCTTCTCGGACGTGGTTTACTTCCCCAAAGCGCGGGACGAGGGCGCGAGGCATTGGGCATTGGGACGGTCAGCAGCGCTCACGCAGCTGCCACTCGAAGGCTGCAAACGCCCGCCA
This sequence comes from Trametes gibbosa, assembly GCA_022606055.1. NCBI lineage: Eukaryota > Fungi > Basidiomycota > Agaricomycetes > Polyporales > Polyporaceae > Trametes > Trametes gibbosa. Next base: position 5,407 of record JABYQJ010000038.1, on the reverse strand, counting down.
GAGGCCACTCCTTGAAGCGCAGCGCTTCGCCTGAGCCTGGTGCGGCCTCTCCACCAGAAACCCAGCGAGCTAAGATATCCCACCCCCCAACAACCAATTTATCGCCATCCCGGGGCCTCTCCGGACCCGGAGAAGAAGAGCGCGCTCATCAGGAGCACCTTCAAGAAGAAGCTCCGGAGCCTGCGCGCTCATTACCTGCCGTAAGCACATCGTACGCTGCCAGGTGCGCTGTATGCTGACCGTCCTCGCAGGAAATCAATGAGCACGACATAGGCGATCTTTATTATGACCCGCCAGTAGAAGAATCATCAGTCGAGGAAGCGCAAGTGGAACCCAAGCCAGCTGCTCGTGCCAGTGTCGAGCCCCCAAATGCGGCCGAACTTGAAGAGGCTCGTGTTCAGGCCACCCGACATCTTCGACGGCAGCTCCTGCTCGGCCTGTATGACAACCCGGACAACGTCGATGCGGAACAGCAGGACGTAGCAGAGCCCGACATTGATGTAGGTGGACTTCTGTTTCCAGGTCTGCTACTTAACGAGCTATACTGACTGTATGCACAGGAGCAAATAGTTCCTATGCTAATGTGTACCAGGCTTGCAAGCCCGCCTCCTGTTCATGAACACGAGATTGCTGCCGTAGATGTTGAAGTACCCCCAGGCCACGCTGCAGACCATGCAGACAAGTACTCACGTGTAGCTACGTGTTTTCTACCACATCTATACGAGACTGATCAAAAACTTCACCAAGTGCAATGCAGCCATATCAAGCCTCACCGCCCTCGTCCTCGTCATCCTCTTCGTCCCTCCCGACTCTGTCCTGAGCATCCCCAGTGTCATCCTCCGCCGGTATGGGCGGCTCAAAACCAGGTGGACCAGGATAGTTTCCCCAGTCCGCAAGGAGTGCGCGGTATTCATCTGTATCTTTACGCGCATCGAGCCACTCCTGATTGATCCCAAAGTTGTAGGGTGCGATAGCGGGTGGGACGTCTGTCGAACGCCCGGACGTTCGGACACGGAACTTCTGGCTCATCATCTGCTTGGCAGTAAGCTTCCTGGCGTGCCTCTCCCGGAGCCACTTGGCCAAGGTGTTATACTGTATCAGATCAGCTAAGTGATTCTCATGTGCACATGATGGGCCTATGACTAACCCCATCTGATCGCCAGTTGGGTCTGATCACCTCAAACACCTGCAAAGTCTTGAGGACCTCAGGTGCGAGGCCTGTCATGCCCAAGTGCCCGGCCATCCGTCCGAGCCATTCCTCTTTGGTCTCGCCAGAATCAGGGTCAGGCCCGCTGGCCTCGTCTGACATCTGTGAAATGTCAAGCAGTGGGGCGGGGTCCACACCGTGGACCACCGCATAGTCTTCTTCCCCGTCTGCCATGATGCGGTACTTCTAATATATGGTAAGCACATTGATTTGCATATACCAGGTGTTGTGCAGCTTACCTGTTTGCGGCGCAACTGCCAGCGGCTTCTACGTTCATTAGTCTTCATTTTCTCCTTCTTCTCATTGTCCCTAGCAGCAGCATACTTGCGCTTGAAGTTGGACCAGGACTCCTTCGCAAGGGCGAACACGAGTGCCTCGTTAAATGGCACATCCTCGGCGTTCAACCACAGATGCATATCCGGCCCCGCAGCCTATCAGACGCATCAGCATGGACTCATTGGTGGGTACTACGATGCACTCACTTCGAAATCCTCAACCACATCGCGCGCGACCTGGCGCAGGAGCTTCACGTTGACTGTGTTTGTAACCCCATCGCGAGCGGCGAAGTGGACGTCAAAATAAGGCTCGCCGGTGGTTGCATTTGCGCGGCGGGCTCCCTCGACGTACTCGGGCCACGGGTCATCCTTGCTGATGCCGGTCAATACCCGCAGGGTCTGTGCGCCGGCCTTCTACACGCGAGGTGAGCTTTCTGATCGCTCATTGTCGAGTCTAGTGGATGACTTACAAGGATTGCCGCTCGCGCGGCCTTCTGGGTCTTCGACAGATCCTTCAAATCCTTTGTTGCAATGCTCAAGTCTGCATCAACGAGAGCTGCGCCACGCCGTCCGCTGCGGCCCCCCGCGTGACGTCCGTGAGCTGCATACATGACGTTGTGGCTTCCGCGAGTGGTATCCGACATCCTAGCCGTCACATGTGCGGGCTCTGGTCCCCCTCCTTGTGCCGATACACCTGGGACACCGCCTAGGACCTGCGACTCGAGACTTGCCAGCCGCGCGTTGCTCTGCGTAACCGCTCCAGCAAGGTGAGCCATAGAATTGGCCATATGCGCCATCATATCCTCAAGTGGGTTCATATAGGGCGGCATACATCCCGGCGCGCCACCTGCATTGAAACCGAAACCGCCGCCTTCATATGGGGGCACCAGCTGTGGGTCAATCGCCGGCGGTCCTTGCGGAGCCTCTCCTTGGCATGCTCGGCGTACACCCTGTGGATTGTCCGGGGGCGTGGAGTGTCTGCACAGGTTTCCCGGCACCGCGCGGTGCATGCTGCAAGCATATAGTGAGTACAGAGTGCATATATGTGCATACATCCGCACTAACGTTTCTTGCCCTTGTAGCCCATGCCCTCCCTGGGGCCTATCTCCCTGTAGGTTCGCTACGCCTGGTCCTTGCGGCATCGCGAACGCGGCCCCGCCGGGAGGACCCTGGTTTTGGGCGCGAGCGGCTCCCTCGGCGCTCTTCGTAGCCTGCTGGACAAGGGTCGTGCGCACCTGTTCCGGTATGTCGCCCCAGTTGTCTCGTATTGCTGGGAACTTAATGATATCAGGACAGGTCTCGTACATGCTGAGGACTGGCGCGGGGGATTTTCGAGGGACGCGATGGGGTGGTATGGGGCCCCGGGGGGCGGTGCGCGCGACGGTGGCTGAACGCGACCTTTGTATTTGTTTGTCCGAATACATTGGGCTACTTGATCTGTACGAGTGTGCTCGCGAGCGAAATACAAGGTCTATTGTTTTGGATAGTACATGCGGCTACACTATCTGCCTCCCTCTACTACCCAGAGCGCCCATACCATCTACTCCGAGTCCGCCCACAACTGTGTACACCGGGACTTTGGTGGTATTCGCGTGTAGACGACGCCCCGACCAGACCTTCTATTCGGGCTCCGACCACACCGCCCGCTCCCGCCTATTCCCGTCCACGCGCGCCCCGACTAAATATCCCCTGAACGCAGTGAGTACTAGGGTCGGTGATATTAGTGGTGTGAGTGATCATCAATATCTGAAGTTCACTAGTCTTCGTCTAAGACAGCGGCACTTGTTGGCCACTGTGTTCAAACTTCACGGTGCACCGCAACAGCAGGTCCTCCTTCCATCCAACCACCTCGAGAAACATAGCTATCCGTATCCAGTATAATAGGTGAAAATTCTGCATTATGTGACGGCCCGGGTTTATATTACAGACTGCTGTTATGCTTCAGTTCTCTGTTAGTGGCTATCGAGCACACCGTTAGAACTGGAAGCCAGGTTGGGCAAAGGGGAGAGGTTCAGACGAGGAATTCAGGGGGTGAAACAGGAGATTGAAGCTGGGGCTCTACCCTGAGCCCCCTTGTAAGGAGCGCGTATCCTGCGCTCCTACAGGATCCTTTAGTTGTGCGAAACGCACAACTAAAATATACGGAATCGGACAATACGTACACGCGCGCATATTAGCGCGCGGATAGCCGCATGTATGTAATGCCACCGCGTACGGTGTCCCGAGTGTTCGGAACTCGGGCGCCTGGTGGAGGGTAAGTCCTTACTACCCTCCACCATCCCTACGAGTACGCCGAGCCCAAATACGAGCCCGGACCAGAGTACCCAAGGGATAGGAGCCCAGTAAGGCACCTACCCCGTCATTTTTACACTTTTTTACTCTCCGTGATACTTACACGCCCATATTTGGGGCTCGACGTTACCACGTCATCAATCATCAACAACATCTGCCATAAACAACTCGACATCCTTCCAAATGGAAGAATCCGCGCCAGGTTCCGGAAGCAAGCGGCCGAGTAGGCCTAATTCCCCCCCGCGGGCTTCTTCCCTCCCGCCACGCACTGATATCGGTGCTGGCGTGCCACGTCGCAACACCCCCCCCGTGCCAGTGTACTCACACCCGCATGCGGGCGCGCGACGGACTCGGAACGTAACTTCGCGTTCCGAGAATGTAAACGTGCCGGTCGGGACGACCGTACGCCCCGCAGCGAACATTTCTCGTGCGCCGTCAAGAGCTCACTCGCATACGAGTGTTATGCCCCCTCCAGTGACTCGGACAGGCCCGCAGTCTATGCGCGCGGATTCCCCGTCGTTGGAATACGTCAGCCAACCACGTAGTATCGTGGTTGGCTCAGTACGAGAACCGGAATCGCCGCGGCCAGCGGCGAGTCAATTGCCGAGGTCAGCAAGTAGGAGTTCCCAGCTGTCGATAGACTCGAAAGGTCTAGCGAAGGTCAGCAAACGTTGGCAAGGCGTTCGCGACCGACATCGTCGCGACTCCATTGCCCCATCAACCTCGCTCGAGCTGCTCAGCGCACTGCAGCGGTCTGCAACCCGGTTCCGCGAATTACGGAACCAGATATTGGACGCAGAAGACGAGCTGGCTGGCCACATTACAGGCCTGACCATATTACATGGATCCGACGGGCATGGACCGAATAGGTCCGAAATGGACAGCGATGTCGAGCTGCCAGCAGGTGAAGCTGCTGGCGACGAACACGAGGTCGAAGACGAGCTACTCGGATACGAGTCAGCCCCCGATCTCGAGGCGGAAATGGACGAACAGCGTCGGTGGGAAGCCGGCCGGCGCGAACGACTGAAGAGGGCTGGACTCAGTGAATCCGACATAGAACGTAGACGTTCGCAGCCGGCGTTTGAGTCGACACCGAGACCTATCGGTCAAGGCGGAGCATCGAATGCGATGCCTCGCAGGAACGTAGTGTTCGACCCGGAGGAACCGCGTTACGGTTCCATATCCAGGGCGAACGCCTGGCCAGACGCGGCCGCGCCTCTTACCAGAGGCCTGAATGCCGCGGGAGTTACGGGCCCTACACTTCCTCCTGCAATGCCAGGACTACGACCTCGTCGGTCGATGGCCCCATCAGCCATGGGCGGGATGCTCTACGCCCGCCCCGATAATGAGCGCGATGCCAACACGGCACATGATGTACCCGAGTTGGCGTATACGGGTCCCAGTCCTATCGCGCGAGACAGTTTTGGCGTCCAGCGATTACTGGACATGATTGAGGAGATGGTAAGCGAGGAGGCTACCTCTCCTCCCCCAGCCTATCTCAAGATGTCCAAGTTGCCGCCGCCGAAATCGTACGACGGCAAAGACAATCTGGACGAGTTCGAGCTGTGGCTCCGCGGGCTACTGGAGTATTTCCATACTCTCCGCATCACCGGAGACAGCATGGATGCAGACA